>CM057159.1:7613557-7715296 GCA_029962745.1 Echinometra lucunter | reverse complement strand
GTCCGCAAATTTATGTCTTACACCCCCCCCCCCCCTTCATGTTGACCGAAAACTGAAACATTGCTTGCTTAAGGTGCGGTAACCTAACATGTGGCTCAGGGGCTCAGCACCCCCTGTGAAAAAAAATCGTTCCCAGAGGCTTGTTCTATATCTGCTGTACTGTATGTTTCATGTAAGAAGACAATATTTGTTTTCTTATCCTTGCACCATGTATAAACACTTTTTCCCATTTAGATGTGTTCCTGATTCCTTTGACATTTGATGAAAAACAATTACTAGAGAAAAGACTTGCGAGTTCTATCTGCATATTATGGAAATGAGAGGCTTTGGATTCCTGAATGAAAGACAAGAAGACAAGAGTATATATAAAAAAACAAAACAAGAAAGAAGAAGAAAAAGAAGAAGAAGAAGAAGAAGAAGAAGAAGAAGAAGAAGAAGAAGAAGAAGAGAAGAAGAAAAAAAAAGTCGCTAAGCTGATCAAAACAAATCTTTGATCCTCCGCAGATACAAATATACATAGTAAGTGTAAAGCCCCCCCCCCCCTTCGCCTACTCAAAATTTACTAACACCTCGATTATTATCATCTACCCTGTTTACCGGGTACCCACTCAGAAAGAAAACAAAATGAATATAGATATAATAATAAATTCTATAACAATGATATCAATAATAATTAATCAAACTCGTAATTTGCTCTTCATCAAAAGAATAAAAATAGCTACCTGACATAAATATGTATCAGTGTGTGTGTGGGGGGGAATCATCCTCCCCTCCCCCCCCCCCCCCCCAGTATGAGGACCTGTCTACGCTAATGGCCTAAGCCTACTCCCTCTCCCTTCACAGTCTCCCCTCTACCTCTAGGAGCCACTGGTTGCTTTGATTCGAGATATCTTTGATTGTTTTCATCATCATATTCTTCCTAAGCATCCAAAATAATCATTTTTCATTTCATTTCATTTCGTTTATTTCCACAATAACAGCAAAGATAATTATTTTACAACAGAAATGTGAGTATAGAATAAATTAACAATTAGAAATATTGAAATAGTTCACAAAGGTCCAGTACACAGATATAATGTATAATTGAATTTTAGAAAGTTCAGTTTTAACTTAAATGCTAGCTGTATATTGTGGGGGAAACCTTGGAAAGCGGAGCTTGTAATTCAGGTTCCCCAAAATAATATTACAGTATCATTAATTAATGAAAATGGTATAAAAAGATACAAACTAGACGGGACGATACAAGACTACACTAAACGGGACAAGTACATCAGAACAACTCAAGCACAAACATGGGACAATGAACAGCCTCCTGCAGGAAAATCATAGTGTAACATTATAGTTATTTATCAGTGTAGTCTTAAGCTTATGTTTGAACGAAAATAAGCTTGGTGTCAGTTTTAAAGATTCATCTAGAGAATTCCAAAAATGGGGACCAGTATAAACAATAGTCTTCTGTTTGTAAAAAGTTCTGAGCTTCGGAAGATGGAAAGATGACGATAATCTGGTGGGGTAGCTGTGCAAAATCTCGTTTCTTAAAAACAGTAAACTTAAGGAAGTTGGCAGCTCTCCTTGGTTTAACTGAAACATAAAGCAGCCCAGGCGAAGAGAGTATAAGTCCTGTATTTTTAAAACTTTATTGGAGAAGAACAATTGATCTGAGTGAGCTAATCTGTGTTTATGACAAATGATTCTCATTATTCTTTTCTGTGTAAGTAGTAGTCTATCCAACTGATTTCTAGAGGAACTGCCCCAAGCTAATATCCCATAATTTAAGTAAGAAAGAATAAGGGTATTATACAAATTTGATAAAACGTTTGGAGGCAAAAAAGTTTTTAGTTTGTTTATGACGCCAACGTTTCTAGATAATAGTTTTGATAAATACGTAATGTGCGGCTTCCATGAAAATTTGTTATCTATATATAGACCAAGAAATTTCGTTGAATCGACAATATCGATTAAAATATTATTAAGAAAGACGTTCCTGGGTAGAGCTGTGATTGAATTACTAAAAAGCATGCACTGGGTCTTTGCAACATTTAAAGAAAGTTTGTTACAACAGATCCATTCATGAATACATCTGAGTTCAGTATTTACTATGTTTACAAGAGTATCAGGATTTTTATGTGAAAAGAAAACACTGGTGTCATCTGCATATAATATGAAAGACAAGGCCTTTGATGAATCCTGAAAATCGTTGATATATAAAATGAATAATAATGGCCCCAAAAGCGAACCCTGGGGTACTCCGCAAATCATGTCATTATAATCGGAATTAGAATTGTTTATGGAGACAAACTGTTTTCTTCCAGTAAGATAACTTCTGTACCACTCCAAGGCCTTCCCCCTAATTCCATAATGTGATAGTTTAGACAATAAGATTTCATGGTCAATGGTGTCAAAGGCCTTGGAGAGGTCCAGAAAGATACCAAGAGTGTGAAGGTGGTCGTCAACAGCAGTCGCTATATGATTAATGAAATATAAGATTGCATGTGTTGTTGAATGCTTTTGCCTAAAGCCAAATTGTGATTCTGATAAAAGACCAAAACTCCTCACAAATTTTATTGTACGATTGTATATAATTTTTTCTAAGACTTTGGAAATAGAAGATAAGAGAGATATAGGTCTATAATTACTTATATCGGACGGATCTCCCTTTTTGTAGATAGGAACTACCTTCGCAATTTTCATTCGGTCGGGAACTATACCATTAACAAGAGATAAATTCATGACGTGTTCTAAAGGAATAACAATTTCGTTAATGATATCTTTTAACAAGTCATTACTTATTTCATCATAGCCTGGACTTTTTTTACTTTTAAGTTCTTTTACTATCTTTATGATTTCATTAGCATCGGTTGGAATAAAAATAGTGAATGTGGGTTTTGGTTCTTTAGAAAGCATTCAAAGGTTTTATCTGTGTGTGGTATTTCGTTGGCAAGATTTGGACCAATGCCTGAGAAATAATTATTAAAGTTCGTAGCTATATCAAAATTATCATCAATAACTGAATTGTTGATCTTCACATGTTTTATAGTATTGCGATCTTTTTTCTTATTTAAGACATCATTGATTACTTTCCATGTATCTTTTATATTATTTGAACTCGCTGAAAATTTAGAACAATAAAATTTCTTTTTTTCAGATCTCAAAAGAGTTGTCAAGGTGTTTTTATATTTGACGTATTTTTCACGAGCAGCATCTGTCGGGTTTACACGATACTTGTAATAAAGGTTATTTTTTCTATTGATAGATCTTAAAAGTGATTTACTAACCCAGGGGTTTCGTGGTGTCCGTTTGTTGTTTGGTTTATATTTTACAAGAGGGATACATTCATTAAAAGAATCGAGAAGGATAGTCATGAAATTATCATATGATTCGTTAACATCGTTTGTAACTAATACTTCGTTCCATTTGAGTGAACTTAGCTTATCCTTGAGTTTGGCAATCTTTTCAGGGGTAATTTTCCTAACCATTTTTACATGAGAAGAGTACGAGTTGTTATCAAGGAAAGATAGTATCCTAGCGAAAATAAGAAAATGGTCAGAGATGTCAGACAGAATGACACCAGAATCAATTTCTCTCTCAACGTTTGAAAAAATATTGTCAATTAAAGTTCCTGAATGAGAAGAAAATCTCGTGGGTCTGGTAATCAACGGAATAAATGAAAATGATAATAAAGTGTTTAGAAAATCTTGAGAGAAATTATCCTCTCTGCATTTTAAGAGGTCAACATTAAAATCGCCCATCAAAAAGCAATGTTTATTTTGAAGCAAAGGATTAGAAAGCAGTTGTTGTAATTCATTTAGAAACGTATTATGATCGGAAGAAGGTGGACGATAAACTGTACCTATAACTACGTTTTTTCTTTTGGATAATGTTATTTCGATAAAAACCGTCTCCATCGTTTCATTCATCAGATTTAAGTCATGAAGTACAATGTAATGCAGGTGTATTGGAACGTACAGTGCTACTCCACCACCTCGCCTATTTACTCTATTATTAAATATAAGGTTATGCTGAGACAAGGAATGTATAGTGTGAGGAACATCCGTAAACCAGGTTTCGGTCAGGCCAATAACAAAAGAATCTACTTTAGTATTATCTAATAATAAGCTCAGTTGTTCGAAATTTTTATTTGCACTGCGGATGTTAAGATGCAAAAGGTTCAAGTCATTCTTTCCAGCTGACTTTAAATTGTTGACAAATTGGTTCTGGGTGTAGTATTGAGATTTAACAAAGGATTTGTCATTGACATCAAGAGTATATTCAAATTCTTCTACGTTGTTGTTCATAGTGTCAGAAATATTTTGTTCATATTGTTCGTCAGAAATCGAAAAACTGCCAGCATTATGCTGTAATTGAAAAAGAAGGTTCAAATCAAAGTCACTGACATCACTAAATGGAAAACTACTCATGCCAAGTAAAACAAGACTGAAAAATGAATATTTCCAGGTGAAGCAAGACTACATAATCAATTGAGGTTAAACAAATAAGGAGCACCAAAGAAACTTCAGGCAACAGCTGCAGAAGGCCACATAGAACGAATAAACAGAACATGAATTTGAACGGAAAATTTAAGCACATATAACTACAACGATAAGTATACGTGTAGATTTTCCTCTGTAGATGGCAGCTAAATCAGCTGTGGCTTTCAGCCTATGCCATTGACATAGGGATTATTTTTAAACGAGAAGGTGTAACTTCCCTATTTTAAGAAACAAACTTCAAAGAGGACGAAAAATCAGGCGAATTATTCATGAGACCGAGGGGAAACAACGCATGCTAAATGGACAGGAGGTTTGATAAATGTGCCTTCTTCTTTACCATCTGAGCGTTCTTTTTTTTTTTTTTTTTTAATAATTATCATTCATTCTCTGGTGTGAAGTTGATGATTTCTTTATGATTATATTATAAGTATGAGAAAATTTCATTATTATGAGAAGTGGTTTACTTCATTAGGGAAAAAAAGCTTTTTTTTCAGGGAGTATAATTATACAGTTGTAATGAATACAGGTGAATATGCACATTTTTATGATTAAAACTTTATATCTGGCTAAAAACCATGGACCTTGCCAATAAGGCTGCCATGGATATTTAATGAGGATGTGACCAAAACAATACTAGTACCTTTTCCCTTACTTTCTTAAACACACACACGTGGGTTTCTACCAAGGAGCTTCTGTTTGAAGCTCCTTGGTTTCTACTATGCCTATAGCACGTTAATTCATTTGATGTACGATATAAGAGCTATGTAGATTCGGGTGTAGATTATTGCCTAGCTCAAGGGCAATAAGTGCCGTGCCGGGGATCGAACCCCCGATTCTCGCGTCTCCGGTCAAGCACCTTACCACTCGACTACATTGGGTCGAGCTAGCTAGCTAGCATAGCGCCATCATTAGAAACACGAGCAAGATGGCAGCGCCCTTGTGGAGAAATGGTGGATTCCGAATTCAGGGAAATATCATACCATTCCTACGTTTTCCGAGGTAAGGTTCTTTTAGAAAAGGTGACTTTTGAATTCTTTATTCGAAAATGTCCAGAAACTGAATCTGCTCCTTGGCACTTTCATTATGAATTATGGTTCGGTGTCGGTCTGGCGCTGGCTCACTGGCACTGGACTGGTGCAGTGCCTGTCGTGGCTAGACTGTGCCCGGGCGGGGCCGGGCCGGCGACATCAATCAGCATGCATGCCAATAGCTATACACAGCGCTGTCGCGTACTTGCGAACTCACGACAAAAAGTGCGACTACGGTACATCGTAGCCCTGACATGCCTGAGGGGCTTTCAGTGGTGTTATTCTGTTATTTCACTGAATGCCCTGACTCGAGCATGTCGAGTGCATGTGCCATGTGTGCATTTGCCCCTGTATAGGGCAAACCCGGAGAATAGGGGAGCGGAACGCGCGCGCATGCCATTTGTACTATGTAGAGATCGGCCGCAACAGCCGAAAGTCAGGGTATGTGACAAGTCCATGATCAAGTTCAAAATGACTTTAAAATATGTTTTAATCAATTAATTATGTTCTAATATATTACATTGTCCTCTCGGCTTTCAAATGTGTGATTATGTGGTGAAAATCATTTTGATTTCTGCCAGAAATGTTCTCAAACTCACAAATGTTTCATCCATGAATCTTGTGCAGATCGTCCCCCTCGCCGCCGACTCTGCCGCTGCCATCGGGCCCCGGCTGCATTTGTTTGCACACAAATGAACATGTGCGCGCGTTCCGGTCCCCTATTCTCCGGGTTTGCCGGATCGGCTTGTCAACAAAAGAAATATGTTCCCAAATCACACTTTCTCCTGCCCAGTTAGCCATGAAAACTACCTTCCAAGTTCGCCATCGGGCCGATAGATCTACCTGTAAACTAGCCTGGTCTTTTTCTTTTTGTAGGAAGGGCATATTGTGGTTGAAATACTCATCCAATGATCCAGTAATAAGATTAAAGAAGTGAGTAAGCAATCACATAATATCCGATTTTTTTAAATGCTGAAGTGTCTAGTTTAATGAATGACTATTGATATCTTCTGTGACATCTTGTACATGTGATTGGCAAGTTCTACTCACAGAACATTTGGTGCGAGGTCGTCTGTTGATTACCTCTCATATGTGTCAATATTTGTACTATTGGTAAGAGTTACAGTTATTATCGTTATACTCAAGTAACTATATTTGACCAGAAAATTTCAGTCCAAGTACAAGAATAGTAAGATTGCTTCTTTAATCATGCAGTGGACTGCTGTTGAACTGTGCATAGACATTAATTTTAGTTAAAGGGAGTGGAAAGTGGCAAATCGTGTAGGCCCAATATCAATCGCTTTCTCCGCATTGCAAGCCAAACTGCACGACGACCTGGGACCAGCAAATAAAATTTCCTTGAGGATGGGGTACCTTGCTCTTAGATTACTCACTTTGGCTTTTGTTTGGCAGAATGATAGTTGTAATTAGAGTACACATACAAATAAGTGCAAGTGATTCAATGTGAAAAGCAAGATGATGAAGAAGGCTGATGATCATCTGTATGTTGCAATAATATTGCGTGTTCGTTTTTTAAGATATATGCTATACGGAGATATCCAACTATGACCCGAGTTGGGCCACCCGATGTAACCCCATTATTTGCGACTTTCCAGCCCCTTTAAAGAATTGGACATATGACAGTGTCAAGGAACCCCATATCTTAACCTGGTCCATTTTGACCTTTCAGATTGACCTTGGCCTCAGTGACCCATTCTTGTCAGACCAGAGACTGTTCAGTGCAGACGCAATCAAATGAAGAATCCATCGTTATTCCTAAGAAGGTTAAAAGGTAGGTGACATGAAACATTAAGATTGGTTTTCAGGAACAACTTTTAGTAGTATTTATGTCCTTTGTAGTAGTATTGATGAAAGGATTTAAAACTTTTTACCTTTTTATTTCTTTCCAAATATGATTTCAGTAGTGATTATTTGATGGACTTGAACTCATTATTATACAGTATGTTTTCATCTAGTGAATAGGCTTCAGCTTAATAGATAGTTCCGAAAGGAATTCCTTGACACAGACATTAATGTGTGTTATATTTTCCTCCTTTGGCAGGGATGAGCTGTCTGTATTGAGAGCACTTAGTCGAACTGTAAGCAAGGTAAGTACAGGCCTCGAAATAATCGACGGCCATCGACGGCCATGGCCGCCGATGCCCTCATTACTGGCCGTGATGCCCCTCTTCCCTTTGCTTCAAGTTACGGCCACTAAAATTGTGCCCTTTTTCATTTGGCCGAGGTGCCCTTTTTTCTAATAAATATGCCTTTTTCTTATATGTAATATGCCCTTTTTTAAAGTGTACACTTTTTCTTGGTGAGTAAAACTATCTCCATTCTCATAAAACTAAAAATGATAATGTTTTTGCAAAGTATCGCATCCGATGCGATGAGCTAGTGTTTGTGCATGCCCATGCAGCCAGCCGGTCAGAGCCAAGCTAGCCTGCCTGGCCGGCCGGCCTGCTGGGCGGCATTGCACTGCTTCTTACATTGCTGTAGCTAGCTGTGTGTATGTGAGTGTGATACACACTCATACACACTCATACAGTGTACAAGCTTTGCACAAGCTGTCTTCCATACGGCCCTGGATTTCGAAGTCAGAAATCACAACCCTGAATATCTGCTTCTGGCCTTCAAAAGTATTTGTGGCTTGCAGAAATAAGTTTTAACCAAGTTTATTGCCATTTTCCATGATTCAGGTGATATCAAAATTGGTTTTTCCTCATCCAATCGATTGTTAAAGTTCCTGCTGATTTAGATCTAATAGCAGGCAAAAGCAACACTTCTGATCCCCAGCACTAGCGGCCCAGCTCTTCTTCATTACTGGTGGTGTGGCGATGCAAGCTTTATGCTTCAACGAGACATTACCGAGGCTATTTTTTTTTTACTCATTAACTACATTGAGAGATATATCTAAATCTATCTGTGATTAGCTTTATCTGGTCAGTATTATTTATTGCTGCATGCAAGATTTTACAAAAATGATGGCATGACTTTATTGTAGGCCTAACAGTTAGATCTACATCATTTTGAATTTCAAATGTTGGGCAGGTAATAAAATGGTTGCACATGAATGTACACTACAACAAAAATTTCTGAGATTTGCATTTTGATATATCATTCAAAGGTTGCATTGAGACATGTGCATGGTGAATACTTTGTTGTTTCTTTTGTAAATAATTTGTACCGGTTTAATAATGAAAATAACGTAGGCCTACACCATACTACAGACCCCCCCCCCTCGAAAAAAAAACACCAACAAATAATTTATTATATGCCCCCTAGAAAGTGGCCGTGGTGCCCCTCTGTTTGGCCTTGGTGCCCTCTGCCACCTGGCCTCTGTGAAAAAGTGCCCCTCACCAAAGTGGCCTTGCCCCCAAAAAATCCTATTTCGAGGCCTGTAAGTAATAAATGCTTGTCCTTTTATATGTTATATGATATCATGGATGCATTGATGTGCCTGTGTATCATGCACAAGTTTATAACTGTGCTGCTTTGGACCGGTGGTATTCTGAAAACCATTTTAACTCTGTTGTAACTTTTGTTTTAACTTTTGTTTTATATCTCTTTCTTCACTCGCGCATTTCATTGTGAATGCCTGGTGCAAGTCATTGTGCGCAAGCGTGTAACTTTTGGAGCAAAAGTACAACTATTTGCAACATGGCATTCTGAAGACCGTTTTATCTTCTGTTTTAACTCTTTCCACGAAACAATTAATGCTCTTGAGATAAAACAGGGTGGAAGGTGTTATAACTTTGTATGCGGTATGTCACGGCGGCAACCTTTCTCACACAGCGATTTATAACTGTATTAGCGGTGTTGTAAGTTGGTGACTTACCGTTTTAACTGTGTTGTTAGTTCAGTTTTAACTTCTGTTGTAAGTCGATGACTTACAACAGAAGTTACAACACAGTTAAAACGGTGTTCAGAATACCACCCCAGGATTCCACACAAACTTTTTTCATTTGGGTTCTGATGTATGAACCATTTATTGCATTTATGTGCTCATTCACAATGCTGGTTTACCCTCTGAGCAATACAACTATGACAAGTTGCATTTTGTCTTTGATTTAAACTTGTACAGGATCCTACTGCCTTGCCATATGTATTCAATGATGACCCTTACCTTCTCCCCAAATCAGCTGCTGAAAGGGTAAGAAAATATGCAAATTAATTGAATGAATCTTACATTAACATGAAGCACCATTATTACTGGAGTTTCAATTGACATTTCTTAATTTTCATATCACTGAGAAGAAAGGGTAACTTTCTCCAGAAGTTCAAGCAGATACAAATAGATTTAGTGAAATAAATGTTTTACTACAACTGATCTTAATAGCTAGGCCTTCATCTTATAAAGAGCTGGGATTGACTCAATAGCATTTCTGTACTAAAGAGATTGTAATTGATATGAAGTTGCCATAAATTTGAATCATTCGCAACTCTTTAAGAAAGGGCCCTGCAGTTAAAACCAGTATTGTAGCACATTTTTACTTACATTTATTATCATTATTATTATTATTTTTTTTTTAAGTTTTACTTTAATTTCAATACAGTCATACCAGTACATATATGTTGCTGTCACCACTGACATATTAAAAACTGGGGCTGAGTATATCTGGATCAACAATGCTTAGGATAAGTTGGGAATTGGTGATGCACTGAAAATATATTTTCTGAAAAGTTGGTCAAGGAAAGGTCCAATGGATGTTTGACATAAATTTTCTGTTCTATATGTTTAATGCTTCATGCTGAGTACTGTACATACGACATGTTACCATTCAATGTAGAGAATTATTGCAAATCACACTAGTCAATGTGGTATCCATTTTAGAATCTGAATTGAATTCCATTCAGGCTTTTTTTAGCAAGTCATGATATTTCTCCCTATGTTCCATAATCATTTAAATCTGTAATGTTTAATTTGTTTTGTTTAATTTGTTTTGTTTTACTTTGTTTTGTTTTGTTCTGGTTTTTAGTTTAGTTTATTGGGCTCAGACAATGGAAGTAGAGGGGCATCTATTGTTTGGCTGACAAAAGGTGCCCCTCCACTCCTTTTGTCCATGGTAGTCACTTAGATTTCAAAGTCATATTTTCTGTCATTTCCATAGAGGAGGTACCAGTTGGCTAAAGATTCTGGAAGGAAAGCTGCACAGTACGTCATTAACTCCAAGCCAGAAGCATTCTTAGGATATCAGAAAGATGAACCAAAGATTGAGGTATGTTGGTTAGTTTTTGTCAAGTCACCAAGGTGGAGTGAGACTAAGGGATCCTTAGCAGCGTCCGTCTGTCGTTCGTCCGTTAAGCTTATGAAACTTGAATAACTTTGTGACCATTTTCCCTTTTCTAATCAAACTTGGATGGTAAATGCTTTATGGGGACCTCAATGTTATTTGGGGGTCAAAAGTCATGTACATGTATGTAAGTCAAGAGCCAAATGAGGTAAAATGTTAAAATTTACCTGCAAGTTTCTACTGGGATGGTAATTTTCGAACCATAAGCCCATTTGTAACCTAACTTGGATAGTTGATGGCTTACAGGAACCTCAGTGTTGTTTGGGGTCAAAGGTCACATATATAGGTCACAGGTTAAATGAGGTCAATTGTTACAATTTACCTGCAAGAATCATTGCACATGGATGTGGTGAGATGCATTATAGCTATTGCCTTGTATTTAAAATGAAGCACTTAATACATCCACAGTGCTTTAAAGATTACCATGGTTGTCGGATTCAGACTAGCCTTTGTATAATATACGCATATTTTTCACTTCATAGGAAGAATCCACTTTGTCATGAATGTACAGGTGGAAGTAATGGCCATCAAACTACAATGAGATTCGTTCTTATGTGTAATATGGTCAGAATTCGTCGTTTTTACGAACTGACAAATCCGTGCATGCGCAGATATGCCCGCGATTAAAAAAACGTTTTTAAGTGAACTGTCAAATCATGTTTGAATGGCCAGTACTTACTTGTCTTGTATCACTGTATATGGTAATATTCACCATTTTAAAGTTAAAGTCATACACTTTCTTTTAATATATATACCGATACATGAAGTTATACAAAGGAAGCAAATTCCTGTTATTTAAGAACACCAATATCTATAATTGAATTTTCCTCCAATTCACGTTGCTGCACACCGCGTACGGATTCTAGGGCCGGTTCGTAAAAACAACAAATTTTTATAGGCATTTTAGGCAAAATGTATTTGAATTCATGCATTGATGGATCAACAAAACTTATTACTTATTTGAATATTAGAAGTGTAGAAGCATATCCCAGGTGCATTGCCAAACTGACTCTGAATGGACTGATAGTCAAAAGATTTTACACTATTCAGTGAAATGTTATTTTTGTAAAGTCTGTCTTTTAAAGGTAATAAGCAGTAGTGGGAAAGGCGGCGCATTGAATATTTAACTACTTTGTGAGGTGGAATGAAAATTACTACATGAACTGATGTAGAATGACTAATTTCGAACATATTTGATGTTTTTTGGAAAAATATTTTTTTAGAAATGGCTAAAATATCAACGGAAGATAAGTGAGTTCTCAGCGCGGGCCTGCGTCGAAAATTCACACACGTGTAAACAGTGTGTGCGAACCACTATGCGCCGTTGAGCCAAGAGCGTCGGGGTAGGTGGTCCATAGCGAGGGTATCAGGTAACGGTTGATATACGATCATTTGAATTGTTTTACTGAAAATCACCGGAAATCGTGAATAGAATACTAGATTATCTCACTCATGCATCTTTTCATGCAAGCCGAACAATATGAGACTATATTTGAGCAGTTTCATGCCAACTTTCATTTTGTTACCACTGCTGTTTATTACCTTTAAGTCTGATTTGGGTCTTGGCTCTGTAAACTTAAAGAATTGAAAGAGTTATTTAATTGCATTGTAGATGGGGCATATTAGAACATTGTTATATTTCTTGTAATTTTCAGGCATTTTATCCTCCTGTTGATTTATCGGAAGTCAAAGAGGTAAGCGAAAAGGCTATCTTGGAAAGGTTAGGTGTGAGTGACATGCAGGGCGCTCTAGACGTTCACAGGCAACTCACAGAATCAGGTATAGAATAAGCCTATTTACTAATTTTATGCATAGTTGTTGAACAAAAGTTTCCTTTAACAACTAAAAAGCTTGCCAGAGGCTTGTCCGACATAGCAACAACTAATGTATGCAAACTAGATTCCATCTAGGTGCCATGATGCATAACAGGTGAACTAAATAGTAGGTAACCAAGGGTTCTGAAGAGAAACCTGCATTAGTAAACAGGTCTATTGAACTCTACTGTGATGTCTTCATCAGTAATGTCAGGCTATTATAGCTTATTTGTTTGCTCTGCTGAAGCAATTCAGTTTTTGCCTGCCTGTTCATCTTTCATTCTGTCAGTCTATGAATTGATCCATATACTATATGTACATCTATCTCCTGGAGAACCACATGTATTTCAAGAGATGAATTTTTAGCCTGTTTTATTTTTTATATATATATATTTTTGTCTTTTATCCCCCAAATTAAATCTAGTTACAATATTCATTGAAAATACGTGATTTTCAAAATTAAGTGCATGTCAGTTCCTGGGGTATAACAGATCTATTCGCTCAAAATCCAAACATTATTTTTTCTACCTAGCTTGGTTCAATATTAACTGTTTCTTATTTAATCCACGTCTTCATTGCCATAAACTTTTTGAAGAGCTTATAATACTAGATTTTGGTATCCCTTCTGCAGATAGAAAGAAATTCGATTCTTTAATTAAAATACCAGAAGAGTGGATGGCAAATTTTGATCCTGATATAGTGGTGGTTCAGGTAGTTCATGAAACAGTTGTTCATAAACTGTTGAACTCTAAAAAATAGCCTGTTTTATTTTGTCTTCTGCACGGGTAGAATCCCATTCCTCTATCATTCTACCTGTCAATCAATTGATCAACCAAACACCTAATGAATCATCACACAGATAAACCAATCAGCCAAGCAAATAATTAACCAACTCATTGTTCCATCTGTTAATCATTCAATCAGTTAACCAATCTACTAATCATTCAATCCTTTCCTTACTTCATAGGTCACTGTGTATCTTTGGAGGTGAATAATACCTTGCTAGACTTTCTTTGCTTTCATGGAGGTCACCCACCCACTGGAGATTCTATCCTCAAGACTTTACTGGCTCCAAAGGCTGCAAAAGAGGTGACTATGATGAAGAGTTCTCAAAATCCAGTCTCATCTTTACATCTTCTGTAAATATGCCAGTTACTGTGATTTACTGAGATTCATTTACGGTTCATTATTTAGAGGTGCGCATATGCATTTGCCTTGTTTCCGAGACCAGTTTCCGTTCGGCGACTATGTTTCTGAAGCCCATTCTCGCATGTATCGCAATTCATTGTTTGATCTTTCTTTCGTCACTAAGTCTTCATTTTCATCAGATATCTTGGTGTTTTTATAATTTTTGGTTTAAAAATTGCCGGGGGGGGGGGGGGGGGTGGGGGGAGAATCACCCAGTCCGCGGTTCTGGATAGTGCCCTTTAGATGTCATGGTACACAGACTTTAAAGCTTTCAGAGAAGGTCTGGATTGGTGTACATAGATACTGTATGCATGAGCCCCTTTTTAAAGTGTTTAAGAAAAGAAAACGGAAGATTTCTTTGATGGATAGTTTTGGTGATTGTAAATTATTATAAAACACAGCAAGAGGGCTTACATTCCTGACACAAAACGAAAGGGTGTTTGAGTGTTCTGATTGTTATCCCTGTGTCGACTAAATTGGAGGGGGATATAGTGACACTCCCGCTTGTCCGTCTGTAACAAATCTTGTGTACACTGGTTTCCATTCAATAACTTTTGTAATGTTTCACGATTTTAATGAAATGTGGTATAAAGGTAGATGGTATCAAAATACAGCCTAAGTTTGACTTCAAAGTATGTAGGTGAAAGGTCAAAGGTCATGGCTCATTAAATATCCAAAAATAGCTAGTTATGTATCCAAAAATTTGGTTTCTGTTTGGTAACTTTAGTAATTTTGGACAGATTTTAATGAAATATGGTAAGAAGGTACAATGGTACATGGTATGAAGGTATAGCCTAAGTCTGATTTTTTGGTATGTCATACATGTCGCTCCTTAAATAAAGCTGATTATATATGCGGAAATGTGGTTTTTGTTTGATAACTTTTAGTAATATTTGACCAATTTTAATGAAATTAGGTATGAAGGTACATGGTATCAAAATACAGCCTAAGCTTGATTTCGGAGTATGTGGGTCTAAGGTCAAAGGCCATAACTCATTAAATATGCAAGAATAGCTAATTATGTATCCAAAAAAAATTGGTTTCCATTCAATAACTTTGGTAATGTTAGACAGATTTTGATGAAATTTGGCACGAAGGTACACGGTATTAAAATATAGCCTAAGTTTGATCTTTGAGTATGGAAGTCAAAGGTCAAAGTTCACAGTTCATTAAATATTAAATCGCTTTTTATTGCAAAAATGCGGTTTCCATTCGATAAATTAAGTAATGTTGTTGAGTATGTAAGTCAAAGGTCAATGGTCACAGCTCATTAAATATGCAAAAATTGCTAATTGTGTACATTTGTACGCAGCGAGGGAATGCTACGCTTTGAGTTGCTCTTGTTACATTTCTTTTAACATGCAGGTCAGTGAGTGTGTGTTTGTATTGTTACGTCAGTTATAATCACTTGTCAGTCATTTACTAAAAAAAAAAAGGCTGCCTTGGTATTTTGAAAGTAGTTTACTGCTGCATACCTGAGAAAGCTTTTCAAATAGAGTCCAGCTAACAGAAATGTCATCATTTTGAACTGCATTGTTGATGTAACAGGAAGGGGAAGCTGAAAATGAAGCAGCAGCGGCAGAGACCAGGGAAGAGAATGGCAAAGAAGTTGTCCCGAATGAAAAGGAAGAGAGTCATAACCAGAAGAGGTGGAGGAATAAATACCAAGCTATAGCATGGAAGTAAGTTCTGTTATATTCTGGGCCCCGTTTCATAAAATTTGTCATCAATAACAAGTTGCAATAACTGTTATAAGCTACTGAAATTCTTGCATCTGATTGGCAGAGAGCAAATTCGTCTTAGAAAAGTGGCAGTTGTTATTACTGATTACAGATTTTATGAAATGGGGGCCCAGGTGTATTTCTCTCCTTTTTTGAAACCTAGATATGTTTCTATACAACAGATTTACTCTGGTTTCCAAAGAAGCTGAAAAAGACAGATGAATTTATAGAAAGGTTAGTTCTTTGTTTTTAAAAAGTGAAGGCCCAAACAAAAAGATCTGCCTCTATTTTCTTTGTTTTTTGTTTGAGATGTTTTGACCCTGTTGGTTGACCATAGTAAACCAGTGGTTAAGGTATGAACAATAAAACATGAACCATCTTTATAATTGCACCAAAATATGATTAACATTATGTTCATTGTTGGTTTTTTCCCCCTTTTTACTCTTTAGAGATGGTAATGCTGCAGATCAATTATTTGAAGGCATGGAAGACAGAGATTCAAGAAGCTACAATAGTATGATTAGAGGACTAGTCAAGGTGAGTTGTTCTTACATAATGTTCTTGTAGTACTACTCCGAGATTAATGATGAAAAGAACATGCATGTATGACCACTTATGCTTGACATTGACCTGCTCTCCAACCTGGCTGCTAGAAGCTCAAATGATTTTTTTTTTTTTTTTTTTTTCAATTCTGGCTTATATTTATTGCAATTTAAGCTAAATTTCTTTCTTAGGACATGTTAAGTTTGTAATCCCACCACTGCATGCTCCAGATTGCATGATACTGAACCCCAAAAATCTCCACACTGTGGGAGGGGCCGGGGACACATCCTCCCCTTGTTTGTTTGCTCTGCTCCCATGCAGCCATTCTTTAAAATTTTTCACTGTTTTTCTGCAACATAACTTTGTATGCCTGTAAATAAATAAAAGGATGATTCAAAGTATGTCTCAAAATAAGTCAAAAATATGTCGAAAAAGTTAATTTTTTATTCAAATCCAATATGAAAAAGTATAGAGAAATTGACTGCTTTAAGGGGCATGATTGAAACTATAGCCGAAGGTGATCTCAAAACTGTATGTTGCCTCGAGTGTAAGTTGAAGGGCACAGTACAGTCTTGAGATCACTGAGGAGCTATAGTTTTAATTATATCCATCATGATAAGAATCCCAGAAATTGATTGGTCCAATGTGCATCATCTCATAAAATACAATTCCTACCAGCTTCATGCAAATGAGCAAATTTGTTATGGAGGGTAACATTTGACGTCGCGAGCCGTGAAAAGTTTTTCAGGGCCCTCGAGGACAGCAGTTTTGATAACCGATTGGGCTACCCTGAATAAATAAAACTGAAAATAAAAAAAATGAAATTGAAATAAATAAATAGTACGTCTGGGCCTACTATTCACGGATACTATATACGGCGTATGACATCACACAAAAAAGTGCGTACTAGGTTGTGACAACATAAATTTGCGCGCTATTGTTTTAGGCACTATGCGTGATGATGATATCATTTTGTTCAATTTAGGTTGTGCATGCAATGCAAACACTACCATAGGGCTATGACTAATGTTATCTTGAATCTAGATATGGAATGTAGGTCTAAATCTGATTATGAAGCGCAGATTCTACTCTTTACTAAAGATATGGATATGAACCAAATATATACGGTTGTGAGAGGGTCTGGTTGGAAACTATGGTACCCAAAGTAATGCAAATGCGACTATTTTCCTGAGGGGTGCAGGCCTGAAGGAAAATAGTCTCATTCCTGTTACTGACCTGAAAAATAAGCAGTTAATATTTATTTATACACCGTATCCTGAGTATGGATTTCCCCAAGTGGATATTTTTGATAAAATACATGTATGCTTGTCGAAATACATTCATTTGAATGGAAACTAATCTGAGAGTAATGCGCGTGTCTAACTGCGCGTATCCATTGTTAGCATCATGCACATCTGTTGCGTCACTGCTTTTTACGCACAAGGAGAACTATGCACGATCAATATTTTTCGCTATACTGCCCAACAGTCGGTTGTGCATTTCATGCCTGCTGAACTGACCAATCAGAGGCCTAGAAACTAGACTTGAGGTACATAAACTTTTTGATGCCTTCTCTCACTTAGTATGGAGCTCAGTCACGTGCATACACCCTGTATAATGAGATGCAGGAGCGGGGGATCCAAGCCGATGTCCATGCTTACAATGCATTGATAGAGGGCAGTATTAACATCCGAGAAGATTACAAGGAGAGATGGTCTGTCATGGTGGTAAGTTTTTACTATGGACAGGCAGGACCATGAGATGTGGTCTGAAAAAAATCTGTAGTAAGACCAGTATTATATTTATTGCACCCATTCTATAATGGCATGAAAAACACGCCTCTTGATAAAAGCAATTGTAGTAAACCAAAGATTAGAGGTTTGTGATTGTCATCAGTTGAAAATCAAGCTGCTGTTCAATTGCCTTCCAATAACACTGGATTGATTTTGTGTGATGTAAATTTTAAACATATAGAATCCTTGTTATGTTGAACAAATATAAGTGGAACAAAGTATATATTGAATTCAAGCTGTGGGAAGACCGGTTAATAAATGTAGTAGTGAACTTAAATGGACAACTTTTTTAGCACAAGGCCATTCTGCTGCATACTACCCACTTGGTCAGGAATTAACTTGCCCTAGAGTTGGTAATTAATTTATTTCCACAACAATATAAAAACAAACATATAAAATACAAACAAATGTATGAAGTAAAACACCAAAATAGGACACAAAAGGGAAGAAAATGTATAATATCATTGTGGAGGAAACCAACAAGAAGACAACGAACAGTCTTGAAAATGCTGGCTCCCAATATATAACATAAATCGAAACAATACATGAATTATTGTATTTTTAAAAAATAAAAGTAAATACATATTTCAATTCTAATTCCATTTATCAAAGAAAGGAGATGGAATATATTGTAGTAACAATATCAAACAGCAATGAGCATAGAAAAAGCATATGGAAAATGAAATACAATTAGAAGGGGAAAAAAACAAGTATTACTCTACTATTGTATCTACCTATCAATTAAGATTAAGTTAAAATGAATGGAGCGACACTGAATCGTTTATTTCTTGTGGTTCAATCTGTTATAATCACAATTTTTTTTCCTCATCCTAGCAATTAATGAAACAAATGGATATGGAGAAGGTTTGTCCAAATCTAGAGACGTTCAACACTCTCCTTGATAATCTTCGAATCATGGGTGCTCTTGGACGCAAAATGGCCCTCAAGACTGTTGCAGAGATGAAGGCATGTAGTGTGGGTAAGACATATTTTCAAATAAAATTTATTATGTAAATATTGGTTTTGATATGGAAAAACAGAGGGTGTAATGTGAATCCTTGCCAGCCATTTGGAATTTAAATAAATAAGTAATTTGTAAACTGTTAGAACATACTTAGAACTGCACAATTGAAATAAGTTTTTGTAGCAAGTGTGAGATATATGAATACAAATGGAATATAACCGAGGTAACAGCAGTATTTTTAATGTGGTTTTGTGACAGTCTATAAGGAAAGGCTACAGAGAGACAAATTAAAGGAGTGGCCTTAGTTTTGTAAGTAGTGCTTTTAATCAAATTGATTCAATTTAAAGCATTGTAAAGTTTAGGGATATGTAAAGACTGATCTGTCTACTTCTGCCAATTTTTTAAACACATGGTTTTGTTTGTAGAATCATGCATTTTCTTTAACCTGATGTTTTGAAAATTCTGCTTTCTTGTGATCCAGTATAAAATGCCAATCATTTCATTATCCTAGCCAAGAACAACATTTGTTTTGTAATTCTACTTGGATGTCCTATAGAAGTGATAACTCTAACCATCATAGACTGTGTTCTTGTTTTCAGAACCAAGTCTTGGAACGTACAGTTTGCTTCTCATGATCTTCTACAAAGACAGTAAGGAAAATTATTTTGTAAACTTATTGCCTAGGCACTGGATGGTCCTTGTATAGAGTGTATGGAATTGATATCATTAAGTAGCCAATGGGGGGAGGGGGATTCTGAAAGCTTAATTAGCGTACACCAAGAATTTGGTATAGACTGATCCGAAAATAGATTTGTGGGCAGCGCCATGACTGCGGTGTCCCCCATAGTGCATACATGCATGTAATCTTTGCACACTACATTCAGCTGCGCTGCATTGTTGAATATGTAACACTATGGCAGGACACTGCAGTAATGGCTGATCATCTGCTGCCCTCAATGATAGCCCGATTGGTCTATACTGGCAGGTAAAGCTGGTAGGAGGTGTGTTGCACTTATGCAGTAATGCATGTCATACTCTACGCCTGTCTTGTGGGCGCATTTATTAATGGAGGACTCAAAAGCGTTTTGGTATTCTAGAAACTCTGTTATGAGCCATGTAATGTTGAAAAGATAAAAGGCCTAGGAGGCCTCATAAGTCCTCTGTTTTTCAGTGACACAACACTCTTTTATTGTTTTCTTCATGTAATATAATTGCTTCAACAATGTGAGGATGCCATGTTTCATTAAATGAGAATTTTATTGTCCATTTTGATTTGAAGGAGCAGTTACAATACAAGTTTCAAACATTTGGCAAATATTTGAAATCACAAATGTCAAATTATCGTAAGACCTTTTGATTTCATTTCACGTTGACTTGCGCAGATAGTGGCTCACTACGCATTTTGCTCTGTCGGAGTGAAGTTGAAGTGCATAGACACCATTTTCATTTGTGACATCACATCTGATAGGTGGAAAAAAAAGGAGGAGCATGTTTGGATGACACAGTATTCAATAGTGTGCAAGTAAATTTTCAGAGTACCGATTTGGAGGTCTATTTATGGTGCTAATTAACTTGAAGACTTAAAAGTTTAAAAGGAAAGTTAAGTGAGTTTTCAGAATCCCCCCTCCCCAGGTCAATTAGGAGACTGTAGACTGTTTAGTTGATTAGGAAGGAATATGTCCAGAATGCCATATAAAGTAATGGCAAGAATTGCAATGTCTCCAGTAGTCAATTTTCACAAAGCTGTTTCTTGTTTATTAATTTTTCAGGGAGTTGAAAGAAATAATAGAAAGGAGAAAATGGCGTAAAGTTATTCATAATGATGTACGTTCCTTGTTTCCTTTTATATACATGATACTCTAGTTTAGGAAGAAAATAAATCTTTTCAGCGGTTTTTATTTATACATATATTTCTATCTTTGCAAACAAATCAGCAAAATATTGTTTTAGTTATATGTGTAACTCGATAAGTTATAAACCCGCTTTGAATTTCTTGCAAATATAAGCTTTTCTTTTTAAAAAAATGAAAAATGAAATATCCAATATAAAATTTAGGGTGGTGTGACCAGGATTTGACACTGAAAGGGCTAAATGAAATCATTTTGTTTGTTGTCAGGTCTTCCACCTAGTGACATCTTGTATGACATCATGGACACCATTGAAGGGCAAGAGTTTTCAATTAGACATCCTAAAGATGGTGAGTCATTCAAGCTAATTTAAAATAATGAGCAAATAATCACTGTTGGTGAAGATGATGGGACAAACTATCACCACTGAGGCGATCTGGATGTAGCTATCTTCTCAAAGCAAAGCTGAGGAAAGATAGCGTATACATTCAGATCACCGAGAAAGTGATAGTTTGTCTCATCGTCTGATATCAAAAGGTGATTATTTGCTTTATAGTCCACATTCTGAAACCATTTGACTGTGCAGAAAGAAAAGAATATTTATTTCTCTATGAGAAAGAATTTTGGTTTACAAATCAAGGTTAAAAACAGAAAGAAGTTCCGATCGCAAATGCCTTTTTGTTAGTGCGCATCTTGGGGCACTGTAGTGTGTGCATGATTTGCTTTGCCTCAGCTCCTCAACAAGTGAATAGGCGTATACTGCGCAGGCTCATTGTGACGTCACAAAAGAAGCAAAGAATCTTACAGTGACATCACGCAATTTGAGCAGTCCGAATTCAGAGAGTGTAGCAAACTTTCATTTCGTGCATACTCAAAAATAGTGATAACGTGTTGTGACTGTAGGGACTGAACAGATCAGTGAAACACAAAAGCACTATCAGCATCCAGTGCAACAAACTTTTCATATCGGGTGATTGATGAGGAAAACTCTCCTTTATCGCAAGATTAACTTTTGACTATTCCTACAGCAAGAGTCTTAGTATGTGGAATATAATACACAAGAAGATAGAACAATTGATCCTTCAGATGGTTCAGTATTGTCAGTATAAAGTTTAAAGCTCATGTACAGTTTTGGTAGCAAAATGAAAACTGCAGTGAAACTGGTTAAATATACACATAGTGTCACATTGTCGGCCTTGCATTGAAAGATTCATTTGTGAAATCATGTGATATTTCATTAATGGTTTCAAGTGATTTTTAGTGAAAATGTACAAAAGGAATGCACATAATGGCTACACCCTGCTGTATGCACTAGGACAAATGCACCCCGGAGGCTCCACACACAATGATCACAGTGCTTTGTTATGCTTGTCTCATAAAACAGAACCCTCATTGTGTTGCATGTCGATGTCAGCCTAGGGATCCAAACTATTTTTCGTCTATCAGTTGTTCGATATTCAACTTCAGGTGAAGGAAACTTCACATCATCTTATGTTTGCTAGTATCTTACTATTTTACCATCTAAAAAAACAAATCTGACAAAGAGTTTTCAAGGGCTTACCAAAACTATATATAAACTTTAACAACTATGGGTCACATTTAACCAAACTCCACTGATAAGTGTAGTTTGCTGAGAATCACAATGCATAGATGAACCTACCTGTACCTTATCATACAATGTTTAGTATTTCACCAAAAAAAAAAAAAATAAAAACACTGTATCCCAGGATTTAATTATGATCTCAATTTTTGTTTTCTCTCTTTTTTTTTACAGTGGAATTTTTCAAGAATGCTATGTCAGTGGTAAGTTGTAGAGTAATATTGTATTTACTTTTGTATTTTATTTATATATTTATTGTTTTAATATTTGCTCACCGGCAAAGCAGAGGGAGACTATAGATATCACTATTTCTGTCATTGGCATCATCAAACAATCTTTCAATTCATTCAATTTAAAGAAAAAAATTGAGATCAATTCATTTATTTGTCTGTATCAAAATAAAAATGGCATAAATATGCCACTGAAAAATGTATTATAAAACTGGCTGGTGAAATTACTATAAAATTATCTGTTTATTTTCTACATGCAGGTCATGTGGTGCATCAGTAAAAGTTAATTTGAAAGAAAAAAGTATCTATTTCATAATAATGATTGATGTGATTTATCATACGCCAAATCCACTCTTTAGAGTGCTCTAGGCGCAGAGTAGGATAAAGAAATGAAAGTAGAGAGAAGAAATACAAGAGAAGATATAATAGTCAAAATAGTCAAAAGGACATTAAACAAGTAAGTTTTTAGACTGCCTTTGAAAGAATCTGGGGAACTAGAGTTCCTGATAACTAAAGAAAGACTATTCCATAGAGCAGGACCAGCTTGGGCAAAAGCTCATTTCCCCCATGTTTTTGCAGATTTAGCACTTGCAATACCAGTCTTATAATTTGGAGCATGTGTTTTCTAATATGTGACATACTTCATGTAATATTAGGGCTCAAATGATATGGAATTTTGCTGCCGATCCGATCCCTGATGTTTTTACATCCGCATCGGCCTGATTCCGATTCCGATACTGATGCAGCGCAGAGCGCGGCTCAATAACAAAAATTTAATCCCGTCTGCTATGCCTGCAATGCAAAACAACATAGGGTCTAAGTGTGATTGTAACCGCCAAACATCTGTTGCTTGCATCGGTTCCGAATCGGCTCACCATCAAAATATTTACCGATTCCGATGTTTAGCCGATACGGCCAAGAATTGGCAGTCACCGATCTCCGATGCGAATATCGGTTAAGCCCTATGTAATATATGATCATTCTACTGTCAGACAAATGATGGGTGTATCCGATCGAAATTTAACAGACTCAATCAACAGTGAGTTTTGGATTCTGATTTATATAACTTTGTCATTATGACATACAGCAGTTTAGAGACCATATTACACTGTAAGAAATGCAAGCATGACATAGACAACTTGTCTCATCTCTTTTCAGTGTTTGTCCCTGAGGGATGTAGAGTTGGCGTACAGGGTGGATCTCCTTCTTAATACAGGAGAGAATTACAAGCTTGCTGGAGATTACATGGGACAAAACATCTACTAGTGAGTATGACCAGGGCCCCGTTTCATAAAAGCTTGTTATCAGTAACAACTGCCACATTTCTATGACA
Organism: Echinometra lucunter; assembly: GCA_029962745.1. NCBI lineage: Eukaryota > Metazoa > Echinodermata > Echinoidea > Camarodonta > Echinometridae > Echinometra > Echinometra lucunter. The sequence goes on along the minus strand of CM057159.1, from coordinate 7,691,448 downwards.
AAGTTGCTCTCAGCCAATTAGATGCTAGGATTTCAGTAGCTTATAACAGTTATTGTAACCTGTTATTGATAATAAGTTTTATGAAACGGGGCCCAGGAAGTTATCATTTAGCACATATTACTGGCATAGAGATGTCTGTTAGGGTTGAAGTTTAGGTGAAACTATTTTTGTAGCACTAGTAACTGCTTTAAAAGCAAGAGTATGCTTGCAGATATACATCCAATAAACTACAGCTGTATTCATCATATCCAAGGAACTTGTAATGGAGGAATTGATACCATTCTCAAGGACATTCGCACATCATACCTAATGTTAAGTATGGGATCTGGTTAAGCCCTTTGTCCTATTTGGCTAAAGTTGCATAGGAACTGTTGCTATAACTTATGAAGTCAATTTACTTTGATGTGAAATAGATGAGTGCTACAAAATCTTAACAACATGGGACAAATATGGGGTATGGGGGAGATTCTCTGTATAAGGAAGGGTTCTTTTATTGATTTTATTTCTCTATGACCAGCTATCTTCAGCTAGCTTTTTTTCTTTACTTTTCATGCAGTGGGAAACTCTTTCATTTGATCTGTCTAATGGACAATGCTGAATCAATGTTTGAATACTACAACAAGTTTGTACCATCTGTAAGTAACTCTTTGATTTAAAGCTCATGTACAGTTTTGGTAGCAAAAAGAAAATTGGCATGAAAGTGATTGAATATAGTCTCACGTTCTCCACCTTACACAAAAAGATACATGCTTGAGAGATTATGCCATATTCCATTCACGATTTGCGGTGAATTTGAGTTTAGATATTTGAAATGAACGCAATGTAACGCTAGCACCCTGCATTACGACCATTCCCCGCACAACGACCACAGTGCTTTGTACACTTGTCGCGTAAAGAGAACTCTCATTGGTTTTACACATGTGCAAGCCTGTGTGACTTTATGTCCCCAACTCTTGTAGCTTGGGATCAAAAGGATTTTTCACCTCTCATTTGTTTAATATTCGACTTGACGAGGAAAAAACTTGTCAGCATCTTAGTTTTGCTAGTATATTGCTACTGAGCAGCTAAAAGCGATTAAATCTGACAAAAAGTTTTTGAGGGCCTACCAAAACTGTACATAACATTTAAAGATTATCAAATACTTTGTTTTCCTTCATTGATTATTTCATTCAGAGTTTAGTGAAAGAATCCTCCTAGTATTAAGTCTGAATGTGACAAACACAAATCCAGAATGTTTAAATTAACAACAAATTCTCCCTACCACAAATTATGAGATTAACAGTAGAGGGCATCATTTTCAGCACACCGCTCAGGTCAGAATATGCGCAGATACAAATAGAGTACCGACGATTTGACTAGATTTCTTCCGGCCTCCATAGAAAATGTACAGCCAGGTTAACAAATCGCTCATGTGATAAAAATATCAGGTTTCATAAACTCTTCTGATAATTTTATTAGATCTGTGCAGGTAGCACCAGAATTTGGTACTTGTATTTTCTAGGCTCAAAAACAATAATTTTTATGGGACTTGTTAAGACTCGACCCATTATGTTTTCATGGAAACTGGAAGTGCCTTTGCCTGGGTTGTGTTTGGGAAATATCGCCCTCTACTGTTGAATATCGTATTTGCTGTAGGGAGAATTACAACCATAGTTTATTTGCAAATTGACGACATAAAATCACATTGTCATTTGATGACATAACTATATTGCTTTGTCATGTAGCAAAGAAATTAGACAGTAGTCATGAGCTATTTGCATTGTAGCCTTGGAAATTCTTAAAGACCACAACGTTTTTTAGAACGAGCTCTTTCTGAAATTAGACTAGAAGATTTATGAATATTCTCCCCCAAAAGCCCACCATTACAGTAGGAAATTCAGCAAATAAGAGCACCTTATTTTTATTGTGAACTACTAGCCCTAGAAAGCTCCTGGGGTGTTTTACAAAGCTGTGGATGAAGTTATGCATTACTTCAAGAATAACTTTAATATGGAAATATTACATATGCTTTTACAAAGCACATGTTTTACAAAGCTGTGGATAAAGTTATGCATTACTTCGAGAATAACTTTAATATGGAAAGCCAAAGGAGATTCTCAGTCATATTTAATTGCATAAGGTATTTAAAGTTGAAATATCTATGTAGATTAACATTATTATCAACAAAACATTTTTAATATGAAGTATAGTTTTTGTCAACAATTTAACTGAAATTATAGGAAATACAGTCACACTTTGTTAAACGAGAGGAAAAGCTTTGGGCATTCCATTTGGCTGTTCATAGTTAATTCATGCTTAAGGTCCTGCCTAACTTTGCACACAGCTTTGTGAAATACCCTCTGTAATATCAGAAAGGGTCTAGATTTTTGGGAAAAGGGAAAAAAAAGCTGTCCTATGTAAAGGTCAACTTTTACTCTGAGAAATCCAAAAAAGAGCTTCTTTGAGATAAAAAATCAGTAATCTGAAAAACATAGTAAAACATATTCGTAACACTTCTTATTTCTTTTGTGATTTTTTTTCTTCAGGCCCTAATCCCAAGCACTATTGTATATATGGATATGTTGAGATCACTTGAGACAGCCTGTGCTTATGATTATATCCCTCAAATATGGGATGGTAAGTTGAGTAGATTATCTTAGAATATTGATTGTTAGCATGTATTTAAAGCTTCATCGTCAGGATTTCTTAAAGACAATAGGTCATGAGCTTTCATGGGGAATTTGACACCATTCGGGTGCTTACCCAGTAACAGGTGTTGTCCATCACCCAGAGTGGAATTGAGTTTTATGACCAACAGACCTTATGTAATTCTATGTATATTCCACCCATTGCCCCATAAGTCATTATCTCACTTTCCCTGGCCCGACATTGCCCAAAGCAGGCCAGAGAATGTCTGTGGTAGGGCAGCTCGTTTGCTGTGCTCCAGAGGTGTAGCTCTATTACAGGTATTTCCAGTGCTTTTCACAAAGTCTGGTGTCAGCAAACTATGATCCACTCTCAATGAAAGCCCACGCCCCAGTGTCTTTAGAATGGTTTTGTTAGTGAGGAGATGACAATGATGGTTATCAGACTTGGTTCCATGCTAGCATGTTCTATCTTGTACTCTCCCTGCCACAGATATCTGTAAGTAAGGTCACCATAGGTAATGATGGTGGTGGTGGTAAGTGGTAGTAGTGGTAGTGGTAGTTGTAGTGATGATGATGAAAATCAGGATGTTACTACTTCTGTAGCCTTTAATCACAGTGGCCTGCTAGCTTTTTTCATTGCTCTTTCTTGCTCTTTACCTCTGCTGCCCCCAGAATGTGCAGATTATGTCTGTGATTGCGAGACTAGTCATAGCGGGCAGCTTGCTGCACACCACCTTTATTCACAGGTCCTCGCGTTGTTAGTTTATTTAAAGCCTCGAATTTTTTCATACGAAAAAGTTTTGAGGCTATAAATAAACTAATACAACAACACACTTGGGAGTGAGTAAAGGCGGCGTGCAACAAGCTTCCTGCTGTGTCAATTAGTCGCACAATCACAGACCTACATGTATTTTCCGCGAGTTCGAGGAGAGAGAGCTGGAAAGAGCAAGAAAAAAGGTGGCATGCTGCCGTGATTACAGCCTACTACTTCTGCTGCTGATGGTAATAATGATGATTATGATGAGGGAGGGGGGATGATTGTCATCAGACTATTTTACATGCTGGCATGGTCTCTTTACTTACCTATCTCATATTTTATAGATATCTGTATGTATGGTCATCGATATCGTCAAGACGTCTTGGAACTGGTAGTTCAGGTCATGGCCACATCATCTGATGCAAGTCCTGAGGTAATCTTTATCCATCAGTGATCCATTGATTGCTCTGGCAACATTCAATTTCATAAAAGCATAGATTTATGGCAGGGCTCCACACTAACCGTTTTGTAGGGGTAATAATTACATATTTGAGGTTTGTATTCATGAGCTTTTTTGTGTTAAAAGGTTGAAATTTTGGGGGGTCCAGAGTTAGATTTTGAGTGCCAATGTGTCTTCGTAAGTATTTTTTTTTGGGGGGGGGTTCAGGGGTGAAGTGTGGAATGTGGGTAGTTGCAAGAAATTGATTGTGAATCAGTTGTTGCAAGACAGTGTATTTTAAAAACCTACCTGTTTGCTGGTCTGACTTATGCAGTGTTCAAACATTGATCACAGTTTAAAATCTTTGTTTAAGATTTTTTTTGTCTCTCTTTATCCCTGTATCTTCAATCCCTCCTTTGCAGTCTTAATATCTGTGCATTTGATTCATTTCAAGGGTAGACCCTATAATATTGGGTTATTGACAGCAATGGCGGGTTTTGTTTGGGGTTTTTTGTTAATTTTTTATAGAAATATTTAAATATATCAATATACAGCAGATATTAGCAAGGCATTTTATACAATATTTCATTTCTTTTCCTTATTTTTGACACATTTTCTAGAATAAATCTCAGTTTTGTTCTGTTGCTCTGGACATCATTTCTGCTGCAAAAGAATCCACCTCTAGAGTAGATCAAATCAAGTAAGTCAGATTAATAATTTTGTCTTTGATTAAAAAAGAAAACATTAGATTTATTATTATTATTATTATTTGCTTGGCATCACCTATGCCTGGGAGGCCAGAAGCAAACTGAATCACTATGACCCTTGGGTCTCTCCTCCCGATATAACTGATTGGGGTGTACAGGTGGACCACTACACTGAGGTTTTCCCTACTCTTATACGAATAGTGCAGGGGTTCTTAATGTGCAAAGGTGGTGACGCTCTACATGGGGCCCAATTTAACGTCCTAAACTGTAACATAGCCTGCGTCTTTGAAACAGGGGAGGGGCACGTCAATGCACAATATAGGTTTCAGTCATCCGCGTGGCTGGGACTCGAACCAACGATCTTTGGTTCAACAGGCAGATGCTTTACCGACCGAGCCAACTTGCTCCCCTTAATTTACAGCAGATACTATCAAGATATTTTATACAATATTTTATTTCTTTTCCTCTCTTTTGAAACATTGTCTAGAATAAATCTCAGTTTTGTTTTAGTTTATTATTAAGGCTCATTCACATATCCAGCAGTACCCCTCCCCCCGTTCACATATGGTGCGATGAACTTATGATAATGAGATGCACATTATAACATCAACAGTAGTTCTTGCTCAGTGTTGAAGGTGAGTTTTGCCAGAAGCTGCGCAGATTATGTCATATTTTGTGATAAGGTTATACAAATTTTTACCACCTGGGGGCACAAAATATAACAAAATATAATTTTTGCCTAGAATTTTTTTTTTCTTTACCTCCTCTAATACCATTCATTTACGCGCAAAAACTGGGGGGGGGGGGTTTACTGCAGGGCTTTGCCACCTCATATGTGAGCAAGCCTTTAATGGTTATGTTGATATTATAAGAAAACAGGGTAGCTTTTCATGAATAGTCTTGTCAGTAATTTTTACTGACATCTGTTAAAAACTACTGAAATCCTTGCATCTGATTGGCTTAGAGGCATGTTTGTCAGTGAAAGTCACTGACAAGACTCTTCATGAAACGCTCCCCTGAACTTCATAAATGGTATGAAGTCTAAGAAAATAATGAGCTACACTGTGCAAGCTTTTGCCATTTCCAAGAAAAAAAAATTTGAGCATTGGAGTGGTTTTCATGTGGGGTTAGATTTTTCCTTTCCTTCTACTCATTTCCCCAACGTGCATTTTATTTTCTCTTTCAGCTTTGCAAGGTCGCAAAATTATTTTCCTCAGGTTGTATTTTATACATCTTTCTCATTTATTCTGATTACTCTTTGCCAAAATATTGGATTCATACCTGGAGTTTGGACGAGAAAATAAGAGAATTTAACAAACCTTTTCTGGATTTCTCCGTATTCAGGGGAAAGCCCCATCAAGGAAAGTTACTCCTTATTACAGTGATTTCTTGGAAACTTGTTTGGCAAAGAAACTGATAGGAACTTTTGAAATGTCAGGAATTTGGCATGGACACTGCATGGATTTGTTGTGTCATTGACCTTTCACTTGACCTTTATCCTCTGTGTATGAAGAAGGGAATATCAAAGGCACTGTTGATGGCTTTTAAAAACATTTCTCTGCTGCTAGAAATCAAGAACATACTTGTAGGTAACAACAAGGGGACATATGTCTTAAAATCCTTTCCGAGGGACTGATCAGTGGAGGGGTAATAAATAACTGATGGAACTAGATGAAGGAATATTTTATCAAGTACCTTCTGGCAGGGAGGGACTGATGGCAGAGGGAATAGGGGCAGATGGACCAAAATGTTCACATCAAGTTGTGATGGAAATGTCTTTTGATTAGATAACTACAACTTCTACGGACAGAAGTTATGGAGGACTTATGCCTCAAGATCTAGCACACTGCATCAAATGCCCCAGGCTTGGGTTACAGATAGATAGGAAGCTTTGCTGAAAGACACCAGCAGATCAACTTGGTTGTAACTCTAGACCTTCTTGTCGAAAAACTACTGTGTTACATGTACTACCAAGCTATTTCGCCTCTGAAAAAAAAAAAAAAACGACAACAACATAAACATTGTAGAATTGAAAGTCGCAATACCTATACAACTAATAATGCTTTTTATCTACTAGATTTACGTAGTTTCCAAATGTCTATTGTAAAAATAATTTAAATCATTACAATGTTTTGATATTTCATGTCATATTGGAAAAAGGAAAGAATATGATGCTTTGAACTCTGACCTGGGATCTCATCATCTTTTATTTGCATTTTAAGTTTACCACAGGGAAAAAAACCCTCTCTACAACAGCTGAGAATTCTTCAGCTGTAGTCAAATTTACAAAATTGCACTTCTTTTTTTCATATACCATAACTGTAAACTGGCTTTGAATACCTTTGATTTCATTGGAGTGCAAACTGGGGAGTGTTTCATGAAAGGACTTGTCGGATATTTTATCTGGCAAAGTCTGTTTTATCCGACAGTTGCCATGGTAACGATGCTTCTCAGCCAATCAAAATCAAGGAAAGATGTCAGATCTGACAGCTTGTCAGATGACAAATGTTGATGAAATGCCCCCCCAGGATGTGGGAAATTCCTACCATCTGGAATTACTGAAAAATTCTAAAGACCAGATTAAATTGCAGTTGAAAAATCCTGACAAACTGTATTCCAGAAAAAAAACAATCTACATAGCAGTGACTTAGTGTGCCAACGTGCTTAATTCCACATTGTCAGCAATGGATACCCAGTCCATTAAATTTATGAGTTCTCAAGGAGAAGATGCAAGGTTATCAGTTTGGCAGCATTTTGCCTCTTATATAATGGCTTCACAAATTTTTGGAATGTCTGTTGATAATAATGAAGCTTTCCAAATAGGAAATACATTTTTCTTACTGATTTATCATTATTTTGGCAAAGCTGTCAGGAACTTGGCATGATCTTCTTTTGTGTGATAAGCTTTACCAACATGCAAAATCAACTTTCAAAAATCAAAATTGAAATTTGTGTCTCTGTTTGATTGTTTGATAGATTGGGCATGAAATATGTGTATATCTTGTGATTGAAGTCTTCTGAATACATGTACCTAGTTTAGTTTCTGGATAATTGAAGCATCCGTTCCAAGCAAAATTCATCATTTTGAATTTTAGGCAGGAGTTATTGCCCATCAAAGAGAAGGGGTCATGTATGATAGTATAGAAAGATGTAGACCCATGTCATTTTACAGGGCAGAATGTGCTTACTGGTGAGTGTGTATCATTTGGCCCTACCATACCCTGTATGCCCCTGGATTTGGCTATAACTAGTAGGATAGACTGTAGTGTACTGAGAGAGATTGTTGTGACACCCACATACATGCAGACACAGCATGGTCATGGGTGAAACCGTGGAGCTCCAAATAGTTCCTTCCAATGAACAATCTCTAAGGGATGGAACTATGTGAAACTCCACGAAATAACTGATCAATATGAAGCAACTTGTGGTGATGTAATTCACTATGGGATGGACAAATCCCTCTTTTACTGTTTAGCTGGTCACCATATCTCAGCTTCTTTAAGGCTTAGAAAATCAAAGAAATAGTAGTTGCACCTCACAACGCTTACTGGTACACACTCCAATTTATTTATTCAAAAGTTTAGAGAATTGGGTCAAGTATTTCAAAAGTTATATGAACTAGTATCAATGATTTATTGTTCTTGGCAAATATTGCTCCAAGAAGGTTGAAGGTCAAGACATCTTTATTTGTATTTATTGTACTGAAGGATTTTTAAAGTCATGGGCACTCATCCAAAATCTGTCCTTTGCTCTTCTTTTCTTGTTATTTCTTCTTATCCATGCGTATTAAACAGAATTTATATTTCCAAGTCTGCGGTAGTCTCTTATGGGTTTTCTTGCTCTTTTTTTTTTTAATACTTTATTGTGATCCCCATGTTTTTATAGCCGTGGGAGTCAATTTTGTGCATTGTACTAGTATCTTTATTTTTGATAGTGGGGGGAAATGGGTATAGAGGAAACTATCCCAGAGTTCACCAGTTCTCCATGGAATCATTTGTAGCTGTGGTTTGTTTAGTTTGTACCAAGCCCATTCTCAATGGCTATTTCACTAAATGTCATGACCAAGATGGAGCTGAGGTAATTGGTGCAATTTGAAGAAAATATTAAGTCTTAGTGAACCAGAAATTTCATCCCTAGACTGCCACATGTTGTATTTGAATAAAATGTTTCATTGACAAAAGTCACCAAGTAAGGAAGAGAACCGTGAGTGTAACTGAATATTATTCAGAGGTATTCAGAAGCAATTCTCTATCTCTATGTGACGATTATTAAGTTTGTGTAGGTCCCTGCCATATGCCTGATCACCTCAAAGAGATATAGTCTGCATCCATGGATGCTTCATAGTAACAAAACATGATTTACTTATCAACTCTTGAGTAATCTGAAATCTGCATATGATCTGGAAATGGATAATATACAGCAGATTTCATACTTAACAGGCTTTGTGATATTCTACAACAAATATAATTTATAAGGAGGTTGTACCACATTCCTCTTTTAGGATTTGAAACAAAGTTTCACTCATTGCTGCCTACCAACAAGCATACATATGTGCTTGTTTTCTTATTAGTGAGGTGAAATAATGCATGCATGTTGAGACGGTAATGCCGAAGGCCTAGTTCTCAGGTTCTCAGATATTACTCACCAAAATTCTTTAGAGATTGATTGTTTTGTTTGCTTCTAGATGTGTAATTAAAGACATATATTTCTCTCTGTCTGTTTGGTTCAGGTTTGGTTCACTGACACTTGAGTTCATCATCAGTATTTGTCTTCAGGCTAAGGAACTAGAAGCATCATGGTAAGTAGAATAAACATGCATATCACTTTAGTTGCATTGAAAAGATGTCCTTCCTCCCAAAAAAGTGTTAGGGTTTGTTCACAGTCTTCTTGGGTGTTCTGCCATAAGTCAAGTCATCTTTCAGTTCAGACACCATCCCCGTTCTTGGTCTACCTATGTGTTAGAGTACCCTAGAAAGGATGCATGGAAAGCCCTTACTATAGATAACTTGCGTTCACAATTGGCTGTAATATAAAACTGTGCCAATAATACACTTTCTTATGTGTTTGATTCTTGAAAATTGCAAGGATTCCAAAGCTGAATATATTGTGTAGTTATCTTTAGTTGTCTCTAGGTTGTCATTATTTCTGTATCATTTCTTTTCCTTATTTTACAGGATAGCACTGCAATATATCAAGAATGAGAATAAAGTACCAAGGTAAATATGTATTATTAACTATATGAGAATTTTGGCAGTGCTTTAGAAAGGCCTATTTTTTTGTCTGCATGATTTGTCTGTACAATATCAGAGCATATTGTATGAAACGCCGAATTCTCCATAGGCTAATTGCCGTACAATATCATACCATATTTTGCATGGTCTCTTCGCGTGTGCAATAACTCAAACATACGAAATAAGGATTACAATGCGCGGATATGCAATACATGCCGTGCGCAAATGATGCTAAGATGATGTCAAAAAGAGGTAAGTCAAACTTGTGTGATCAAAATTAATGTATGATGAGGGGCCTTTTTTGGTTGCTGAAATGATTTTTATTGAATTTTAACTCACTTTCCTGTGGGGTATAGATGATAATAATTATATTGGATGGCTTTATTTCATGGAATACCAGAAATATTCCACTTGTTAGGACCAATATTCCACTTGTTAGGACCAATATTGCACTCAGGACCAATATTGCACTCATCGAGTGCAATATTGGTCCTAACTCATGGAATGTTCTCTGGTATCCCATTCAGAGCCATCCAATATAATATAATTACAGTACAGTAATATCATGATAACAGCATAGTTTATATTCATTGTTGTTGGTCTTGTATTTTATTTTTTGGTTTTGCAAAAAGTTACTGCTACACAAATATACTAATTATTTTTCTTTTTACCTTCAGTTATAAGTTCGATCCATTTTGAGAATATTGGGGGGGGGGGGGTATTCTGACAAAGATATCATTACATTTGTAACCATTACAATAAAATGAGACCAAAGTTGCTGGGCTAGAACTCAAGAAAAAGGGGGGAAATCTTGAAAAAAAAGTAAAAGATTTTTTTGTGTTGATGAGTTTAAATCTATGTTTCACAAACATGTAGTTTCAGTTTCACTCCTAATTTTGCATTGAGACTTTGTATTTTTGTAGTTATTTTAAGGTTGGCAGGAATAGAAATGTCATGGTCTGGTATTTCTCCTGTCATATCATAGACATACTAGGGGTCGAATTGCTCTTGTTTGAATATATAAAGCTAATTCTTGGGTTGCATTTTTTGTGAGATGATTCTCTACAGTATGTACAAGTAGCACTATGCATATGCAGTATCTATGAGTTACAAGACATTTTACGTTGTATTGTACTACATTTTTAGATACAAAAAAAAAAAACCTTGTCAAATTGTGGGCAATATCTTTAAGATACCCCTGAACAGTTTTTAAAGAAACTTTTTCCTGTTTTTTTAATTAAAAGTAGCTGTAATCAAATCATTGTGGAGTTCATTGATGACTCTCTTGCCAGGCTGCGGGAAGCACATGTCAGTGCGGTTCCAAAACGTGACTGCATATTTTATGGCTGATTGGTGCCACAAGTTCTTCTTCTTTCTATGGCAGAAATTGCGAAGTAAAAATATCTTGACGTAAAACCAACATTAGGTCAAGGACATATGTCAAAGTTTGAAAAATACATTAACTCTTACTTGAGATAGCTTTAAATCAATGCTTTGCGGAGGTCCGTAAATAAATTTTTGATACCTTGCAGAGGTCTGTAAAAACTTTTTTGGTACCATGCCAGACTCTTTGCAGATATATCAAAAGTCCCTCTTCTGGGTTTTTCTGTAAGCCATGCTTGCTTGCTCTGTCACCTGCAATAGAAGTGTGAGTTATGAGGGCATGATAGGCAAGAATTAATTCCTTGAAATCCTTGGGCCGGTTGCATAAAACTTTTGCCACAGTTTTTTAAGGCAAAATTTGAAGAAACTACGGAAAAAAAAAAATTGTCATAGTTTTCCATTACATAACAATTTGCCAGACTTTTTTTTGCCAGAAAAAAAGTCTGGCAAAAGTTTTATGCAATGGGCCCCTTGTGTGCTGTAAAAGGCTGCCGGGCTAAAGCCAGGGTAATAATATCCAAAGTCCTTTGGAAGCGAGTAGAGACGTTAGATAATAACGTGATATGCGCTATACAAGAACGGAATATTATTATGATTATTATGATGTAAAATCAGATAATAAGAATTTTATTGATGTAGAAAATGAATGAAATTTCAATATTCATGAGCTTAAGAAAAAGTAAAACATGTATAAAACATGTATATGGCAGGGATGGAGAATACCTTGCATCAAATTGATGCAGTTTTAAGACACTTTCTTGGGATGACTTTTAGATTTATTCAAAACTTAGGTCCTGAAATATATCTTTAATGCCATGCCAAACTTGCTGCAGAAATATAAAAAATCAACCCCAGTTTTTATTCCTTCTTTTTTCTCTCTCTATTTGAACATATGAACTTGTGAACTTAGAAAAGTTCAGTCCATATCTACCATCATCATGCAGTTGTGGAATGACTTATTCCAAAACTTAGGTCCTGAATTATATCTGTATGCCATGTCAAACTTGTTGCAGGTATATCAAAAGTTCAAACTCTGGCGTGGAGTCCTCTGAGTTATCTTTGTCTGCTAAGATATTAGGAATATGAGTTAATTGAACTCGATATTGGATTGTGGGATTACCAGTTTATATGCAAGCTTATCAACTTATAAACATTAAAAAAATGAAAAAAATGATTGTGAATACCTTGTGTAAGTTTATGTTCTATTTAGTTGTTATGTGTTCTCATTTTTTATATTTGTTTTTACCTAAGTTTTTTTTCGTAAGTTGATTATTTGATCCATTTGTTGATTAATTTGTAGATTAATGGCAGATCTATATAAATGATATTTGATATTATTTATTCTTATTATTGCTTCTGTGGGATAGCTTGAACTTCATGCCAATCTTAGGTCGTGAAACGAATCTTAATGCCATTATTGCCATGCCAATTGCAAAACTTGCAGATAATATACATAAAGTGCATGCTCTAGAGTTGAATATACCGTAATATGTGCATCGATAGTTTTAGAATTTCTCAAGTGCATTATATGTCACCGAGGCCGTAGGCTGAGGTGATATATAGTGCACGAGTGCACGAGAGAAATTCTTAATCTATGGATGCACATTTTACGGTATATTTGACGACAATGAGCATGTACTATGCGTTATATAAGATGGGAATCGGAGCTCACCAAACTATAAACATTGCAACACCCGTTAATAAAGTGCAACGAACTCCGAATATCGATAATTTGTGAGTTATCGATACATTTTCCTACGAGATTTTGTACACAAATTAGCGTGCAATATAACGCGTTGTATAGCACGGTCGTGGCCATATAACGATTTAAGCAATGGCATCTGACCAATCAGAAACCGTGTTTTAAGTAACCCATCTTATTATCATACTATAGGTTTTATTTTTGTTTTTTTAGTCCTTTATGACATTAGATCATTGGATTATAATTTTATTTTTGTGAAAAATAATGAACTTTAAAACTTAAATACTTATTTTAAAAATTGAAACACGTACATGTATATGCAAAATTGTATGCAAGAATATTTGCATGAAATTGATCTGGGACATGGTTAATTTTTCTGTGCACTCTTGTAAAAGTTAGGTGAAGTATCATATTGAATCTTGGATATGACAAATCAATCACTTGAAAGAATAAGTAGAACTTTTGATGACTACAGCAACAAACTTATTATTGCTCCATTCCAAGACATCTAAAAAAGTTTCATAATGAATGATCTTGTGATTCTGTAACCTCTAATTTATTAAGTAGAATATAATTTCACCAGTTGCGTAGACATGCATGAATTATTCATTCAAATGGCAGGATGATGAATAAGTCATCTTGTTATACAGAGGTTGGTATATCCTTTTAAATAATTCAGTTGGCTTCAGTGCAAAAAATCTTGCAAATAATTTATTAGAACATAAGATTTATGGAACGAGGAATTATGACTTGTGAATTACATACAACTGTCCCTATTTAATAGGGACAGCCCCTTTTTTTTGGGGGGGGGGGGAGCAGAGGGCAACTTTCACTCTTGGCGATCCTGTGTCCCTATTTTTTTATAAAAATCCGTCCATAGTAATGTACAGGAAATTCAGGAATGTCCCCATTTTTGACAGTTTCTTAATCATTTGTCCCTATTTCCTGACTTGCAGGGTCGGCAGGTATGGGATTATGGCAGTTATGGCATATTCATTGATTCAAAGCAGTAATGTGGCGGTAGTTGTTAGGTAGTATTTGATATGGTAAAATAAAAAAACAATTAGATGAATGTGACTGCATCTACATGCTTGTGCCTAATTTGCACGTCAATTTGAATACAAATTCAAAATTTATTTCTTTAATGTTTAGGTATCGGTAATGTGTCACTGACTATGCTAAGGTTGATAGCTGTAATTGCTTTGATTAGCCCCAAAATTTGCATATTACACAAATTTGATCACCTTGTAATGCACACTTGTCACTCAGAATGGGATGACAGTGTACACCACAACAATCTGAACCATGTCATTAAGGCATAAAAATTCAATTTCTTAGCAGGAATGAAATAAATTTCGCATTGCCCTGAATGCTTTTCAGCAATAAATACTTCAGTCATTATATTTTGTATTCCATGCCATTATGCATGGACTGTATGGGTTGCACCCCCCCATGTAAGTAATGAAAAAGAGTAAAGGAGGAAAAGAGGAAGAAGAAGAAGAAAGAAGTGTATAGGGAAAGAGAGCCCCCCCCCCCCCCCCCCCCCGTAAGTAATAAAAAAAAGAGTAAAGGAGGAAAAAGAGGAAGAAGAAAGAAGTGTATAGGGAAAGAGAGGGCTGGGTCATGCAACCCTCATTTTTTCATTTAAAACCTAAATAAAATCTTAATAAACTCACCTATTCTTCATTTTGCCCCCCTCCCCCCAATCAAAATACCCTGGCGCCGCCTTTGAAATACACCATGCATTGATGATGGCTAATGTTTCTTTAATAATGATATTAAAGCTTTGGAAGTTTGATGCATTTGCATGTTACATCATAATATCGAAGCATGTAATATTTATCAGTAATGATTATTGATAATTGATTATGAAATGTAATATGATGATGATTTGTAGGTATATATATGTGGAAATATTGAATTTCATTTGTTTTGTTTTTTTCAATGAAGCAAAAGAAAGATTTCTTATGTTATTTTGTTTTGCAGCATAGCTGTGTTAGAAGATTTTATACAACTGTGTGTTGATGCAGATGACATCACAAAGTCATTAGTAAGTTCAACATTTTTTCTCTCTGTAAAAGTCAGCTTCTTGTGAGAGACTTCTTGAGAAAGAATTATGCCATTTCATTTATATCATCTGCACAAATGAGTGAGAAAAAAGGGGTGTTTTTTTTTGTTTTTTTAAAAATTATTTGTGTTTCTATGTATGAATAGAATTATCTGATAGCAGAGATATAAAGAGCTGCTGCATACATATTTATCAGATGACATTTTCTTTATTCAGTTAAAATTCGTTCTTAGAAATTTGCCTAAAGTTCTTTTAAAAAAAAAAACAATGTTATCTTGGTAAAGTGTTTTAAGAAAGTTACATCGTGAAAAATTGTATATTTTGGTGCAATATTTCATGTCACACCGGATATGAATGACCTAGATAACATTCCTGGTTCACAGACACATTGTGACCTCTAGGCTTGCTCCTTTGCTATGGATTTGTAATGTTTTATGAGATGTTCAGGTGATCAGTCATTTTTTATTTTAAATTTTTTTTTTGCTACTGAGCAACATACATGTAGATCTTTTTAACCTACAAATGTGGAAGGGTGCCCTAATTCATAAAGGTCATAGTGTTTCTTTTGCTGTCTCTCACTCTCCTTCCTTTTTATTTTATTGTTTCATATATATATATTTGTATTTGTCATTAATTACAGAGTCATTTATGAGCCCCTTCTCAAGCCTACCTCCCTATCTCTTATTCTCAGTCCACCAACATGTAGATTATATATAAACCTGTTATTCTATTCTTCCAATCTAATTCATCTACCCAAGTCTCAGTGCTTTACAGAGTGAAATATTCATGTGCTTCTCCTCTATGTTATTCAGGCTTGTTTAAGGCTGGCAGTAGGGAGTGGATTACCTGGGTCTGTTGGATTAGCAGACAGCATCAAAGCAAATCTCAAGCTTAACAATCAACAAAGGTACCCACAAACATCCTTTCAAGTTTTACCTTCCCTGGACGTCATCAAGACTAAACTTGTTTGTTTTATTTGTGCATGCTGCTTGTTTTCCAACTTTTGTCAATTGTATTTCATACCAGTATCCGTTTTAGGATGAAATGGGAATGAAATAATTTCTAAATATTCATGGCTACCTGCATTTCAGGCAGTTAATCATGTCAGCAAAAGTTAAAAACAAATCTTTAAAAATCTGCACCAAGTCTCTGTAGTTGCTTGAATAAGTGCTGCTATTGTGACAGAATTTTAGGTTGCTATTTTGCCTTGCAACAAAATAATTCTTCCTAAAAGAATTCTTGTACATTGAGAGATAAAACCTTGTACATGTGCCAGTGGTTTAAGAGTATCTTTCTATGCGCATATAATATTTCACTAAGTTTACACTAAAAAGTGTTTAGGCTATTGAGGTGGGGGGTGGTAGCAACTGTTAATCTGTCTTCCTAATTAATTAAATCATGGTGCAAGAGGCATTATATTTTGGGGTAGAAGAAGAAGAAGAAGAAGAAGAAGAAGAAGAAGAAGAAGAAGAAGAAGAAGAAAGAAGAAGTAGAAGAAGAAGTAGAAGAAGAAGAAGAAGAAGAAGAAGAAGAAAGAAAGAAAGAAGAAAGAAGAAGAAGAAGAAGAAGAAGAAGTATTCTTTGTTTTTATCTTGTCTGACAAAGATATTTCTGCCACTATATTATCTTGTATTTGTGTTATTTTTCTTTCTATAATTTTCTATATTTTTCTCTTTTTGTCAATTTTTCTGTTTTTGTTATATTTTTCATTGTATTTTGCATTTTGTTTCAGGAAACTTTTGGAAGACATCATGATGGAGGAGGATATGTTGTCAAGTCCAAGCTCAGCTCTCTGATGGAATCAAACATGTACAAACACCTCTTTCTAAAATAGAGCGGCAAGTCTAAGCCATTTTATCCCACATGCTGACCAGGGCCCTGTTTCATAAAACTCGTTATCAGTAACAACTGCCACATTTCTATGACAAATTTGCTCTCAGCCAATGAGATGCAAGGGTTTCAGTAGCTTATGACAGTTATTGCAACTTGTAATTGATATCAAGTTTTATGAAACGGGGGCCCAGATATAAGATTTCAGTATATCTAATGACCATATCAAGCTGAAAGCCCAACTAGATATTATATCACACAAAATATCAAGGAAAATGACATTTTTTATGTCAATTCATGTTTAGAATGCTGTAATACAATGCCGTAATATGTGGTAATGTATAGGACATATGTGACCACGGTACCACAAAACCACCAAAAAAGTCGCACTGTGTGATTTTCAGTTGGAGCTCATCAGCAGTGTTTTGGGTCAGAATGGTCAAATTTCCGTTTCTGGTATTTTCTGAGAGAGTATACTTTTTTCTATTTACTGTAAAAATTTGGATGCACCAATCACTAGTTAAGTGCTATTTTTGACAGTTTTTATTTGACCTATTTTTTGTCTTTTTTGGATTACGTTGTGATTAGTTCTTCTTTCTGAAGACCCAAAATATTTCTCTCACTTTGATCTCTCATGAATTTAAAGCAGGGTAAGCTCTTGCATTGATACTTGTCCATAACAATGTACATGATGTGCTTAATTGATATGCCAACTTTGGGGGTAATTTGATAACTCCTTTCATGAAAATTCTATTGAGTTCTAATCTTCTTTTTGTCACCTTCGCACAATAGTGGGAGAGTCAGAGTGCTTCAATAGACTGGCAAACTTTAATCCCTTATTTCTCAAAAGTAGCATTCTATAGTAGTGAACATTCTTCTCTTTGTAAAGAAGGTTAGGATCATCTAATGGTTATGAGTTATACATCATTTTAAAGCCGAGAATCTCCTCTTTCAGCATCGATCTTTCACTAAAAATTCATTTCTGGCAACTCTTAGGTGGTTTGTGGTTCCTGGTCACGTATCATGGACCAGGGAGAACTGCTAAAGACAAAGAGTAGTTTTTAAGAGATATATGAAATAGAGGAAAAGTGAGAATGAGAGAGAGAGAGAAAGAGAAATAAAGCAGTGGAGGGATTAAAGTGACAATGATATAAGCAAACAAATAAAATAGAGGAATGAAAATGAAAATAAAATCATTATTTATCCCAGGGTAATTACAATGAAGTATAAGAAGATTTTTGTATTGTTGGTTTTCTCATGTGCTACGAAAGAGAGAGAAAGAAAAACGGGATAAGACAGGCAAAGACAGAACATGATCATACAGAGCTGCCAAGTAGTAGGATTTTTCCCATGAAAATAGGATTTTTGAAAGTTCTGTATTGATTCTTTATTACCTTTATTTTATCTTATTTTCATGTTACTTTACAACATTTAAGTTTATCCCAATGCTCGGTGTACTCTGTTTTGTACTGTAGATCATTCTCAATAAAAGAAGTACAATGTAGAAGAGTTAGGATCAAAATAATTAAGTAAGTCATACATATTATTAATATTGTATTTTCTTTAGGATATCATAGAGAGTGAAAGGGGAATCACCATTGTTGTATTTTTTAAATTTTCATTCAAAAATAGGATTTTTGGCATGAAAATAGGATAAAAGGAAGTACAGAATAGGATTTTTTTCCAGTTGGGGTTGGCAGCTCTGATCATATGGCTTTATTGATAAGAGATAGGGCAGGGAAGATGATTCAGGAAGAAAGAAAGAAAAGGAAGAAGAATATTTGTCTTGTGAATCTCTTTGCAGGTCCTATATTAATTAGAAATTCAAACCTCAAACCAATGACAAATTTATTGCATCCATTCTTGAACCAGTACCACAAAAATATTCAGTCTGGACTGTCTTGTGGTTGTTTGACTTGATGCAAAAATAATGAGTAGATGCTTAAAGGGAACCAAAACCCTGGGGAAAAATCAATTTTGATGAAAAGAGAGGATAGAGAGAAGCAATTTTTAAAAAGTTCCATGAAAATTGGTTACAAAATGAGAACGTTATGAAAGTTTGAAAAGTCTTGGTTTACTTTCTGTGGCTATCCTCAAACTGGTAATGTTGCTTCAAAATGGCAGGTTTTCGTGGACAACTCTTAATATGTTTTGTACACAAAATGTCTTGTTTTCTCTATTACCTCAAGGTGCAGCCTGTCACCTTGGCTCAAAATATATCATGCGAAAATGTATTTGACACAACATATGTTGAGTTCACAGAGACAAGCAGCATCTGTAGAGATGGAGAAAATATGAAATTTTGTGTACAAAACATATCACAAAAACCTGTCTCAACGATTTGCATAATGCAGGTCAAAACGCCATGGGCATTTTACTTGTTTATCCTGGTTATCACAATGATTCAAGAACAGTTTGAACCACAAATTTAACTGAATATAGGCGGAGGCATATAGGAGGTGCAGCTGCATTCATCTTGTTCTCCATGTCTATTTATGAATGAAATATGCAATGTAAAAATATACTTGTATTAAAATTCAGGATTGAAGAAAACAAGATGTAATTAAAATAATGTATATAATAGGAATGGCCTGCTTTTTATCTTATTTCACTTCAGCTTTACCACTCTTGATATTGCACACAATCGTTTGGTCCCCTCCCAGACACTCCAACACGCACTACACCTTAGCATATGTGATTCCTGTTTGTACTATCCAACTCTCCTTTTTTTTCTCTCTCATTTCCATACTTCTTTCTGATTTCATATTTGTTTTGTTGCTGTTATGAACCTTTTCATTCCTCTCTAATCATATTCCAGTTCAGTCACCCACTCCCACGCTGTGTATGTGTATGAGGGTGGGTGGGTGTGAGTGATGTGCCTATTCTCATCCTCTCTCCCTCTCTCTCATTCTGTGGACTCTACATTATGTTCCTATGAATTAACTTTGTCAGAATCTACTAGACAACATATAAATATAAAAAGAATGTACTAGACAATACAGAGAGAATTGTATATTACTATATATTTTATTTACATAATTTTCTTACATCACACATCAAAACATGAATACCCATAACAACTGGCAACTCAATAATTCCATGATGTTTATAAGACATTTTTTGACAAAGATACAATTTTTTTTTTTCAGAATGACTACAACCATGCTAAGTGTATTCTACTTTTCACAATCACAGCAACCTTCATATTGAAGAACACTTCATACCCGTCTTTAAACTTCATTTTTTGTACCTCTAGTCTAGTGCAATTGGAAATGACTGGCTTCTACATGGAAATGTAAATGGCAATTCTACTGTAAATTTTTTTTAAATTTCATGATCTCACTTGTGTTTTTATCAAATTCATAATGAAATGTGATGTTGTATTGTGGTTCCACAGTGGCTCCTGTGGGAAATGATGAAATCATAATGTTCATAAGGTTCATAAGGCTCATTTATTGTCCATAAAATAAAATATAAATTTGCTACATTTACATGGTATAGTTTCACACATAAACATAAGTACATCTGTACAAATCCAGGCTCTGATTATGTTCATTTTTCAGAAGTTACAAAAATAGATGAACTTGAGTTCATTGATAATGTAGCCAGCTGTCACAGATATTTTTACCTCATGTATATAGACATAAAAATTCTATATTCAGAAAAGAAAATCTGTGCAGCTATTTGAATCTTCTGCTGTTTGGAAACTGTAAATGAAAAAATCTGATAAACTATTTGGGGGCATACCTGTACTTTGCGATTTGCTGGTATGGCAAAAGTTCCAAAGGTGAAGCAAAACAAAATTACTTGGATGGTGGCAGCAGTATTAGATTCCCACTAAATTACTCCTTGGGTTTTAAACCTTATTCAGCGGGCTAGTATTACCCATTGCGAGCGCGATTTTCATCATTCTAAGTGAAATAACATATTAGTTTTACAACTGTAAAAATGTATATGCAACTTATGGGCAACCGATTTTAAGAATGTGCAGTTATCACTAATGGACCTTACTTAATATGTCATCTTTGCATTGCTACCAAATTGTACAAACCCCAGTCACAATCCTTGTTCTCCTTTCATTTGTTCATCTTGATATGAAGCTTTAACTTTAACGAAAGTACGAAATTTCAAGCAAAATGAGCTATTCTTGATTAAGTAAACAGTACAAGATTGAATAAAATTGAAAGGATAATGACACTGTAAAGCTTTGATGATGATAATGTAGAAAAGTGGTATACACTAAAACATTAGGTTTCACTTATGATAAAAATGTCTTTTCTTTGTTAAAGACATAGGTTAAAGTTATGCTTACACCGTAATACGTTGTGGGTATAACGTCAGCAAGTCAACCGTAGGGTGTACCTTTAATCGCGAAAAAACTTGGTACCACCACGGATGAAGTCTGCCCAAGGCCCTGTTTCATATAAAACTTGTTATTAATAACAACTGCCACATTTCTGTGACAAATTTGCTCTCAGCCAATCAGATGCAAGGATTTCAGTAGCTTATAATAGTTATTGCAACTTGTAATTGATAAGTTTTTTGAACCGGGGCCCAGGACTTATACAAGGCTGCATGAAGAATACAGGTCATTGATATTTGATGAAGATGAGTATTGCGAAATTCAAATCACATATTCTTGTCTTCAAGGTGTAGAAAAATTGGATTAAAGTACATGGATGTCTCCTGCTATTTTTCCTACTAAAAGCTGAGTCACGGTCGAGTCATTTACCACCACAGATAGATTTTTTTCCTTTTTTTTTTTTCTTTCTTTTCTTTTTTAATGGGCGAAGAATACACATTTTTTTTTAATGGGAGAAGAATACACAGAAAACATAGGTCTCGGAAACTGCAGAAGTATTGATTAGAACATACGATAAAGAAAAAACAAAAATGAAATAAAATAGAATAGAGGAATAATTGTGTTTCCAAGATACTCCTTGTTGGACATTGAAATAAAACAGTAATTGAAAGAATGAATGAAGGAATAAATAAGTTTGTAATATTGATTATAATCATGGTGATGAAAATAATGATAATTCTGTAAATAATATAAGCCTCAAAAATAATTATGATAATAATAATAATAATGATGATAATAATAATAATAATAATATAATAATAATAATAATAATAATAATAATAATAATAATAATAACAATAATAATAATAATGATAATAATGATAATAATGATAATGATAATAATGCGACGACGAATAAGGAGAAGATGAAGAAGGATATTACTGATAATGAAAAAAATACAGATGGAATATATGTTAACAGAATGCACCGTTCTTTGTGTTCTCCATAGGTCTGCCACTGTCCCCTTTTTATCTCCCTCCCATTAAAGTAATTCGGTTTGTCATTTAATCGACCTTTGAGGTGAGTTAAGGTTTACTAAATGTCGTCAGATTCTTCACGTTCTGGGAATATATCACCAATTAATAGTTTGCAAGAAGCTGTATTCTGGTTATCACAAGATATCAAAAAGTAATTGATACTGCCTCTTGAAAACGTGCCAAGAGCGTTAAAGGCCTTGAACCTTCATACTCATTCTTTTTTTTTTTTCTTCTTCTTCTTCTTTAATTTCATTTTCCTCCCTGGGAAGTAGACACTTGATTATACAATGTTGATTTATTTCAACAACAGTGGCGTATCTAGGCATTATGGTGCTCGGGGCAAACAGTGAAGCTGCCCCCCCCCCCCCCCGAGTGGCCAAACGTATCTACAGTATGGTACAAGCGAGGGAGCGAAGCGACCAAGCAGTGAATTCTAAAAAAAAAAAAATTAATCCGTAAAAACGCAATTTCTTGCGCATTTTACCCAGGAAATTTGGCAATTGACCACTGAAATTGAACGGTAGGGAAGATCGAAATTAGATAGGCCCTATGAATAAGCAGTTTTCTATTTTTCTCGGTGTTGAAATTGAGGGAAAATCAACAAAAACCCTTGAGAAATAGTCGTTTTTAATAGCAAGGGGACCAAAAATTTAGATTTGTTCCCAATGTTTTACCTTTTCAAATGCTGTATTATACTGGGGTCGCAGTATTTAACAAGCGGCAGATGAAACTAATGATAGCGAGTAAAGCAATGACAACTGCACCATTATTTTTTAAAATTTTTGAACCCCTTTAAAAAGGCTATTTTGAAAAGCCCATGATATCCTGAAAGGAAATATATTCATGTGAGAAAGCAGCGCAACTGAGCTCTAGAAAAAATGTGGCATTTTAAATCCTCAAAAACTCTGTTTCCGATGCATTTCCCCTGCGGATGGGGGAGGGAGCGCATGTCCCTTACAGATGATTATTTTTCTTAATTTTCTCCTTTTATCTTTTTCTCTTGCGCCTTTTGCGCCCCTCTAAGCGCCGCCATTATTATGCTTATAAGTTGTTAGATTTCTTTCAAATGCTTAACCTTTACGAATGCTGTATTAGGCAACACTGGGGAGCACTATTTAGCAAGAGGCAGATAAAACTTACATGACCGCGAGCAAAACCACAATTGCATCCCTATTTTTTTAAATTCCGAACCCCTTATAAAAAGCTTGTTTAAGAACTATAATAGGGGCACGAAATTATGAGATTCTGAGAGAAAAATGATCATGCGAGGGAGCAAAGCGACCGAGCTTTAGACAATTTTTGCACTTTAAACCCTCAAAAATTCTATTTCTGATGCATTTACCCTGTGAATGGGGGGGGGGTGGCGCAAAATCCTTTAATAAAAATATATTATTTTTCTTCATTTTTCTTTTTTTTTCTCTCTCTTTTGTGTTTTTTGTGCCCCTCAAAGGGTCGCCCGGGCCACTTCCCCCCCCCCCCCAGATACGCCACTGTTCAGCAATAAGATAACACTAATGGAAAAGGGTTGCTGTGTAAGGGAAAGGTTATTATCATGAAAAGATAACTTATAGTAAAGAAAATCTTGAGTTCTAGTATGGAGTGACTATTTCAAAGTCAGTTTTACAGTGACGTAGCTTTATCAGAGATGGGGGCGGGGCAAGGGTACAAATTCCATTGTATTTTTAACATTCATTGTTAAGTTTTAACTATTCTGGGAGAATATTGTACAGTTAATTTGATATATATACTGCACTGTAATGTAACAAGAGATCCCAACAATGCTACGGCTTAAACATAGGCCTACAATAACTACGGTAATCAACATCTTCTGACAAAAAACGAGTCTTCAACAAAACTTTGAAGACAGAAACAGATGGGGCTTTTCTTATTTTTTGTGGCGGTTTATTCCAAAGTTTTGGAGCAGCACAACTGAAGGTGCAATCCCTAAGAGTTTCTTTTGTTTTTGAGGGAGGTAGCTTTAGAAACAGCTTGTCCTGTGTACTTCGTAATTATGTGCAAATGAATGTGATTTCATTGATATCAATTCAGACAAGTAATTAAGATCTTGACAATTCAGTGCTTTGTAAACAAGCAAAAGTATCTTAATGCAATTCTCTGCCCTATTGGCTACCAGTGTAACTTAATCAAATCAGGTGTAACATGGGAAAACTTTTGAGGAATTACAGTTACAAAAGAACCCAAGATTACATTTCACAAGTGCCCGCCCCAAAATCTGCCGGTGGTTATAAAGATATATATTTTGTAGCAAAAGTATGATAATTACAAAACAGGGGCGGCGCCAGGGTATTTTGATAGGGGGGGGGGCAAGATGACCCAAGGGTGACTTGACTTTTTAAAGGGGAAAAAAATAGGGGCATTATAATTATAGTTGCATGACCCGCGGTCCTCTCTTTCCCAATGCTCTTCTGTCTTCTTTCTCCCTTTTTTTTTCTTTTTTGATCACTTGATAAATCATAGGGGCGGTCGCCCCCTGCCCCCCTCACCCCGTAGCGCCGCCCCTCTTACAAAGCCTCATTTACAATCAAATGGATAGATATACTGAAAAAAAAACTACACTGGAAATCAAAATATACCAGATCAAAATGAGATAATGTGGTGACGCAACATTTGCTCCTGCGATAATTGTACATGTACCCATCTTAATTTCTCTGAATACATAGGGTTACGGTTAGGGCTGTGATAGTGGTATCAATTCAGAATGATGTGAGGATAAGGATTAAGCTTAGTGTTAGGTATGGAGTTAGGTTTTATATTTTACTTAATGTGCAGATTTTCCATGGGAGCAATTGTCGCCGGAGCAAATGTCATGGAACCTATGTATGTACATGTATCTACACTTATTTATATCGCCAAATGTAGCTGAAATTAATTTCAGACTCGTACTCTCTTCACATTGGGAAATATTATGTTTTCACTTATAACCTTGGCCTCCAGAATAACGGAGTCATTCTCTCCGATAGTATAATCTATTTTTCTTACGCAGGTGTTAGGTAATAAACTCAGTTGAAAAGATGAACATGCAAAGTTTTAAAGAAGATCAATTAATACACATTTTGCATTGTGTGTTTTAGAGTTCCACGCCACTAAGATATTATTTTAAATGTCTGCTTGAAAATATACCTTTTGTAAAGATATTTTTCGAAATAAACCATCAAAATTACATTCTAAGAAATGGTAAAAACGAGTCGTCGGTATCACTAGTCGATGAATGCGCACATAAGTTAATTTCATTGCATGTGTTTCTTTGCATGACACGTGTCAAAAACACTTTGTGCACTGTAATCATGAATAATTGGAAGTGAGGGGTGATTGCCCCCTTCCCTTTGCAAAGTGATTCATTGACGCTATTATTTATGATGAAGTAGATCAAGATGAATGAAAATAGAATCCATAATTTTTTTTTTCTTGATGAACTTGTTGAAGGCAGTGTTGATGTGATATGGCTGATTCTCTCCGGCTGAATGAAGACGACCGGCGTTTCAGTCAGCTTAAACAGTTCTGTACACTGGAAGACAAAAATCGGTGTAAGAATTAAGTTTTTTTTTTTTAAGATTTGTTTTGTTTCGTTTTTTTCCCAGAAATTAGGATTTGCTACCGAGTACCTTTCCTTCCTATTTTCTTTTACCAGGCAAAATTTTGCTTGCTGGAGGTAAGTGACCGGATACCAGGTATAGGCCTGCTGCATATAAACAGTTCTTTTCCAGTTCGAGTAACGATAAATTAGGTGTATTATCTGGGGTTTTTTTTTCTCTCTAGTGCATGAACGATTCTTGACATAATGATTCATTAAGCACAGAGAAGAATAAAGAGGAAGAAAAATAAGAGAGAGGGGAGAGGAAGAGAAGATAAGAAAGATCTGTAGTGCTTCATGAAGCCAAGAAAAAGCAAAAATATCATTTATATGTCATTAAAACAAAAAAAGAAAAACGAAACAAAAAAAAAACAAAAAAAATCACCACCACAACACAACACAAAACAAAACAAACGAGCATGGATAAGCTTTAGGTTTCACAGGAAGAAATTAAGTTGCAGAAATATAAAAAAAGGTTTCTAAAAACGGCAGGTTTTAATATATACTTCAGTATACTGATGCAAAACTAAATGCCTTTTTTAGACCGAAATTTGAATTAAAAAAGCTGCAGAACTCGGGGGAAAAACAACTGACAAACACAGACACAGAAAGAAAAAACATTTTATTTTGTAATGTAAGCACATGCAACTGTGTATAATGTGCATATTTTGTTTACGGCTTTTCCCTCTCTCTTAATTAATTACTTTGATTAGTTACAAGTCAACTAGACTTTAAAAAAAATCATAGTATTGTATCTTTAACGAGTAGATCCCTCCACATATCCCTGTCACCGTTATGTTTTTGCAGTGTTTGTACATATTGTTCTAATTTTTTGTCATATGTGGAATCTAAATGAAATAATGATAAAGTCAAATCAAATCATATCCTACCAGGTATATTTTGAATAAAGTTGTTTACGTCATCCCGCGGCCGGCCATGTGACTTTGTATTGCGGCAGCCGGGCCTGTGCATACCGCACCCATTTGCTTCATCGTCCGACGTTCTTTTGCGCAACCCGTTACCCATGTCATCCCCGCTCTCTGGACCTCCGTCTTGCTGTTCGTCGCAGTATCCCCGATGGTGCACAGCGATATGTACGCCAAGCCGATCTTTTTCCACGAGAAGATAGCATTCGTTGGCGTAAGACACCCCATCACTCCCGCAGACGGGGTAGTGGCCATTGGCGTAACAGGGATGGTTTGTGTTACATCTCCGCCACCTGCCGCCAGGTCTGTTTCTTATGCGGAGACCTGTTCTACAGCGGCCCGTCTCTGTCAATCAATCAGAAATTCCCAATGGGCGATTATTAGGACCAGATCTATTGACCTTTTTTTGAAAGCGGGGAAGGGCAAGGAGTCTGACAAGTGTATCATCCAGGAAAAAAAAAAAAAACCTATACGCAACCAAAGATGTATGAGATAATTGTGAGGTCATGATAAAATATTATCATGATCTGAGGAAAGAGGGTAAAATTTGAATGAAGTCATGTAAATAAGTACTAAGCGGTCAAAGAGCGAAATGATTCGAATTCAGTAAAAAAAAAAAAAAATAAATAAATAAAATAGAACCTAATCATCTTATTTCATATGAATCGGAGAGGGATACAGTGAGCCTGTGTGTGTTGGGTGTGCTTGTGTGTGTGAGGGAGAGAGAAATTCAGAGCTTGATCGATAAAGTGTGCCATTTTTGTCCGTCCGTGGCATTCATCATTGTATGGATTCTAGTTTAAGTAGGCAAGAAGGACAATCAAATTATTTCGAATTTCAACTCCTTCAGGGATGTCCTTTACAATGAGACATAAACTAGCTGAACACATCTCATTACAAATTTTTCACAGGGCAAACTTTATTTTGTCAAGTGTTCGTCGCGTCCGTGGCAAAACCGATCAAGCTCTTCAGAGAAATGGATGTAAGCTCTGTAGGCCTATTATGTCTGAATCTTCACATTCATACCTCTTGAAGATCTTTGGCTGTTTGAATTCCTGTCATTTGGGTCATCATGTTCTTCACGGGCCTGATCGTCATCCACGGGTGTCTCGCCGGTAATTTCGAAGTTCGTCGTGATGTCTGTCAGCATATCGGTCGTGTTCTCAAAACCCGCTTCAAGACCCTCATCATGGAGCTCCGACGACGGCATAACAAACAACGCACTCGAAGATGAAAGCTTCGCTGATCTTGGCGTGGACAAGGAGGGTTCGACATCATAGACAGGGAGCGTGCATTTTTTCCCACATGGGGATTGGCAGCATTTCATATTCTCATCGTCCACGCAATGTGCGTCATGTACACAGTGCGGTCTCAGTCGACATAATGGGAAGTCATAGACGAACGACGGCCGGGGACACCTCCCTGGCCGGATATGAGGTACTGGATGGATCGGCGAAATTCAAAAAGAAAATAGAAAGCAAGCGGGAAAGTGAATTTGGTAAGAGAAAGTCAGTACAATTTGGATATAACCCTTCTGTATAGCAACAACACTTCAGTGCGTATCAAACAAATATCATCAAACTTTAACAGATTCTAATAAAACAAATATATATTCTGTCTGGTATGGTAAAGAGTAGTTGATATCTATACATTGATACTTTATTACTATGCAACCTTAGATAACTGAGCAGCAGGCCTTTCAAAAAGTATGGTCAAAATCCTCTTACCAAGTTCGGGCTGATGCAACGAAGCAGGTCAAGCTACATGCTAGTGTATTTCTAGTCTCAAATTTGAAAGGTTGATTTTTGTTGTGTGTTTTGTTGCATACCAAGAAACGAAAATTCCTCTTTCAAAATTAATGATGCCTCACTTGCCTCACTGCTGTCACGCTTGAGTGAGCATATTTTTATTGAAGATGACAGGTACGGATTCCATTTTTTTTTTTTTTTTTGTGGAAGTTTTGGATAATGAAGTGAATTCTTTCAGGAAACTTTAAGCAGCTTCAGTATGTTTACATAGCTGTTGGATATCGACATGTTAAATGATTTTTGCTAATGATCATTGGAAAGAATATGCTTTGCTCGCTAGTCTGTAGCATGTTGCCTTCACTTTATGGTAGAACCCTGCAATTTTGGGAAAATGGATGCCTCCTCGCCGCAGTGTTCTCCTCTGAACATTCAGTAGTCTTCCTGCCAGACTACCTTTCGTTTTGGATAAGGCTAGTACCATGCTTTAGTTATTTATAATCATTCTTCCATTTTAGTCCCTTTTTAACTGCCGATAACTATCGTTCTTGAAGATGCTCCCTAAGTCCTCATGAGTTCTCCCCCACAAACCCCTTCATTCTGGTGAAGTGTTGCAACCGTGAAGAGCCGAAAGCTTGGTCTTCAGTCAAATGAACCTTTATCTGAACGAATACGGATGATAACCGATGATTACCAGACCCACTAAAATCCATTAGCAGAAGGGAAAAGGCTGAATTTCAGTCTTGTTTCTTTGCTTATGAAGTTGGTCATATTTGATAAGAAAGCACTTGATTAAGTGTGGCGCAAATGAATGAAGGGGAGCTCAGTCTTTCATCTATTTCTACAAAAAGTTGCAAAAGATGGAATTTGTACCCGTTTTCTTCAATAACAATGAACTCGGTTATACGTAATAGAAGTCATGCAAATGAGGTAACAATGGAAAGAGGAACAGTTCCTCGTTATTTCTAAGCTACATGCATATTGCCAAAATTGACAACCGTAAAATATTAATCCTGTAAATCTGAATTACATTTATTTTGATAAACGCACTGTAGAACTAATGGAACAATACCCCAGAGATACATTTTAAACTGGCCTACGCCCCCCCCCCCCCAAAAAAAACAACAACAAGCATCAAGACATGTGTCGGCAAAGCAATTTTCCATCTATCACGTCATAATCATACTGTTCATCATGATTATTATTATTTTACATTGTTTTGTGTGCTCTCTTGAAGGGTGTGCTGCCCGTGGGGGGGGGGGGGGGGGTAATTTTTTTCGAAGGTTTGTTGTTTCCAAACGGTAATAGAACCAGAAAGGCATACAGTGTGTTTGTGCGTGTGCGTGTGCGTGTGTGTGTGTGTGAGAGAGAGAGAGAGAGACGAGGGGGATTCAGAGGAATGGATGTAAGCTCTGTGGGCTATGTCTCAATCTTCACATTTAAATACCTCTTGAAGATCTTTGGCTGTTTGAATTCCTGTCATTTTGGTCATCGTGTTCTTCACGGGCCTGATCGTCATCCTCTTCGTGGCCATCATTCACGAGTGTCTCGACGGTCATTTCGAAGTTCGTCGAGACCTCTGCCAGCATATCCGTCGCGTTCTCAAAACCCGCTTCAACTTCAAGACCCTCATCATGGAGCTCCGAAGACTGCATATCAGACAACGCACTCGACGATGAAGGCGTCGCTGATCCCGGTGTCGACGAGGATGGTTCGACATCATAGACGGGGAGCATGCATTTTTTCCCGCACATGGATTGGCAGCATTTCATATTCTCATCGTCCACGCAATGTGCGTCATGTACACAGTGCGGTCTCAGTCGACATAATGGGAAGTCATAGACGAACGACGGCCGGGGACACCTCCCTGGCCGGATATGAGGTACTGGATGGATCGGCGAAATTCAAAGAGAACAGAGGAAGGAAGCAGGCGGGAAAGTTAATTTGGATCTTGAGAGAAAATCAGTATAATTTGGACACTATCTTTCTGCATATAGCAACAACACGATTATTCTATATACAGTGCGTATAAACAGACTTTGACAGCTTCTAATTAAAGATATACACTCTGGTCGTGAAATTTATTTCATTGTAGAGATGGTATCTATAATTGATGCCTTATTCACAACTATGCAACCTTGGATGATTGAGCAGCAGGCCTATCAAAAAGTGATTTTCAAAATCCTCTTACCAAGTATGGGCTGATGCACCGAAGTGGGTCACTGAGCTAAATGCTGGTGTATTTGTAGTCTCAAGTTTGAAAGGTTGATTTCTGTTCTGTGTTGTCGTGTTTTGTTGTTTGAAATGATCCTGTATATCTACACTGAGAAAACGCTGTTTAAAAATGCAAACAGTTGTTTACAATATGAACTGAACAAACCCTTGTACAGTTCATATTGTTAACAATTTGTTTAAATATTAAACAGGTAGTATAAGTTTTAAACAACCCTTTAAATAGCGTTTTTAATGTGTAAGCCCTCAGTGACTTTGTTTTAGTCCATAGGATATCTTGATTTATTTTAAAGAGCCTGATAACTTTCCTGTATGTATCTTAGTATCTCAAAATCTGCTGCTCATTAGTTGATTGCACTTTTTCCGATTACATCGACATGTTTTCTACCTAAGTGCACTAAATAAAAGTAAAGAGCTCGTCAATAAAAAGAATGAAATATAAGATCTTTCTAATCACATTTATTGCTTCAGCCAAATGTTTAATACAAGAGAATTTTGACAATTAGTCTTTCTGCACAGCCTGATGCTCAGTCATCCGTGGCTGCACGATAATGAATAATGATTATCATTAGCTCGCTTAAGATGATACATTGTTATTCTTCTGAAATTCATGTCTTTCACTGTTTCACTTATGCTTGTAGTTCTTGTATAGACCTCGAAAAAAAGCTCGGAAGCAGCCAAAAGCTGGGACCTTAATTAAAGTGGTATCCTGCGAGTTTTCA
This sequence comes from Echinometra lucunter, assembly GCA_029962745.1. Taxonomy (NCBI): domain Eukaryota; kingdom Metazoa; phylum Echinodermata; class Echinoidea; order Camarodonta; family Echinometridae; genus Echinometra; species Echinometra lucunter. The sequence continues at coordinate 7,660,147 of CM057159.1, read as the reverse complement.
TTCATTATTACTCAGATTTTATGTTCAAGACTTATGCACTTCTCACGATTACACTTATAATGCAGTGTGTCCCAGAAAAAGCGGAATGACGGATTTTTCAGTACTTTACCTTTCAATAGTTTTTGATTTTTATACATCGTTGCATGGGTAAATCATCCTCTACCTAAGAGAATGATACCAAGATCATTGAATATGGTGAAGTGATTTTTATTCTCTGCCCATTTCTTAAAATACGTCATTTTCAAATTTTTTGCGACCGATGAGAGTAGAATTATGTCGGGATGGCCTTTCACAACACGATTTTTGAGGGAAGCCCTTTGATCCATGTCAGTAACAAAACATGCAATATGAAGGGCCTTTCCCGACACAATTCTGCTCTCATCTGTAAAAAAAAAAAACAAAAAAAACATGCAAAATTTGAAAATTACTGTGTTTTAAGAAACGGGCATAGGATCAGAATCACTTCACCAAATTCAACGATCTTGGTATCATTCTCTTTGGTAGAGGATGCTTTACTTACTGATTAAAAATGTTATTTGCTCTTTGAAGGTAAATTACTGAAAAACTGCCTTTCCGCTTTTTCTGGACACCCGGTATGATGAGACAAGAGACAGGGACATATAGCGGAAATCAAACTTCATTAGATCAACTCTTTGCTCTCCAGTGTCTCATTAATGATTCATGTCTCTGGGTTGAAAGAGATGCAATAAATTTTCAGCTGCAATGCATAATTGCAATTGTCGGACTCTGAATTCATTCATTGCTGCATTTTTTTTCTCATAAATTGAACATCTAATTAAGTATTCAGAACATTATTTCATGAATACTACTGACAGAAAATACACAAAGCCTAGTTCAAATAATTTTGACATCTTTTACTTTACACTGTAAAAATCTGTCTTGTAAGAGTTTTAACTTTTGAGTTATTAACAATCAAAAAGTATCAAGTGGGTTTTTTTTTTAACACCTAGTGACACATGCCACAAAAATGACACACGCACACACAACACACATTACATTCTAACCTATTGGAATAGCCTGGCACACCTGACCACACCTCTCCGTGCACACACACTCGTATTTGACGCCATGCATTGAGAGACTAGCGCAGTCTGATGTGTTGGAGCACTTATGTCGCCCCGAACATCGTGTCATGTTGATAAGTCCGCCCACCCTGTACTGCTGTTCGTCCCCTCGAGCTGGCGGGCATGCACCTGCCATAGCAGAAAAAGGAAAAAAGACGTCATAATGCTGCTATCAGTCATAAAAGCTGTTATTGAAAAGGTTGATAATTACTACAGAAAAGAAACGAAAAGTGCTCATTAATTTTTTTTAATTTTTTAAAAAATATTATTATAATTTTTATTTATCTATTTTTCTAAAATGATTTTTGTGGAGGGGGGGGGGTTGGCTTCAAGAATTTCATAAATGTAAACTTTTAGGGACCTTTCTACCTTGTGGCTGCTATTTTGAACATTGCTTTTTCACCAATAACCCATCATCCATTGAAAATAAATTCTTTTAATTAAGTAGAATGAGCCACTCTTTACAATAATTATCAGGATTGAATTTGATAGTTCAAATTTATAAATCATTACTTACAAACCATACCGCATTGTGGATTGCATTCACATTTGTAGTTTGGTGTTAAACAATCACTGTGTGTATGACAAGTAGTTTGGAGATCGCACCGCGGTATTTCCGACGAACCGAAGATATTGAAGATACCGTACACTTTACAGGCTGCTTTGGCGTCTGTGTAAGGACAAATGCAAATGAAGCATATACACCTCTAAATGCATATTGACGTGAATTCGCTGTTTTAGGAGTCATTACGGCATCACTTTGTTTTGGAGTTGAAACCAATTCTGACACTAGCTGTGCAATCTTCTCAATTACGGAACGGTTCCCACCCAAAAGATATAGTCGGAATTGCCACTCTTGCACATTTAGAGAGTAAAACAAACTTGCCCAAAAAGTTTTGAGCCTTGGGTCTGAAGCAAGAGAGAGAGGAGAAAGAAAAGCATCAAACATAAGAACAACGAATCAGATCATAATTTAATTACTATAATGATATTTGAAATCTATAGATTAAAAAAAACTATTACCCGTTTCGATAGCCAAGTTACATCGGGAGGAGTGACCCGATGGTCACAGTGATCAAGTTCGCTTATCGCCTAATATAGGTGTTGCCAAAATACTTAAATGATGATAATCATGATAATAATCACAATAATGATAATGATAATAATAATGTTAATGATAATAATGGTAATAATAATGATAATGATAATGATAATTATGATAATGAAAATAGTAATTATATTCATTATTGTGGGCAGTCAATTCAAACTGAAATATGTACTCTCCTCTACAATGAAGCTCTTTTTCTAAACTTGATTGAAAGTATCGTAGTGGGATTTTTATCAGCAAAGTTTTGTATCATTTCAAAGACTAATAACTGGTATTATTTACAAAAAATGACCACAATGTGATGATTACCTCAGTTAATGAGAGGAAAATGTCCAAAGAAATAAGGAATAGTTTCATGAAAATAATAAATTTCTTTAAATATCGCTTCTGTCATATCAAGTTTTTCATTTCATTAATGTGATATCATTATACATCACTAACGCAACTTAGCAGAGAATGTATGAAATTTATTACCAAGGTCGCATTTATACACTGGAGAAAGTGAATTAAACTCCTATATTAATTTGATGAAAAAATGTTGATGGCACTATCTAATTGGATCGTGGGATGTTCATGCGTCGGGGGTAATTCAGTGCAGGAAGAGGTTTAGAAAGGAATTTGATTATCCGTACCATGATTACAGGGCATGAAATATCAGTTTTAATCAGCAATAAAATGATGAATTTATTTGAAAGAAAAGAGACAAAGTATACAGCTTAACTGCGTGACCTTTTGAGGAAACAAAATAAATTGATTTCTGAGGGTGTCTGGTTTAATGGGGGATAATTATTGAATAATCAGGGGGTTCTACAAGAGACATGACTTGTGTTAGTACAACATATTTATTACCCTCGGCATCTTGAACCCCCAGGTTCTTTGGCCATTACACAAAACCTTAATAACCAATACACAATCTGTATAAACACTACAACCCATTAGGTCATGCTGACCTTTTGCAATTTTCTTCTTTTGTGAAATGTCTTGTGTGTTTCTTTGTCTAATTGTCGATTTGATAAATTTCTGTAAATCTCGGTCTCCTTTGACTTTTGATCTAATTGGATGATAAGTGAAGCCCACATGCTTTTCCTAAGTGTTATGGACAAATACCATTGGGGGGTTACGAGAAGATAGCGACGATGTCAAGACCATTTGAGCCAACGCTTGGTCTTTTTCTGGTGTCAGCACTGATACGCAACGATCTTAGATTTTGATGTTTTAAGGCAATGCAAAAATGCAGTTAAAATTCACACAAACGTAGTCATAATTTGAAGTCTATAGTGTTTGGGTACAAACAAGGTTTTGTATATTTAAAAAAAAGACCAGCAGTTGTTATTGTTGGTTTCGGGTATCTTTGAAAAGAATATCTTTAAAATGACTGCAGTGGGTCAAAACACACAATGACAAGCAAAAGGCCAAAACAATATTTGACATTTAATTTCTTTGATCTTTTTCTCTTTTGGTAACATTTCAATCTTCGATTTGCTTTTATTCAATTAGAATTAATGGTTTGCAATATCTATCTACGGATTGTCGAGTTATCAACGCCTTATCGTTGAAGCTCGGAGTTAGATGTTCCTTTCAAGTTACTCAACATAAACGACAAAACGTGTAGGGTTTTCATTGTTAATAACAAACATTTTAGGCTTCAAATGAAATAGAGGTTTTCCCGCCCATTTTCGTCACCTCTTCATTCAGTTTTTAAAGTTGTACTTTCGCCTCTGGCACTGTGGAATGTGCGAATGCTTGTTTCAATTTCGACTTTGGTCGATTAATTGTCATTCATTTTCGTGCTTTGTCATCCATTCGTGGGTCACAGTAGCTGGGCACGAAACGACAAAATCAATTTCGTCTTGTGGCATTCATTTTCCTCAAAGATTCATGCAAATTCGTCTTCCAGATATACGGTTTAATGACGAACAACGATCCTGTCAGAATAACACAAAACGTGTAGGTGGTCTATAATACGAAATTAGTTTTTTTAATGATACTGCGTTCCACATTATATGTCATCATTTCTATTTTACAAAGAAAAGTATATAGCAAAAATCAAATCATATCAGGTGAAAGTAAAAAATTGTTTTTTTGGTTTTTTTTAATGGTTTTAAAGCCGCCATTAAGGCCCTTATAAAACTTCACGAATATGAATGACAAAATAATTTGCATGAAAAATGACGAATTTGATCCAAGCATTCCTTACTCGCTTATCGGCGGAAACGAATTTCAGTGACAATTGACGAATTCGAATGCTTAATTTTTAAATTTGATTGACAAAAGACGAATATGAATGACATTTTTAACGAAACTGAACTTAGGATTTGAACGCATTTACCTTCTGCGGACGAAAATGAATTGAAAAGTGATGAAATTGAATGAAATGGTGACGAGAATGGGCGGGAAAATCTATAATTTGACTTATTGGCACTTGAATTGATATCTTAAATTATCAAATCTAAGAATGTTTACTAATTACTATGTATCAGCACTCACAAAATAAAAATTGGTGCCGAATTTGTTTGCTCTCTTAAACCAAATATAGGTTTTCGTCCTTAAAAGCTATAAATTGCGTTCAAATCCTAACTTCAATATCGTTACAATGTCTTTCATATTCATCTTAATTGTCAACCAACTTTTAAATTAAGCATTCAAATTCGTCAATAACTGAAATTCGTCTCTGTCGCTAAGCTAACAAGGAATGTTTGGATCAAATGCGTCATTTTTTTCAAGGAAATTCTTTATTTTGTCATTCGAATTCGTCAAGTGTTATGATGGGCATTTAAATGGAGGGTTTAATCAGGTCTTTTACCATTTTTACCTTGTCGTGATACAATTTGATTTTTCCTACTTTCTAAAATAAAATATAAATAATAAAAGTAATTTCATATGATACACCACCCACACACACGCTATGTGTTACTGTGACAGGATCGTTGACAGTCCATAGACCGTATATCTTGGGACGAATTTGCATGAATATTTGCATGAATCTTTGACGAAAATGAATGCCAAAAGACGAAATTGATTTTGCTCTCTTGTGCCCAGCTACTGTGACCGACGAATTTGGATACTTAGAATTTGGTGGCGTCGGCTTGCCTGAATATGAACTTTCTTTCTTTCTTTTTTTCACATGCAAGGTAGCAAAATTTCTGACAGATTTTTCATTGAAAATAGAGTAGAAAACATATGAACACTTCTAATAGAGCACCTCACTGTCCAAATTTTAGGTGGCGACTGTCCGAATATATGAGTTATTCCAAAATTATCGGGGCACAGCCCAGCCCCTCATGTGCAAGAAAATAATTTTTGAAGACACCAAACATAGGCATGTAGATAAACTAAGATGCACTGTGTGGAATTGGTTTTTTAAAAAAGAGTAACTGCTTGAAAATTCATATCCTGAGACATTAATCATGACGTGGAGGCTGACTTATTATCATCATCAATGCCATTTGCTTATTACAGCCAGGATTTAAGATTTTCATATGATCTATAAAAGTCGGGATCCCGAATGAGATATGGGCATCTCCATTTGGCGAAGCTCGCATACGAGATGCCATGAAAGGAAAATATTGCTATTAGCAGATTAGCATGATTACTTCTTTGCCACAATCATCCATAGTCTTCCTCGACTCAATTCCCACAAGCTTTATTTCGGTAATCAGGTGCGGTTCTAAAGCAAAAACTCGGGGAGGGGGAGAGGTACTGGGGGCTTGGAGGATTGTTATATATATAAGAATATTTTGCATCTATATCGTCCATTTTCTTTTTTTTTTTCTTCTTTTTTTTGTGGGGGGGGGGGGGGGATTTGAGCATTTGTGTGTGTGTGGTTTGTTTTTTTTTTTTGGGGGGGGGGGCTTGAACCCCCTCTCCGTAGAACTGCGCCTGTCAGTATTGTTTGGATAACGTGTGATAATGAACCTCATAATATGATACCGTCTATTCTACATTTAAAATTGAGAATATTATTCAACCTTTGCAAGGTACATTATGAATTTACTTCACCTTGCTCGAATATGGCAAAATGTGTCTCACTAACTGACTAAGGATATTAGTGCTGAGGCAGGAATTCGAACCCCATATTTTAGACTCCGGTGACTTATCTCCTTACACTATGAACATGACGGACAAAGAAAGCGGACAAAATAAACAACCCCTCATTCTACCCTTCGCAATGGTTCTGGTAGTCGAAAGAACATCCCTTCACTGCTATTGTCTAAAATATGTGGAACAGGTGCCACATGCATATTCACCTGGAACTACATGATAAAACATAATAGCTGTGAAGGGATGTTCTTTCGATTACCAGAACCATTGTGAAGGGTAGAATGAGAGGTTGTTTATTTTGTCCGCTTTCTTTGTCCGCCATGTTCATAGTGTTATCCTCTACACCTCAACACCTTTATAATGGGAGAAAAAGATAGATTTTTGACTTACCAAGAAGCCTTTTTTGCATTGGGTTTCCGAGTGAGAGACGAGGATGAAAGTGCACCACTAAAAGCCATATGATGAAGGTTGTCCAACGGCTCAACATCGTAGATTGTTTTTCATTGCTACAAAAGAAATATAGAAACAAACCGAGAAAGAGGAAATGCCCGTTGATGATCATTTATATGCCTTCTTGTAAGTTATGTGGAAACGAAATGTTTACAAAAGGGATATGACTAATTAATGCGAAACAGAAGGTATCGCTCTGACCGCTAGAACGCACCTGTTCTAATCCTGATGAGCTACTTGCATTATAAATCCATGAAAGTAGTAATGCATCGGTCAACAAGATTACAAGCAGCTCCCAGTTTCAAATTACAATAGACGTCGAAAAATGGTCTGACTTCTTGGTGCACAAGCAAAACCCTGGATTTCATCCTGATTTTATAACTTTTCGTCAAAATCCAAGTTGTAGTTCTTAACTGTTCATAGACAATAAGCCTGACTGAAAGAAAAACAGAACTTACATGTCCTCTCCTAATTGCGTTAAACCAGCATGTCAGTTATAGTTCTGTTTTTTACTTTAGTTTTTGTTTTTTACTAAAATTGCGCAACCCCTGTAGGCAATCGTAAAACTGCATGGTCCATTCGGTGCGGCTTTGGAATTAAAACAACAACAATGTGTAAATCAAGACTTCTCTGTTCTTAAAGCAAGTTGTTTCACTGAACTGCCTCCATTTAGAAATTCAAGGAGCTGTGAGATCCGCATACTTGATCAAACTCTTTCTGTGAATATCAGATCCTTATAACGATAACAACCATATACAACATCAATCATCATTCCTTTTATAATATAGCATTCACATTTCCGATCTCCATCAATATGATAATACTGCTAATTGCCGTTTTCTACGGCGAATTCTATTGCTCCTGTATGTAATCCGTTTTATTTTCATCATTTGGCAAAAGTATTTGTGTAATGAAGATATCAAAACGGGATCATGGAAAATGAAAATTTACGATGGAAACAGTAATGTTTTAATATTCCTCGAAAGTTCTAGACCTGTGAATCAAAACGTATCTTTTCTGGCAAAGATCCAGTCTAATCATTTCCGTTTTTTGTTCCAGTTTTCTTTCCTCTTGTTATAAATTCTAGAAATGGAGCGAGAAGGGAACATTCCATTTCATACATACTCTTGTTGCCAGGCCAAAACGGTCCCAACGGGGACAAATTTGGCTCTCCACCGCATGAAATATGCAATAAAAATGAAATAACCATCATATTTTATTCCACGTGTTATTAAAGGAAATTCTCTGAAAAAATACTCAGCATCATACCCGGAGAGGGTGGGAGAGATATTTACTTGTCAGATATTATAGACCCCACCCTCATCTCTCGCCCAATTAAAGCGCATTATTACTTTGATATCTCTACATGCTTTCACAGAGCATGCAAATACTCCACACTTCGAAATACTTTTATCATTGAACAGTTTAGTTAAGGCCTGTAATTGACCCCACCCCCCCCCCTTCAAAATAAAAAAAAGCAGAAAAGGAATGTTCACTCTGCGAGAGTTATAAAGTTAGCATTTACTTTATTTTCCATCCTTCTTCTCCGTTCCCCCTCCCCCCCCCCCCCCCTTCTCACTCTCTCTCTCATTCCATCGCTCGTTCCCTTCATACCACCTATCTTTCTATTCATCCGTCTTGGAACAGGGGGGTAAGGGCGGAGGTACCCTATAGCCTGCCAGTGGTGGATTTAGGCATATTTTTTTTCTTTCAATTCAAGGATATTAATCACATTTGAAGTTCAAGGGAGCAAGACTTGGTCTAGTGGTAACCTCTCCTGTCAACTCCTGTCTTCGCCTACAAACTGACTCTAATTGGACCTAGGTTTGATCTTGAATGACCTCTCTCGGAAGGTGACATTACGAAGTTTAGTCCCAGACGTACCCTAATCAATCATGATTGATACACGTCCGTAAAAACCGAGCTACATGCACGCCCACGTGATAATGTTTAAATAATTATGATTAATATCGCAATTAATTAAACTTCAATGATAATTGACATTGAACCTCAGAAATTGAGAAGAATTCTGATTATTAAAACAATACATCGACTTGCTTATTAATTGCCGTGTTTCTTTCAATTATAGTTTTTTTATAATGACTCTTTAAAGTACCGAATTTTATAGACTGGTACAAATTGCGAACACGCTTGGGGATTATGTCTGTTTTCAAAGCTCCTTGGAAACGCAAAAGGACTCTTTAGACATAATCATTGCCATAATGTATTATAATGCAGAGTATCATTATTATGTCGTGGTCCAAACATGATGATAATAGTCCACGTATTGCCTCATGAACAGGAGGTCGTGGATTCGATCCCCGGCCGAGTCATATATTTTATACCAAAGACTTACACAAACGGGACCTTCTGCCCTTCTAGCCAGGCGCTCTACATAACAAGAATGGAGAAGGGTAATAATAAATTATGTTATGCAGGGCCCGCTGGAAGATTAGCTGATAGTTAAAGTGGTTAACCTGGGTAAATAAGGGCTATTATTATTATTATTATTATTATTATTATTATTATTATTATTATTATTATTATTATTATTATTATTATTATTATAACTAAACTAGTAAATACTACAAAAGTAATGCATAATTGCTAACTTGAATTTATGCAGTCCGAATTTTCGGGAGCCTCCCCCTTCTTCAAGGATGATTTTAAGTTTATATCCCTGAAGAAGGGGGGGGGGCGAAAATTCGGATCGAATAAATTCAAGTTGGCAATAATACTTTTGTCTTCTACTTGATCAATAGGTCGTAGTTTTCTTCATGGGTCAATGGATGCAGTGAATCAGTATAGGAAATTTTTAAAAACGAAGACTTGAGTTTTTGACGTTCCAAGATCAGGTGAAATGAAGTATAAACCGACAATTTTCCAAGAAATTACTTTAAAGATATATATATATATATATATATACGGGATTTTTCAGCCCAGAAGGCAGGGCGAAGTATTTTATAACAAACCTGCGAGTGAGCGAAGCGCGCTGTCCCCCAAAATGATAAACAACTTAATCTTCTATACGGGGAATGTTCACCTTCAGCCCTGAGGTCCATATTATACTTTTTTTTTCTAAAAGGATACGATCTTAAGCGCAAGGAGTTGTTCTCCTGTTTCACCCCATGCTGCGCTAATTTCAATGATTTGTTTTTACCGATGAATGACCAAATTCATCACGGATTCACAATTTACTGAAATTCAGAAGAAAAAATCATTATTGGTACTTCAAAACGTTCATCAGAATTTATATCACTAAAATTGACTAATGCTTCCTGCTTAATAAAGAAACGCATATCCGTTCTATGGTAATCATGGTAATCCACAGTTATACTGTATATTAAGCTGCTGATCAGCATTTTCTCAGAAAATTGGGACTAATAGAGTAAGACAAATGAGAGATGAAATTGATTATAAATCCATTTAGTGTTCATTTCTCCTTGTGAAGTACAACATCTGCTTTAAAAACGGTACAGACGCTATTCTCGGCAATGGCGAACTTTCCTGGGGTGACATTCCTGCGGGTGAAAATAGTCCTTGCCCTTCTTAAAAATCGTGGATTCGCCTTCAGTGGCGGAGTTTGACTGAAATTTTAGATTTGGGAATTTCATCGTGCATGGTCGCCTAACTCATCTCTACCGACTCTTAGACCACAAATCGAGGGCTCTCAAACCAAACTATCTTGCCGCCTTTTGGAAAACTCAACAAACTCTAGTCTAAGTGACCAGCCCGCCCCTGTTCCCCTGCCAAATCATTCATGGGAGTCTAGATAGTTAAAAGGTTCACTTACGCCCTATATAGCTCAGAAATTCTTGGTTTCTTTCTTCTCACATGTTTCTCTGTTATAGATTGGAGTACATGTATGTACTCCAATCTCAGTATTCCATGCATTTATCTGTACAATGTGTTGTTATGTTTTTTTTGTTTTTTTTTTTTCTCCGCTTGCATGTTTCTTGGGCACGTATAATCACTACTTTATTCTTCTTCAAACACCCATCAATAGTTTTAGTTAATTTTTCGATCATTGTTTATTGTTTTATGCCTTGTTATTATTAAGTAATTTGTGTATGTATGTATGTATATATCTATTTTGCCACACGAGAAGAGTGTCGATGTCACACGAGAAGAGTTACGTTGTCGATGTATTGTTCGTGTAAACAAAATTACCTACATGTGTATATTCGGGTTGTTTTTTTTTTTGTTTTTTTTTTTTGGGGGGGGGCTGCTGTTCATTGGCTATTCAAATACTATTGCGAACGCTTTCGATATTTTTAAAGGTGTATTTCAATACAAATGTTATTTTCATAATTGGAGCTTCACACTGTAATGTCTCAAATTACCTTCGCTATATTTTCGCTTGTTCTCGTTCTGCTCTCATTGTCACGTCTTTCACACACTGAGGTCTCCGTGCGATGGACCCTGTTCCCTGCACTAAGACGCACTCACAGCGCTGCGCTTTCTCTTCCCTTCTCTCTCTGTGTTCTATGTTCATGTCTCTCTTTCTTTGTTCTGCTACTGCTATTATTTGGCTTGGCTACCCATTCCATGATTCTTACAAACCTTGAACCAGTTATAGTACAACGCGTTCTGATATTGACTGATTTAGTATGACTGACACATCTTACTTTCCATTCACTTCTTTGAATAACGATGACCTCTTTAATGAATTGAGACCTACTGGTACTGAATACTTCAATAACCTAACGAATTTTGATTATGATAATTTTGTGGCTGATAATATTAACTCGTCCTCAAATGAGTTAGAATTAAATTTTGATTATGATATAGTGCAAAACCCCTCTTCTAAATATGTTACGGAAAATCAAGTGAAAAACCTTACAAAAAATTTCAGTAAAGATACATTCTGCATAATGCATGTAAATATAAGAAGTATAAATAAACATTTTGATGAACTTCAGTTACTTTTGAACAACTCTTCCAATTCGACTAAACATCCTTTTTCTATAATTGGTCTCACTGAAACATGGCTGTGTCATGAATCTAAACAACCTTTTTATTAAATGGCTACGATTTTATAACAAATAACAGGAAAGACAGAACTGGGGGTGGCGTAGCATTTTACATTTCACATGACTACGAGTATACCGTTTGTGATGAACTTAACATTATGAATTCTACCGTCGAATCTCTTTTTATTGAAATTAATATTCCTGGCAGTAAAAATATGATTATTGCTGTTTTGTATAGACCTCCAAACTCTAACACAAACGATTTTTTAACTTATCTTTCTGAAACTATAAACAACCCAGCTCTAGCTAATAGGGACGCTGTCTTTGTAGGCGATTTCAACATTGATTTATTGAAACAACATAATGTATCACATGAATTCCTTGAAACATTTTTGCCTGCCTCTTTCTTGCCTCTTATTTCCAAACCTACTCGTGTAGCCGACAAAACCGCTACACTTCTGGACAATATTTTTTGTAACATTCTCCCCCCTCCAGATTCTTTTATAGTCCTTTCCGATATAACAGACCATTTCCCAATTCTCACCCACTTTCCATTAAGACGCACAACTAGACCTGTTCATTCTCAACCACTAAGACGCAGACCAACGCATGAAAATACAGCTAGCTTAGGCGCTTCTTTGGACTCTGTCGATTGGTCTTGTGTGTACGATACTGAAGACATTAATTTATCCTTTGACAATTTTTTGAATATATTGAATGACAAGTTAGACAAGCACATCCCGATGTTAAAAGACAAACGTAACACATACAAAACTGTTCCAAGACTACCATGGATATCAGCATCTATTTTGCGTTCGATTAATAGAAAAAATAACTTATATTACAAATTCAAAATGAAAGGTACAGAGCAATCCAAAATCAAATACACGTCTTATAAAAATACCCTAACTAGAATATTACGACTTGAAAAGAAAAAATACTTTGAGAAACAGTTAGCTCTATATAAACATGATATCCAAAATACATGGAAATTTATAAAACAGGCAATGAACTTATCTAGAAATAAATTAGATATTTCCAAAATCAGATTTAATGATGTCATTGTTGACGATGCTGACAGTATTGCGAATATTTTTAATGATCATTTTTCTTCTGTTGGTGAAAACTTGGCCAAAGACATTCCTCCCGCGACGAAAAACTTCTCTGACTATCTTGGCACGCCTAATCCGAATTCTATATTTTTTGCTCCAACTTATAGTCAGGAGATAATTGATATTGTATCTGGATTAAAAAGTAAAAAAAGCCCAGGTTTTGATGGCATTAATAATTTCATTTTGAAAGCTGTGATAAATTCTATTGTTACCCCCTTGGTACATATATTCAATCTTTCCTTAGAATCAGGTATAGTTCCAGATAAAATGAAAATTGCTAAGGTAATTCCTTTATTCAAAAAAGGTGATAATTTGGACGTCAGTAATTACCGACCTATTTCTTTGTTGTCTTCTTTTTCTAAAATCCTCGAAAGAATAGTCTACGTTAGAACTGCCAAATTTTTTACAATACATAGTATTTTGTCTGATGTTCAGTTTGGGTTCCGCGAAAAGCACAGCACCACTCATGCGTTATTGAATTTTATTGATAAAGTAGTAAGTGCTCTCAACAAATCTTGTCACCTGGTGGGCATTTTCCTGGACTTCTCCAAGGCCTTCGACACCATCAATCATGAAATCTTATTACATAAATTGTCACATTATGGGGTGCGAGGGAAGGCCTTGGAGTGGTTCAGGAGCTACCTATCCGGTAGACAACAATATGTTTTTGTTAAAGGTCATAATTCTAACATGCAAGATATAAAATGTGGAGTCCCTCAGGGTAGCCTACTGGGCCCACTGTTGTTTACCCTTTACATTAATGATTTCTGTAGGTCATCCCAAATTCTGTCATTTATCTTGTTTGCTGATGACTCCAACTTATTTTTCTCCCACCAGTGCCCACAAACTTTAGTCAATGTTATTAACTCTGAACTCATTAAAGTTACTGAATGGATAAGAGCTAATAGATTATCTTTGAATCTCAAGAAAACAAAATATATGTTATTCAGTAATTCCATAAATGCATTACCAATGAACATTATTTTTGATGATACTCCCTTAGAAATTGTTCCACATACAAAATTTCTTGGAATTATAGTTGACAACAAACTTTCTTGGAAAAATCACATTGAAAATATATGCAAAATAATTTCACGAAATATAGGTATTATCAACAGTCTGAAATTTTTTATTCCTTCGACATCACTTATTATGCTTTATTCATCTTTAATTTTACCCTATTTGAATTATGGGATTCTTGCTTGGGGAAATACCCATCAATATCTATTGGACAGATTGTTACTTTTGCAAAAAAAGGCACTTCGTGTTATTCATAGCTCTGCCTTCCGTTCACACACGGATCCGTTGTTCTTTGAGAGTAAAATATTGAAAGTCAGAGACCTGTATTTATTCCAGTTAGGGCAATTTATGTACAACTATAATAATAATGCTCTTCCCCATATTTTTGATGCCATGTTCCTTAAAAATCAATCTTACCATAACTATCCCACGAGACGCTCTTACGAATTTCATTTACCTTTCTGCAGAACTTTACTAGCCAAAAACACATTCATATACAACGGTCCCAAATTCTGGAACTCTCTTAGCAATGATATTAAAGATAGTGTCTCTTTGAATGCATTTAAACATAAGCTCAAACTTTTCCTGCTCCATTCTTACAACAGTTAACATTGGAACTGAGATTTCCATTTTGGTTACGTCTAATCTAGGTCATCGCACTATCCTATACATACGAAATTCCCACCTGTCTATTCTTTTTTTTATTTCAGTCTGGTTGTCGGTCATGTTATGTCATGTTGGTCTGTGGCAGCCCATCTCCCATTTGCTCTTTTTAATTTCTTGCTATTTTCTCCTCTTTCCCCCTTGTGTTTCCTGTCTGTTTGTCTTGTCTTTTCTTGTCTTGTCCCTCTTTCGTCTTGTCTTGTCTTATGTTATCTTGTATTTCTCTCTTTTCCTATTGTCCTTTCTCTTCTTTGTCTCAAATGCGCAACGCATCGTTCATCTGGCGGAGTCCTCACTGTGTGACTGAATCTGCAACTATATACTGCCGTTTCACCTACCCCTGTATCACACATTCTTCTGTTTTCTTTTCTTTACTTTCCTTTTTCTTTCTTGAGGAATCCACGTCACTACAAGCATTGCTTTTTTTGTGGATTTCTCTTTTCCAATATCATTTTTTTTCTTTTAATACACTATGTCAAGCAGACATTTAATTTGTTTTTTTTTAATGTTAATTAGAGGAAAAAATGTTGTATGTTTGTTTATTTACGATATTTCTGCTTAAAAGAAGAAAAAAAAATTATTATGTCTTGTGTTATATTGGAAATAAAATCTGAAATCTGAAATCTGAAAATCTGATTTATAATACTGTAATACTACTGAGTTATAGGGGGCTGCAATTTACGGCCTAGCTTCAGCTGTCCCATCCTGCCCATAGATTTCCAACCTACTTTATTTACTCACATGAGAATTTCTTTTGATACAGATTCGAGTATGAATAAGTGTTAATTTAATGTTATCGTGCTATATAACAGCAGTTCATCTACTATTTTTACCATATTTACATCAAACTTTGTATTGTTTCATTTTTTGGAAATGAAAATAAATGAAATTGAAATGAAATAAATCATAATTTTTCCTGCATGATGTGACAATGTAGTTTCTGAAACTTAGCGAGAGAGATTAGAGAGCAAGCAAATTAGGTTCAGGAAATTTCATGCGTTTATATGACATACTTTATTAGACACGGAAAACCATGCAAGGTAGCATATTCTCTAATCTCAACAAAAATTCCGAAAATACCGAACAAAATAACATCAGAGGTAGATTTGATACAGAACAGGCATGACAGGGACGACCCCGTAATTACGCCATCCGAACTTATTGTAATTAAGACGCCTACTGGATTTTGACGAGGAGGGGCAATCCCCCCCCCCCCCCGTTTTCCCCTGGGTTTGCCTCTGTCGACCAGGATAAAAAAAAAAAATTTTTAATGCTTGTCTATGACAATAATTAGAGGTGGTCAATAAGAGTGTGAATACTACAGCCTATTTTGTTTAGTCCGGAATTCACGACATGTGTCGGTGCTTTTCACGGTCTTAAACTTATTCAGATTTTTCTCGATTTTACAGATTTCCGGCATCTGACCAGGGGTTACATTTCACAGATATCTTATTTTAAGCCCGACCACTTTTATAACCATCACGTATTGACCTCTACATTATAAATATTTGTATTTTGGGGTATCAAGGGAGAACTTGGAAGTTGGCCAGTTTCCTATTTCGTAATAAATTGAAAATGTGCCAAAAGTAACCCCCGGGGAAAAAAAATGAAAATAGAAAATAGATGCAAAAATGGCAAAGTTTGATTTTAAAATTCTGTGTGTAAATTGATTAAATGAGACTAATATCAGTAACAATGTTCTATTTTTAAAAACCTAAATACAGGAATTGGTAGATCATAATTAAATACTATAGCCCTGATTGCTTTGTTCTTTATTTCCCAGCTACCACCCGGTACGTCAACTTGGCAACTCATGCATGTACGTAAACAAATGTTGTTTGTTTGTTTGTATTTTTTTTTTTGGTTTTTTTTTTTGGGGGGGGGGTTAACTCTGCTTTAAACTATATGCAATGTTCTTTTTGATAATATATGATTTTTTTTTTTATGTTACTGAAAAAAAAACACAATAAAGCATTAACAAACTTAAAGTATACGAGGTAAGGATCGAGTGGCCGGGGCTGAGAGGGTTGCAGCTCTCAAAGAATTTTTGAATTACCAGTATCTAATCATCCCATCACTTTCGGGCAGCCAAGTGGTATTCCACCCCAGATAAATCTGTGGATCCAGAGTCTGTTTTAAGTAACAGACCACAAAGAGTACATTGGGTATAATTCTTTATCCAGCATCAGAATTGTGAACACAGGGGCGCCCCGAGGTTGCGTCATCTCTCATTCGCTCTTCTCCTTTTACACAAGCGACTGTTTATATAATGTAAGAGAGTATAGCATCATGAAATATGCAGAAGATTCTGTTATCACACGTTACCTTTCCGAAAATTCAGACCCATACATTAATACAGATGAGTTTGAAAGATGGTGCAATGACCATTTCCTGATATTAAATATAACCAAAACAAAAGAGATTATAACTGATTTTCAACGAAACCTTTCTCATCAGACCCCGATTTTTAATGGCTGCACTGTAGAACACGTTACAGAATACAAGTTTTTAGGTACTTTACTGGCTCAAATACTCTGGAGTGGAGTATAAATGTTGTAGAAATTCAAAGGAGAGCCAGTCAGAGTTTATAATCATACTTTGTTAGGGTAATTAAAAATTTAAGAGTAGATAGCAAGCTGATAGAACTGTCTTTTAAGATCTCGGTTCAAAGTGTCCTAATCTCAAACCGAATCTGCTATATTGTGCAAACGATATTATAAATGCTAGAGCAGGAAGCTGCAAGAACGTCCCAAAAAAGGTAGCGAAATGTATCAAAGGAGTCGACCTATACCATCAATCGAGGATCTCTTCTATAAAAAGTCCTTTCTAAAGTGAAACAGCACCCAGTGCAATTTTCAGGAATATACGCCTGCATGTGTACACCACGGACCTTGATGTGACTATACGAGTTTCACTATGGATTTTACCTTGTTAATTAATTTTACAAAATACTAATGTCAAGTCATATGCTGTGAATCATGCCTCAAACCATCAATAATCGACGAAGCCAGTAAGCAGAAAATTATACTTATATTTGTTCCTTTTTGTATCAAAATGTAGAAAGGGGAAGTTTATATCATGACAAAATATCTCCCCCACACATACACAAAAAGTGCCCTTATGCCTATAAACGTTCGTAGCATTATACTTCCCTAAAGCATACTTAAATGATAACACATGAGATTGTATGAAAAGTAAAGAAATCTGAAATACCTGAGATTTTGAAGACTTGCTCGTTCACAAGCGCGGGATGACTTAACTTGGATGTAGAAAATAAAGATTTTCTCCGACAGTTTTTAACTTACCCGCTGTCTCGAGATTATGAGGAGAGGGGGACTCCAGAGAGCTCATTTATCTCCGACCAAGATGGACTGTTCAAAGGCGTTGGCGTGCATGGTAGCAGGCTCCTCACAAAAGGCGGTAAAACGTCAGCAAAGTAATTCGCGTTATTGGCGAGTACGGGAAGAGCAAAAAAATAACAACAAAACAAAAACAACAACACATGCATAATAGTCATCGTGTGTATCCAAGAAAACGTAGAGAAACGAGATAAAGAGAAACGCAAGTAATAAACTTGCACTTTATGTGTAGTCTCAGAATATAAATATACATTTTGATATGATTCTCGGTAAATGTTACCTTTATAGAAGTAGCGTACACAATCTATGATCAACTCAGTGTAAAAACATGGGAGCATGTGGGTGGAATATGATTACATGATCATATTGTGGGGTTTTTTAAATCAATTATCATCTTTAATTTGAAAATTTTTCAATGAAATGTCAATAAATGCTCAGTAACAAGGATTGTTCATCATCGCACCCAATGAAACAATATTGATTACAAAAATATCCTTGGGCCCCTTTTAAACAAAAAGAGAAAGGCTCAGGCGTAAAAACAGAGAGTGACGTAAACAAACATTATGCACAGTAATAACCAGAAAAATAAAAATAGGAGCTGCAGATGGATACTTATTCAATACTTTCAACAACAAAAAAAGAAAGAGAAAGATTTTCATAATAAAAGAACAAGAGAATGAGAAGAAGAAGAGGAAGAAAGCTAGAGAGAGGGAGAAAGAGAGAGAGTGAATAAAATGAATCTGTCAAGTTGTCTTTGATTTCCTACTTTGTGTCGTGAATTTGAGAAAAATAAAATTGAAATTTTCATTCAGTTATGAAAAATGTGCAGAGCCGATAGAACTTTAATCTTCCATAATGAAGTTTGCTGAATTCAATCTATAACTCTATAAAAAAACTTTACATTTAAATTAAGAAATTTAAGTATGACAGACGACAAAGTCACATGAATGTTTCCAAAGTGATTTTCTCAGAAAACGTTAAATTCACGAAGTCGGGCAGAGTTTCCAAGAAGACATAAAAGATGTACAAATCTCACCGTCGAGGTGCACCATTCAACTGCATTTTTTTTTTTTTGGGGGGGGGGGGGAGGGGAAGGTTTCAGGACTCACAAAAAATACATGTCTGCTATGCACTCTCTCTCCCCCTCCCACTCCCCTCTCTCTTTCCCCCTCCCTCACCACTCCCCCCCCCCTCAATCTCTCTCTCAATCTCTCTCTCTATGTCTTTCTCTCGTTGTATGTCTTTCTTTCTTCCTCTTTTTCTTGCTCTCTTTCTCTCAAAAACCCTAACTTGAGTTTCTCTCTTTTTTAGTTCCCCCTTTCTCCTCAATTTCCCCTTTATAATTTCTTTCCTCTATCCACTCCTTTTCTTTCTTTATGTATCTCCCTTTTTTCAAACTTCGTTTGAAATGGACGGGTTTGGATTTGGCGCCTTTCGAAGATGTGTGTTTCCCTTTATTCTCTAGATATAGACCCCCTCCCCGCACCCCGCACTTCCTCCTAATCGGTGGCCCTGATAGCTTGCCTTTCATTTAGAGACCCCTAATGATACTCCCCACCCCACTCCACTCTCAGTGGCTGAACCGATACGCTACACAACGTGGAGGCCTGTTCAGTACTACTATTTATCGACAATTATCAAACCATTAAATTTACCATCGATTTGAAACTAATCACCTTCTTATCTAATATAATGCCGTCAGAGAGATAAAGTAGGCGAGAATTAATGGAAAAGATTCTCCCCACGGCCTCCCCAATCTAAGCAATAAGTTAAGCATAGCTCTTTTGCAGACTGCTTATCCTATAATTATGTATAATGTATGACAAAATGAAGCATGTTTGGCCATCTTTCAGGAAATATAAAACGAATATGCAGAAAATTATTATAATAAGGTGCTGAGATATTCTCGATGGTGTTAAAAAGAACCCTCGTTATTTTGATGAAAGCGCTCACCACATGTTCGGAACTCAAACGTGTCTCACGATATGGCCATGAAAGTCTATGCTCTGCTATTATGATATAAGAATATATAATGAAAGAATGCTTCCAAATGCAATTAGTATTTCTAGCTATAAGACTCGACCTTGAGGATATAAGTTATATGATTAGGGTATAACGTCTTGATCGGGAGAACACGTCTTCTCTCTCTCTCTCTCTCTCTCTCTCTCTCTCTCTCTCTCTCTCACTTTTTTTTCAACACACACACACACACACTCTCTTTCTCACTCTCTCTCTCCCCCTCTCTCTCTCTCTTTATCTCCCTCCCTTCTCTTTCTATTATGTATATTTTCAGTGGCGTAGACAGGTTTTTACACCTGGGGGGATGATTTGCCGTTCACGAGAAATCGAGGATCAATTTCGTATACACACGCACCCGCACACACCTGCACAGACCCCCTTACACACATTTTAATTTTTATCTTGCGAGCAAGGGAACCAAAAATTACCATTTTTCTGGTTTTCAATCGCATTTTCAAATAGAAATTCTATAATATGATGAGCGAGCGAAGCGAGCAAGCCAAAAATAACCACTCTTCTGGTTTTCTATCGCATTTTCAAACAAAAATTCTAAAATATGATGAGCGAGCGAAGTGAGCGAGCCAAAAATAAGCGCTTTTCTGGTTTTAAATCACATTTTCAAATAGAAATTCTAATATATGATGGTTGTTTATGACAAATTATTGAAAATTTTATTAACAATTAATTCAAATATCATTTCTTCCTTAAAAAGTGAAGGGGGGATATTTGTACACGCTATCCCCCTCTCAAAAAATGGGGGATATATCCCCCATCCCCCCGGGATTTACGCCAATGATGTACAGACGTAAATATAAGATATACGCACCGTGACAAACGAATATAGAATATGGACTGACACACATTATTGCATATTTGCATCACGCTATTCATCTTTTTTTTTTAATTTTGTTGTTACACCACTTCAGAAAAACTGTGACAGCGCCGAAATTAGCCAACAGTAATATAAATAACTACATAAATCAGAATAATGATCGATATAGTTATGATAGTAATCGTCATTTCAGTCACATTAACGATGATGATGATGATAACTATTATTATTAGCATAGGCATAATAATAATAGTAATAATAATAATAATAATAATAATAATAATAATAATAATAATAATAATAATAATAATAATACATGACTAATTATTATTATTATTACTATTGCTATTTTTGTTGTTATAATGATAATAATTATCATTATCATTATTGCTGTTCCTATCATTTCTAAACATGTTAATTCAGTTTAATTGTAAGCAAACATCCTTCCCTAAAACCTGGGGGGGGGATGATTGTACATGTCATCCCCCCCCACCTTGTGAGGTGGGGGATGCATACCCCTCATCCCCCCCCCCCCCCCCCGCTGTCTACGCCCCTGTATATTTTGCATATTGAAATAAAAAGAAGATAATTCATAAAAACATTTATTTAAAGATACTGCATGAGGAAGTAAAGAAAATGTAACTTCTCCCAGGCCCACCACATACAGTCAGCTATATGACATCACGGACACGATCACTGAATCACACATGGCCAGTATTTCAGTTGGGTTCATAAGTGCAGGAACTTCAAAAGTCATAATAATATGTGCGTGGAAGAAGGAGTTATATTCATCGTCACATCACGTAATAAAATATAAGTATATATAGTTTCCACTTAGTAGCTTTTGCATTTTGACGTAACAAAAGCCTTACCGGTCATGTACCGCAACGCAATCAAAATAGTGTTTAATTCTTTTCACTATAAGCAGTTTGGAATAGGGGAGGGGGAGGGGGGCAAACATCCTACACTCTCAGAAAAGTTGGTTAAAATCATTAGGTTGGTTCAAATATGCACAGACCAACTGTTGGTTTGAAAAAAATCCCTATATGTTTTACATACAATTTTTTTAATGAACAGTTGGTCATGCATACTTTAGCCAACCTGATAATTTTTCTGAGTGTAGGAGTTCACCTTCTTAGGGGCTCATGTCTTCTCATCCCTATTATAAAACACACACTCACTCACAAAAATATAGAGTGACACACCTATACATGCATATACACTCCATAACACTCATACATAGGCCTATACACTTCAGAATATTTCTCTAACATGTCTAAACAAAGACATCTGCAATGTGAAGCAAGGATTTTAATTTCAGAGAGCACACGAAGCGCGCGAATTACACATTGCCCAGAGCCAGGGGGAGGGGAGTCCCCCCTCCCCCTCCCCCCCCCCCCCCCCCCCGCGTGAAGCTTCGACGTTTCTTGTCTGCTCCTTCTCTCCAACGTTCTCTCACCCTTTTCTCTTTTTTTCCTTCCTTTTTTTTTTGGGGGGGGGGTGCGTTTTGCTCCTCCACTCCCTTTCCTGACCCCCCCTTCCGGCGCCTTTGCTATTGGAACTAGAGTTACCAGGAATTTGCCAAATCCCTGCATTTACCAAGATAAACCTCTGTCGTCTTAACCTTTATCTAGCAATCGGTCGGCCCCAATCAACATAATTTGACAAATGATTGTGTTTGGTTGAAAGTATAGTTGCGCACACTGGAGTACCAATTTTGGTTAGTTAAAGCGACTTGTATTTGTATTTGCATTTTATTCATAGAGCATCATTGACATAATATCAACATTTTGTTCGAATATAACATCAATAACCAGGACGAATAATGATACCATTATTATTATCATAACAAAAACAAATTAATTAGGAATAAAATGAGTAGTTAAATACAATATTGAATAATGTTCCAATCAAATATTGAATCAGTTAGATATACATGTAGAATTAAGAGAAAATAAGTCACTGTAATATTTTACCAGTTAAAAAAAAAACATAAAAAGAAGAAACACAACTGGTTGTAAACGTATGTACATATTGCATTACAAATGAAAAGCACAAATTTAAAGATTACCACGTTGATCAATAGTATATCGTAAGAAAATGGCAAACTCTTGAATGAGAGCATCTTCTTTAAAGTGACAAAATATAAATAAATTTATCCAAACTGTTCATGTTATCAAAATTATCGTTGAAATTTTTAAGATTATCAAAAAAGAGTTCCCTTTTAAAATGTGAACTTTTCACATTGCATGGCATAGTGGAATTTGTCACCCATTGCGTGCATACCACAATCTTCACAAAAGCGCATTTTCACTCGCATTTTGTTAGGGCGAAGGTGAGCTTATGCGGAGTTTATATGCTTATGCTTATGTTTCTATCAGTGTCAGGTATTTTTCTTCTTTGATGGAAGTCTTGAATAATCTATATGTGCCCATTTTGTTACCTTCTCCATGTTCTCCTTCATCATTATCATAATTTATAGGAAAGATCGAGCTTCATTTGTTTATATTAAAAAAAATTGTTTACTTTCAGGAGCCAATTTCTTTTTGAGTCATTGGCGTAAATCCCGGGGGATGGGGGGGGGGGGGATATATCCCCCACTTTTTCGAGAGGTCGGGGGGGGGGTGGTGTGTACAAACACCCCCTCATTTTTAAGGAAACAATGATATTGTAATTAATCAGTTGGTGATTTTTTTTTATAAAAATGTCATAAATTATGGTCATATCGTGGATTTTTTATTGAAATGCGCTTAAAAACCATTAAAGTGGTATTTTTCTCTCGCTCGCTCTCAAAATAATAATATTATATGTGTGTGTGGGGGGGGGGGGTCTGCGCGGGTGAATGAGTGTGTGTGTGTGTGTGTGTGTGTATACTTAAGTGTGAGTTCATGGAAAAAAAATCGGCAAAAAAAGTTGATCATCATGATCCCCCACCCTCCTCAAAACGGATTTATGCCGGTGTTTTGAGTCATTGGTATGTCATGTAGGATCACACATAGGCCTATATCATTACAGATGTCTACGATAAAATATTTTTCATGATCCTTAACCAGCAATCGTCCTTAATATCAGAAAAAAACGTTTGTTTTCGGTATAACTATCATATAATAAAGTATCTTGATCAATACTGCACATTCTTATCCAGTATTTAACAGTATTGATTATTACTTCAATCATCAGGGAATATCTTCCTAGTTCTGCAGTAGCGCCGATGTTACTGCCTTTGTGATTAATTCCCAGCATGTGTTTACACCATTGAAGGTGAATTTTCTCAAAATTTGGTTTAAAATTTTGTCTTATTATTCTGTATGGTGAAAAGCCTGCTATTAACCATTGTACTACCCCATATTTCAGATCCATATAGTAATATTGCCATAATGGCTTATTCATACTGTCAAAGCAGTGTGTAGAAATTTTTATATTTGGAGTAAATTTGTCAAACGATTTGTATAATTTTAACTCTTTAACATTTTCGAGAAGATGCTCATTAATAAGAAAGTTTACTGTTTTTCTTCTATATGATTAAATACCGTGATTTTGGTTTTGAATAATTAATTTCCAATTTCCAATGTTTGCATTAGTTACTCAGTTGTTCTAAGCAATGATCCATTCATATTTTCGAAGTAGAAAAAAGGACAATATCGTCTGCAGTCATGATACAATTGAACATTCTATCATTTAACTCACTTTTCTCTCGATCAAAATTATCAGGAATATCATTCAGGAAAATGCTAAAGAGAGTAGGACTGATAACACAACCATGTCAAACACTAATATTAGTATAGAAGGTTGGAGTCACACCCCCCTTTTAACTTTATACTCTTAAATTACATTTGGAATACATTATTCTCTCTGATATTGTAGGATCTGGTGCCTATTCCTATTCGTAATATATTTACATAGAGAAGGCCTTCTCTCCATACACTGCCAAAGGCTTTTCGATACAAGATGTTACTGGGAAAAATTATGGTCAAACAAACTGACATAGGTAAAGTATACTGGTTTACAAATCAACAACACCAACCATCAACATCACCAAAACATATCTTACCCCCCCCCCCCCCAATTCCCGCGCGAAGGGCGGAAGCGGAAGTTTTGACATTACTGTGTCATCGTTCCTTGTCTGATCCTTCTCTTTCGACGTTCTTTCACTTTTCTCTTTCTCTCTCTTTGGGGGGGGGGGCGAAAATGTATTTGCCCCTCCACCTTTTCGTCGGGGGGGGGGGCGACCGCCCCTCCAAGCTCCCCCCCCCCTCCCCCCCCCCCTCCCCCCTCCCCCCCCCCCCCCCCCCCCGTTTCCGGCGGCCTATGCCTGTTGGGCTTATCTTGAAAGGGTTCGGCGCGGAGCGAAGTGGAGGAGGAGAATGGAGGGCCGGGCTCAAAGCGCCCTTTCGGGACAAGCGGGGGGGGGGGGGATTGTGTCGAAAGGGTGCGTCTTTGGAGTTCAGTGGTTACATCGAAGTTCGTACCCGTATACAAAATCGGCTAAATGTCCGATCTTCCATCTCCATAATATTTGATAAATTATAACTGCGTAGAAGCGAGAGGAAACTTGATGTGAATTAGAAGAACTTCTAGAAGATAAACGGCCTGTGACCAATAGACCTATTCCTAATTTCCCATCACAATCAGGACGGAAAAAAAAAACTCCGGGAAAAAAAAAACTGTTAACAACATACGCTACTGTTTTATGTAGAATCTAGAAACAAGATGCATATTACGGGCAGCAAGCACTCTCTTATCATGCTTATGGCCAGGGGCGGAGATAGTTGGGGGGGGGGGATTTGGGTGGGGGATGCATCCCCCCCCCACATTTTGAAGTGGACTCATATAATATGTGTGTACATAAAATTTATGTACCAATGAGTTAATCACCCCCCCCCCAAGTATTAGGACCTGTCTACGCCAATGCTTATGGTATCGAGGTGTCCGACTATTGTCGAATTCTGTATAGGTGCATAGGTGTATTTTGATGACGAATTGACGTTTTAAAGAAAAAGTGTTTTTCTTTTGGCCGCTCGATTCCCTCGCTCGCAATATTTAGGAACAGGATGGCTTCGGACAAAAAAAGGAGAAATTCAGCAAGCGAGGTTCTCAAACAGAGTCATATTCGGCCAGTGGCGTATATAGGGGGGTCCGGGGGGGGGGCAAGTGCCCCGGGCGGCACTTTGAGGGGGCGCAAAAAACGCAAAAGAGATAGCAAAAGGGGGGAATGAGGAAAAACATAATCCTTAAGGACATGCGCCCCATCCCATCGGCAGTGTAAATGCAGTACAGTTACAGTTTTTGACGGTTTAAAATAAAAAAAAATTCTTAAGCTCAGTCGCTTTGCTCCCTTGCATAATTATTTCTTTCAGGATCTCGTAATTTCGCGCCCCTCTAATATACAGCTTTATTCAAGGATTCCAAATTTGAAAAATAAAGATGTATTTGTCGTTGCATAAAACAGCATTTGCAGAGTTCAACATTTCCTTTTCAATTACTCCCCCCCCCCCCCGTCGGCAGGGTAAGTGCACTAGAAATACAGTTTTTGAGGGTTAAGAATGCAAAAAAATTCTAAAGCTCGGTCGCTTTGCTCCCTTGCATAATAAGTTTCTTTCAGGATCTCGTAATTTCGCTCCCCCGTATACTAGTTCTTAAATAGGTTTTTAAGGGATTCAAAATTTGAAATACATATACAGATGTATTTTGTCGTCAATTTGCTTTGCTCGCTATCATGAAAATTTCATCTCCCGCTCAATATTCCGTCAATATTGCGCCCCGAAAGAAGGATGAAGTGCATAAAACAGCATTGGAGAGATTCATCATTTATAAGGAATCTCAACTTTCAGTCGAATTGCCGAATACCTCGATTAGGCCCATTTCTCAAGGGTTTTCGTTCTATTTTACTCACCGTTTTAGAATGGAGTGAATGGAAAACCATTTATCAATGTACAAACTTCAAACTTCTCAACCACTCAATCGCAGTGGTCAGTTGCAAAATCTCCTGAGTCACAATACGCAAGAAATTGTGTTTGGTACGGTTAATGAAAAAAAAATGCCGCTTGGTCGCTTCGCTCCCTCGATCGTACAATTAAGTTGACAGGCACTTGGGGGCGCAACTTTATTGTTTGCCCTGGACGCCATAATACCTAGATATTGCAACTTGTTATTGATAACAATTTTTATGAAATGGGGCCCAGTTTATAATTTCCATTGTTAGCTAGATTACAGGCGCACGCCACAACGCCTATTCTACAGGAATACGCATATAACAATAGGCCGTGGAAATATGGGAGAGCGGAACTAGTAAAGGGGAAATCTGGAAAGCCTACAAAAATGTATTGCAACAAAACAGGTCTTTTGAAAACTTTCCTAGAACAGGTGAGTTTTCAGAATGTTTTTGAAGATGTTAGTTCATAAGGGAGGGTGACTATTCAGGGTTTGGGTATAGCATCGTAACAAAGATACGGTCTCCTAGTCCTAGTCAGAGTAATATTTGTCTTTGATACACAAATAATGGATGGCTGATTCTTATTTTGTACAGGGGTGCTATGCCTCCCCCCCCCCCCCCCCCACTCCAAAAAAGCAGGGGTGCTGCAGCACCCCCGGCATCCCCGGCTCCCAAAGGCCTGCCCCCATCCAACGAGCAGTATACTGTTTGTCACGAATCATGCTTGCAATTTTCATGAGAATTACGGAAAATTCGATATCCGAAATATCCACAGCTATTTGTGACGTCATTGTTTTGGCTAACGACAATCATGGCGACGTAAAGCAAATGTGTACGGAGGCTATGCTGGAGAATCCGTACACGACGGGCTGATTTAATGAACATTTTAGGTGGTTCGAAAGAAGATTTTCAAATGCCTGACGAAATAAATCCAGAGGAAAAAATGGAGCCAGATGATGAAGAGCTTCAAGAGCTTTACAAGTGGTTAGATGAGATTCCGCTGAGCAGAGTGAAGAAAAATGTTGGACGAGATTTCAGCGATGCAGGTGAGTCTCCATTGCTGAATTGCATTACGCGTTTGTCAACCACAAAGCAGCCAGCCCTGCTGTCTGCAATCCCGGCCTGCAATGCCTTGCTTAGCCTTAGCCCAGGCCATGGCCTGGGGCTGGGCTGGGCTGAGCGAAGACTGACCGCTGGACTGCCAATAATGCCATGGCAATGGAAAACGTCCAGGCTCTGGAGTAGACCTTAGACGAGAAAAAAAAAAAAAAAAAAAAATGGAAATAATAACCTCCGTCTAACTTAGTCTGTTACTGTCTTTGGCCATATCGTGGTTTAGGAAACCACTCGTTCATTTGACGCACACACTTGTGTACAAAGAGAATGGAGGTGGAAAAAGGAAACAAAAGCGTGTGACTGAATAAAGCGCTGCTGTACAAAGTGAACGGTGGTTTCCTATTTCACGATAATGCCCTGTCATCATGCCATGGTCTAGACCGAAGTGTTCTGTCTCTAACAGTCGTCGTTAGCCTCGTATTTTGGTAGGGTCGGCACTCCTTTTTAGAGACAGAACTCAGAAGCGCCCCAGTGCGTTGTGCATGCAATTTCATTGTGCTGGGCAGCACAATGAAAAACTACCTCAAATTAACGATTTTCCCCCTTTATTCATGAATACAAAAATATAATTACACACTACAGAGTAGACATATACAATGTAGCTTACCGATTTTATGTTTGATTCCTTTTAACTCTCCATTTTCAGGTAAATCCAGGGTCCTAACGTTAGGTCCTCTCGGTTGAAAATCTTGCAGCAGCCACCCTCTATCTCTGTACATGTTCGTCTCCGCGCTTTTCGCAGGGAGATCAGCGAATTCGCTACTCCGAGCCTTGCATTTCAACCGGCCGTATTCAAACGATCGACTACGTACGTTTGGCCATATACGTACAAACGATGTTTTTGTTGTTGTTGTTTCGTATTGGTCGCTCGTTAATACGGTTGAAATGCGAGTAGCGAATTCGCTGATCTCCCTACGAAAAGCACGGAGGCGAACATGTACAGAGATAGAGGTTGGCTGCTGCAAGATTTTCAACCGAGAGGACCTAACTTTTTTGTCTTTGGATTAAACAAAAGCTGTGCATCGATTAGTGCTAATCATCATCAGTATTTGTTCTCTATAATATTGTCTAACATTTTGTGCTAAAACATTTAAGAGATTTGAATTTTGAACTTTTTAAATTGGCTGTTTGAAATCGACTGTCTGGATACACAACCTGTCCGGACACCCAACAACTGGGTATACATGTACATGTATTGTCCAAACTTTCTGGTATACTGGTAACATGAAAGTAATATAGCTAAAAGAAGCCCTTGGTGTGTATTATAAAACCTATTCAAGCACTGCCCATTTTATTGTACACAGCAATTTGCCATTGTGCCCAACCATACATTATGAAAATCCTGATTTTGTGTTCAAATTCCTCTCTTGCTTTCAAGTCTGTCAAAATGAGAATTGCAGTTATCTCTTGAAAACCCTTTGGTTGTTTCATTGCTGAGTCATCTTTAAATGCAAAGTCCACCCCAGAAACTTCACTGTTTCAAGAAAAGGAGTTAAATTTGAACACCATTTTAAGAAAGAAATGAGCAATATCGGTCAAAGAATAAGAATATTACACTCCTTTACATTTTCTAGTGAATTACTCTCGGCTCTGCAAATTGGCAACACTGATGACATCATATGCGAGCAGCTCTCCATTCACTTTGTACCTGAAATTTCACATTTTCTCAATTTTCTTGGAAGTTACACATTTTCTCACCCCATAGTCAAAGTATGTTATGTAAAAAGCAATTCTTCTGACCATATATTGACTATGAGGGTTAGAAAATGTGTAACTTCCAAGAAAATTGAGAAAATGTGAAATTTCAGGTACAAAGTGAATGGAGAGCTGCTCGCATATGGTGTCATCAGTGTTGCCAATTTGCAGGGCCGAGAGTATGCAAATGAGTGTTATTTTCTTATTCTTTGACCGATTTTGCTCATTTCTTTTTTAAAGTGATGTTCAAATTCATCTCCTTTTACTGAAACAGTGAAACTTCTGGGGCGGACTTTCCCTTTAATGTTTGTTAACAAGAATTTTTAATTGAGAAATGTACATGTACATGATGAACATGCAGCTTAACTTTTCATTCCTGTGGAAATCTCTGGATGACCTTGACACGTAGCTCTTACCATGTTTACATGTATGTGTTATTACCTAACCCCATTATCATTTTCTCTCTCTAGTTCTCATAGCAGAAGTTGTTCATCATTTTTTCCCACGTATGGTGGAGCTGCACAATTACACTCCAGCCAGTTCATCACAGCACAAGCTAGAAAATTGGAAACTACTAAACAGGCAAGTATTCTCTGTTTCTCTCTTCTACTGTGAACAGGTCTCTACTTCACAAGATCTAACAATCCTCTATAGGTTATAAATTATCCTTTATTTTGTATGACACTTCCAAGGAGAGAGGAAAGAAAAAGAAGACATTGCTTTAATTTTGACAATACATTTCAAATAATCCCCCCTTTTTTTTGCATACTGAATAAAGGTTTAAATGAAGCTGTTTGTACTTTAAGT
Source organism: Echinometra lucunter (assembly GCA_029962745.1). Lineage (NCBI taxonomy): Eukaryota > Metazoa > Echinodermata > Echinoidea > Camarodonta > Echinometridae > Echinometra > Echinometra lucunter. The sequence continues at coordinate 7,629,935 of CM057159.1, read as the reverse complement.
TTAAATGTAATGAGACTGCTATCTGATTGAGCAAGATGAGATTTTAAACATTTAAAGATATTTACGACCGAGGCTCTGCATTATATTTGAAATGCTGCATGTACATTGTAGTTCCACACTGCACAGGGTTATTTGATAGATATTGATGAAAATTGTGTCTTTTTAACAAATTTGTTTTTCCTCAGTTATTTCCTTCTGTTGATATCTGGTGATCTGGTATATTTATGAGGGGTGCTCAGTAAGTTCCTAGCCCAACTGAACTTTAGAACCTAAAAAAAATGGAATATTCTGAGTTTTTGAAATTTGGAATGACTGAAAAAGTGAAGAATAAATCCCAAAGAGTGCTTTTTATTAGCCTAATTGGGCTTGTTTTGCCGTTTTCCATGACTTACAGTACATGTAGCAGTTCTTTTCAAAGTGGATCGGGAGAGCATTATTGATGACCCATGCAGTGGTTGCCTCACTGTAAAAAAAAAAAAAAACCCAAAGTACGCACACGTGAATGCCCTGTTATATGTATGTGGTGTGCTGCTGAAATCTCCCTTGTGATGGGAAGGATGAAATATTTCTAAGACATCATTACATCACTGAAGACCTGCTCCTTCATAGCTGGGCTATGAACTTATTGAAAACCTCCTGTATAAAATGAAACTTTTTGTACATAAATCTATTTGAATTATCATTTTTATTTCTTATTTTATTGTGTAATGAAATAATGTGTTTTCCATTTTCCACAGAAAAGTACTATCCAAACTGAACTGCCAGGTTCCAGAGAGAGATATTCGTGGCTTAATGACTGCCAAGCCAGGGGCTGCAGAGGTGTTTTTAATAAGACTCAAGCAAAAAATTGAAGCTTTACAATTAAAAAAGAAGAGTATGCAAGCAAATACAGCAAAGGTTTGTTCACAGATGATGCTGTTAAAAGCAGCCTTTTCTCTTTTTGTGTATCTGAATGGCAAGTAGGAGTTCATTCCTTTTTAAAATCCTTTTAGCCAGCTAGCCATGTTTTTATTTGCCCTGCAATTTGATATACAAGTCTGTTTGTAAACACAAAATTTTTAATTGGCAATTGTGTACATACAAAGACAAATTTGGAATAATTTTTACATCAGTATATTCCTTTTAGTATAGTTTTCATCTCATAATATGAAGATAGATATGCTATCTCTGAATTAGGTTAACTCTGTGTCAATGAAATGTAAATGAAAAAATTAATTAATAAATGGATTCTGTGAATACTTTAATGTCAGACAAGTATAAGTAACAATAACAAAATGCAAGATAGTCTGTAAGTACAATAGTTAGGAGTACAGTTGAATTCATAAATCCTTGTGGTGTTGCTTTTCATCTAGATGTCACCTGATGGATATCTTGATGGGATGGAGGTTGGATCAGTCCCATCTAGACCACAAAAGGCAGCCAAACCTGGTAAGTTTATCTTATCTTTGTTTTTTTTTTTCAAAAGATGTTATACATGTACATTTACATTTGAAGTGTATGTCATGGATGCCAAGATATTTTCAAGTTACAATTGTGTTTGATCACGATTTAACTATCAAATGTTTGCAAATGTACCTGGAAGCTATGTGGGATCAAAAATTTGGGCTTACGGTGCAGATGGGGGGGGGGGGGGGGAGGGGGGAAGCGTATCTTCCAACAAAAATATATATAGTGATCTCTCTCTTTTTTTCTTTCTTCAAATTTTTATTTACTGCTTAAACATAATTTTTGTCAATATTGATGTAAATTAGAGGGTTCAGAAACATTTGAGATGTATGAGGTATTAGGCATTCCAAAGTCTGAACTTATGCCCATCTTTACACGTGTCCATCTTGTTCTGTGACATTGAGAACACTGCCTTTAAAAGAACTTTTTTTTTTTAACCTGAGATCTGAGATAGAAAATTACAATGAAAATATGAATCTTTATTTATGTATCTCTTTGATGAAAGCTCATCTTGCATATCAGGCAATTCTCCATTTCGCAAATACAAGATTCAACAGAAGAGGGCGACATTTCCTGCATACCACACAGGTCAGCACATGCGCAAATACAAATCCAGTACCAACGATTCGATATAATTTCTTCCAGCTTCCATAGAAAATGTACAGCCAGGTTTAACAAATTCCTAATTTGATGAAAATATTGTTCAGGTTTCATAAACTCTTCTGATAGTTTTATTAGACCTATGCAGGTAGCATCAGAATTCGTTGCTTGCATTTTCTACACTCAAAAACTATAATTTGTATGGCACTTGTTAAGACTCGACCCATTATGTTTGTATGGAAACCGGAAGTGCCTGTGTCTGCTCCGTGTGTGGGAAATATCGCCCTCTACTGTTGAATCTCGTATTTGCCATATGGATAATTCATAACTTCATGGACCTCTTCCTTTGTAGGTGGAGGAAGGCCACCCAGGGCTGCTGCACCAGGTCCTAAAGCTCCTACAGTACTCAACCCACCACCTCAAGGCTTCAGGTAATACCTACAGCTCTGCTTTTTAAAGTTGCCCGGACTTTATGTATACATGTAGATGGCGCTTCACACAGTGCTTGGGAAAATCCCACAGGGCAGCGCCATGACAGTTTCCTAGTCTCTGCAGTGTTTAGTATGATTGAAGAGTTTTTTGGCAGGCTTGCTCTTACTTACCCTTGTGTGTGATGTGCGATGCATAACATACACGTGATGTTGTGATGTGCATACTTCCAGGACAGTGTAGGGATTTTTCGCAGTGTAGTGTTGTCTAGGCTGTGCTCGGCATATGTTTGCGTATTCGCAACTACACCTGTAGACTGGTCTGTACATGATACTGAATAACATGTAAATGTGTATCTTGCAGTGACTCGCACTGAACTGTCATGGCGCTGCCCAGTGGGATTTTCTCATACATTGCGTGAGGGCCATCTGTACATTAAGTCCTGGCAACTTAAAAGGGTACCAATAACCCCCACATATTTGCTCTGTTTGACAGAGTTCCCATTACTGGTTTAAATATACTCTTAATAAACCTAGGAGACTTGTGGGTAGACTAGTTGATACGTGCCATATGAAACCACATGAAATCAAGTCTGAGTTCGGTTGGGATTTTTATGCCCTCCCCACTGAAGGTAGTGCCTGAAGCATGTTTTCAGGTTGTCCATCTGTCCATCCATCTATATTGCATTTTCATTAACGGGATAACTCAAGACCCATTTGAGGTATCAACTTCAGACTTGGTCCAAGTATGTGTCACCACTTGTGTCACAAGTCATTTTGTAAAATTTCAAGTGTTAGCCTTGTTAATGCAATATCTCAGGAACCATTTGAACTTCAAACTTGGTATTAGTGTGCGTCACCATACAAAGACCATCTGATTAGATGTTTGGATATTGAGGTCAAAGGTCACAGAGGTCAATTTTAATTAAATGGTGTTTTGATTTGAGTTACTCAAATTCCACATTTGACGACAAATTACAACAATATGTACAAACATTGCAAAAACAAAAATACATGAATATGACATAGAAAGGTGTGGAGGTGTTGTGGTGTAGTGGTTCATTCACTTGACTCTCAACCAGAGGGTCAGGGGTTCGAATTCCAGCCTGGCACTAACATCCTTTGGCAAGACATTAATCCACGTTTGACACTCTCCACCCAGGTGTAAATGGGGACCCAATATGCTAGAGCGCTACATATTTGGCCGCTAAGCTATGCCTGGGGTAATAATGTTGGAGCGCCATGAGCGTCATACATGACGGACCTGAGCGCTACACAAGAAGCCACCATTATTATTATTGTTATTAAGGTGACAAAGGGATTATGGAGGGTTCTACTAAAAGCCTGACTGTGTGACATAATTGGTTAATGATACTATAGTATAAGTTGAAAAAAATTAAGTTTAGTTTAGCTAATCGAAGTAATTATTGTGTGAATAACATTGGGATTGAGGAGTTACTGAACGTGGATATTTATCAGCGGTGTGTCCATTGGATTTTCTCCATGATAGGCTACAGTGCATAACATACAACTCCGGCACATCCGACTGGATTGGACTGCACACAGGAATTTCACATAGAGTTAATTGAATATGGCAGAGGCATACAGGAGATGCAGTTGCATTCATCTTTTTTTATGTTGTCCTTTAGTTTTGGTAAATTATTGAGTGATATATATCTTCATGAAAAAGCACTTTATCAAACTACATATTATCTAGGGCTTAACCGATATTCGCATCGGAGATCGGTGACTGCCGATTCTTGGCCGCATCGGCTAAACATAGGAATCGGTAAATATTTTGATGATGAGCCGATGCGGAACCGATGCAAGCAACAGATATTTGGCGGTTACAATCACACTTAGACCCTATGTTGTTTTGCATTGCGGGCATAGCAGACGTGATTAAATTTTTGTTATTGTATTACTCATCTTTACTTTAGCCGTGCTCTGCGCTGCATCGGTATCGGAATCGGGCCGATGCGGATGTAAAAACATCGGGGATCGGATCGGTAGCGAAATTCCATATCGGTTAAGCCCTAATATTATCATTATATTTATTATATTATTTCAGCAATGATCCTCGTGGGGCGTCATTCAGACAGCAATTCAATGGAGGCATGGAGCCTGAATTAGCCCCTGCTGTGAGAATGGTCATAGAGCAGAAAGAACAGGCCTTACTAGCATCGCAAGAAACAGTCCAGGTACCACTTACAAAATTATCTACATCTTAGTCCTGTACAGGTCTTCTTGATTTAAAGGGGAACATTCATCAAACTTTGGTCTAAGCTGTTTTCATGCTTGTATCTTGTATTTAAAATGGGAGCTTGAAATTTGTTCTGTAAAGAGATATTGTCAGTATAAACACCAAATTGCATGTACAGTAAAGGTAAAAGTGAGTGATGAGTAGACAAGTCGATCCACTTGCATGACATTTTGTGGACATAAAATTGTACTTTTAGGTAACTTCAGTAAGGTCCTGATATATTAAAGCGTTTCCTTATGTGCACTTTTGAAAGTTGTATAACGAAAGAACAAATAATTCTAAAGTTGGTCAAAATCTGTTATGGGCAATATTTATTAGAGAGGTAATAAAAAAAAAGCATTGAACAAATAAACATGTAGATGTTCAAAATTATATGATAGCCAGATACTTCTTAAGTTGGGTAGCAATCTATTATGGTCAATATTTACCACTTAGGTAATAGAGAAGGATAGAACAAATATTTCCCTAGTTGGTCAAAAATTTGTATATATCATAAAGAGATAATAGTGAGATGAGAAATGCCTTAGATAACCCAAAAATTTGACCTGTCCTTTCCAAAAGGTGCTTTTAAAAAAGCAAAAGAAAACAGAAACAAAAAAAAAGTAGATATCATGCTCTATAAATATTTCCCTCCTTGAATGAAAAAAAACCCAAACAAATCTGTCATGGTCAATATTTATCAAAGATAAGAGAGACTGAGAGTAGGGAAATTACAAAGATTAGCTGAGTGATTGACCTGTTTCTGTCCAAAAGTGAAGCAAAGCATAGCAATCAAAGAAAAAAAAACAATAACCTTAGTGTTTGCTGGAGATATTTTTCTTGCCAAAGGTTTTGTTTTGAAATGGCTAAATGCTATATTTGGATGGTTGACTGTCATCTTATTTTGATGTGATTACATATTGTCAGAGATCATTATCTGCCTCCTTCATTATATCAGAAAGTTGAATTGTCAATAAATACAAATGTGTAGGTGGAGTTGAATTACAGTTGGCAAAAGCAGATCAATGAGGGGAATGACACCATAATAACTGCCCCATTTTCATCTCCCTCCCTTTGAAAATGAAACATAATGGCTAAAAAACATTAGTGGGGGGGGGGGGGGGTGGGGAGGGGAACTTGGGAAGAAATTGCATTTACCCATCTTTCAGGAAATAAAAGGTTGGATGGCATTCTCAAAATGTTTTTTTTTACTGTTGGAAATTTGTCTTTTGTAATATTTTTTTTTTTCCTATTCCCTACTTTCTGAAAAATCTTAAATCTTCTCCAGCTGTCAAGTTTGTAAATTTCCAAATTTTTCTATTTGAAGGTCTCCTACTTTCTTGAGTAAAACAAATAAAGGACATAACAAAAAACATTATGTTTGATTGAGAGATATATTTCAGTTTCAGGTATATTTAGGCCCGAGGGGTATATCGACTCTCATAGTGATGCCAGTGATGCCGTCTATGTAAATTTGCTGTAGTCAAGATTTTGCAGAGTTCAATTCAATAATTCAATTCAATTCAATTCAATTCAATAATGGTTTTTTCAGCCAAAGGCTGAATTGTGCATGTTTTACATTGTCGTGAATACATGATACATGTGTAAGTACATTTTTTTCACATTAAAACATACAACCATTATAGCATCAGAATATCACTTGTGATGGCAATACTTTATAAAACAAAATAAGCCTCCAAACATATAAAGAATATCAGGAGCATTTAAAAATTGTGTGTACAGGTAAGAATCATTGAATATATTAAAGAGAAGAGAAAATTCACCCAAGAAGCCCCACTCCTTAGGATCCAAACAGCATTTAAAAAAAAAAAAGAAAGAGCAAAATCGGTCAAGGAATAGGGAAACTACACCCACTCACACCCTCCAGCGAGTCACATCCAGCTCCGCAAATCAACAACACCGATGACACCACAGGCGAGGAGCCCCCCATCCACCCCGCACACAAAATCGCACACAAATCCCACACCTCCCAGCTCCCCCTAGGCCACCCATCTCCCCCCCAATCCTACAGTAAAAGCACGCTATGTAGAAAATAATTCACATGAACATACACTGACTGGGAGGGGGGGGGGGAAGAGGGGAAGAAAATGCGTAACCCCCCAGAAATCCGAGAAAACCGGGAACTCCATGCACAGTGTGAACGGACAGCTGCCCAGACATGATACCACCAGTGCCACCAACTCGCAGAGCCGGGTGCAACACACTAGAAAATGTAAAATGAGTGCAACCCTCCCCCACTCCCATACCGAACCTGCCAACCTATTCCCAAACCCATCCCCCACCCTCACCGAAACAGCAAAACCTCCTGAGTGGACCCTGCCCTTAATAGAATGAGAAATTGCACTTAGGTTTTTAACTCTAGCCATTTTACAAAACAATTGGAAGTATTTTTAAATAGACTTGGATTCAAATTAACATTCCTAGGAACAGGCAACCATGATGAGTACATAGGGTGCTTCTCTAAATTCAAAGCAAAAGCTACTCATAACTTTATTCTTCTTCCTTCCATTGGCAACATATTGCACACTTCACTTAATTGTATAATAATAATGAAACTGAAAATCTGTAAAATTCTCATTGTTATTATCGTTTTTTTGGGAGGTGATGGGTCTGACATATCTTGCGTACACTGTGATAAGATCATAATCACATGTATATCAGTACATTAGAAAATTCCAGTGTACATATGCTGTATCATGAACAATCGTCTATTGCACTACATAGTTATTTGATTGACATATGTGTCCCATTAAAGTTTGTTGGGAAGAAACATCTGGAATCTTAACAATGTTGGTTTACAAACATTTCACCAATATACTGACATAAGCAACTTGCATGTATCAAATTTAATTTTGCTGGATTGGTTGCTTCATGAAAGAGGCTGTCACAAAAGTCCATTTATTAAGATTAAGTTTCATATTATTGATCAAAGACAAGTTACGTAAGACGGTAAGAATCATGATGGTTGCCTGAATACTGTGGTATATGGAACATAACTAATTATAATGTAACTGAACGATGAGATCAGTAAATTAAATCAGTTGTTCTATGCTGAAAAAGTTAAAGGTTGGGAGTTATTGGAATGATAATCATTCAAGATGTTGATAAAATATGGAATTGCACTTTTTTGTAACCTATCAGTTTTACAACGTAATTGAGAGTATTTTTTTGGCATGTCTTAGGTTCAAATTAATACTCCTAGGAACAGGCAACCATGATGAGTACATAGGGTGCTTCTCTAAATTCAAAACAAAGTCTACACATAACTTTATCCTCCTTTGTTCCAAAGGCAACATATTGCACATTTCTCGTGTATTTTTATAGGTAATGTAATTGAAACCAAGTGATTCTGATTGCACATTTTTGTATTTCTTCTATATCATCAGTATGTTTTTTAGTAAAGGCTTGAATGAAAAAGAAGAACACAGTATTCTAAAATGGGTCTGACATATCCTGTGTATACAGTGATAAGATCACATGTAGGAAAACTAAAATGTTTCAATTTACGTAACATGAACAGTTGTCTATTGCAATTTTTTATCATTTCATTGACATGTGTATCCCATTTCAGGTTTTGTTGAAAATAAACACCTAAGATCTTACCAACACTGGCCTCGTTCAAAGGTATTTCATCGATATACAGATTTTGCTGGACTGATTGTTTCATAAAAGTAATTGTCATGAAAATACATTTACTTGGATTGACTTTCATGTTATTGGCCAAAGACCAAGTTATCAAAGAATCAATTTCCCTTTGCATCTGGGATGGTTGATTTTGATTCCTAGCCTCAACAATTGTCAGATCATCAACATATGTGTAAAAAGGTAAAGGGCAATCATTACAGGCATCATTTACCATGATCAAAAACAACACCGGGCAAAGTTTCGTTCCCTGTGAACACCTGCATTACAGTCTTTGATATCAGAAATATGACCATTGTATTTTACAGCCTGTTGTCTACAGTGCATGAAGTCAGTAATCAATGAAATAATACATGGACGTACATTTAAACGTATCAATTTATGAATTAGAATGTTGTGATCAATTCGATCAAAAGCTTTAGAAAAATCTGTCAGTACCATAGTTGAAATGTTTTTCTGCTTGTCAGCATTCCTATACAAATTGTGAAGCATTGCAATAAGATAATGAAAAGTCGAAAGACCTGGACGATTACTAAACTGATTAATATCAATTTGGTCACTTATGTCCTCTAATAACCACTTGAAAGTACAAAACAATGAAAGACTCAGCAGTCTTGGAAAAGTAAGATTTTAAAGCTATTGGTCTTAAATCAGACACCACAGGAGGAAAAGATTTTGGGATGGGAACAATTTCAACAAGTTTCCGTATTTGTGGAAAGATACCTCGCTTAAAAGCAGTATTAATAAGATGACATGGTGGAAAACACAATTCATAAGCAAATTCCCAGATTATTCTGACAGGTAAATCACCAGAAACAGTTGATTTCTGCAAATTTAATTTGTGCAAATTTAATTTGCACAACTTATCAAAAACTTCTTGTGGTTGTACTGTTGGGCATTCACAGGGTGAAGGCAAGTATGCGGGCAAATTCAACCTGTCAAGTTTAGGGAGATCAGATGCTATAGATAAAAACCTATCATTAATACTATTAAAGTTTTGAAGTTCACTATCAGTAAGATTGGGTATATCAATATGCATCTGACATTGAGGTCCATGGGTCATCATTTTGATATGATGATACCAGTCAGCAGGATTACTAAGTTTGAACTTTTGTATTCTTTTGTTATAGAATTTATCCTTGGCTGAAATTATTGCTCTTTGTACTTTTATTCCTGTAGTGTTTCCACAACTTTCTGTTATTACTTACAAATGCTTCTTGCCTTCTGTCTATTAATGATTTAATTTCACAATTAATCCATGGTTTATGATTTTCAAGAAATCTAATTTCTTTAGTGAGCAACTAAGGACCGATCTATACGGTGCTTCAAAACCTGCAAAAACATGTTGCACATTACAGAAATATCAGTGATTTTGTAAAGTTTTAGCCATGAATGTTGGGGTTATGCAACTTCCAAATTCTCGAATACCACTATCAGTTAAAGGATGTGCAATTTTTTTCCTGTTTCTTGGATTACCAGATTTAAGATAATGAGATGAAGGACACCAAAGAATACAGTTGTGATCACTCATCCCAAATGGTGACAAAATCTTAACTGGATCATAAGCAAAACTGATATTAGTAATAATTTTATCCAGAATATTCTGACCTCTTGTAGGTTTATTAACAACTTGTGTGTAATTGTCTAACAAAAGTATTTGACTGAGATCCAAGTCATTGAAATCACCATTTATTAAAAACCAGCAGTAGGATATTTTGTTGACAAAAAATCTAAAGTAGACAAAATATGGTCAATGTAAATTTCAGAGTTCGGGTGTTTAGGAGTAAAATACACTGTGCACAAGATGATGCATGAAATTGTCCGAGGTAATCGTGAAGGCCTCATATATATCCAAATGATTTCAATCTCATCAGGTACTCGAACGGAGAGAAATCTCGGTTTGAAAATATGTCTTATAAATGCTGCTACTCCACCTCCTTTCTTATCCTTGCGCGGTTTAGAAAAAGAATTAAAACCAGGTAAGGGGGAAATAATCAGTCGGAGTACTATCATCTAGCCAGGTTTCTGTCAGAGAAAAAATGTCAACATCATATTTATCGACAGTAACAGCTATCTCATCAAATTTATTCTTGAGTGAACACACATTAGCTAAAAGGATGTTTGGTAAATTATGCCTTACGTTTTCGAATGGCTTAGTATCAGATTTAAAGAGAATCAGATTTTCTTCACAGACACTTGATCTTCTACTCATATGGGAAGTTGCAGGTATATGCGTTCGTATTAGTACTGGTATCGACTGTAGAGTTGAATATTGTGATGTATTCAGAGGACCTTTAGAAAGTTGAGATCTTATCCTTCCACGAACTTTACTTCCACGATGTGTTTTTCGCTTATGTGAAATTCCTAAATCGTGAATGTGCTTCCATACATCATAATTTAATTTAAGCGACTGCTGAGGTATTTGCAGAGTATAGTGACACCCAATTTCTAAGTTCACTTATCCAATAATAGTTAGACCCACAGTGACCATGTGTATTCAAATATTACTGCTTTTAATCAGCACAGCAAGTATTTCATAAAATCACTTGCCAGAGTCAAGATCATTTGCAAAGTGGGGTCTTTTTAGTGCCCTCACATATGAATTTAGAATGAAGGGTTTATAATCATGAAATCTGGTATCAAATGTAGTATTCAGCGATGAATTTACAAATCGCAGATTTGATTCTTAAAAATTTAAGTGGCAGTCAAACCTGATATCGTCTGATCGTCTGTTTGGAGCCTGAAGGGCGTTAAGTCTATATAAAATGAAATGAGTTAATGCCCTTCTGGCTCTGAACAGACGATATCATGTTCATTTATAAAAGCAGAATAGTGGAGCAGTTTAGAGAAATATCAGCATAAATCTGATTAGGCATGATTATTGTTAACAAATTTCAAACTCTTGAACACAATTTGGAAATCCTATGGTTCTCTTTGTGAACTACTGATAAAGTCCATTAAACCTTTTTTCTGATTTGTCTCTTTATAGATTTTACAAGCCAAAGTGCGGCGGTTGGAACATCTCCTGAAACTCAAAGATGATCGCATTGAGGAGCTCACGAAATCTGTACAGAGAGCGCAAGGACATTACTGATCAATGTCTGTCTGTCACTAGAATAGGTTTATTGTAGGGTTCGGTATAGTATGCATATGACATACCCTAGCTACATACTTACATGTATGAATGTTTGATATGTGTGTGGAGGGTAGCATAAAACAGAGATATGTCAAGGAATGAGAAAGAGGAAGGGAGAAAATAGAGAATGGTGCAGAGGGGTAAAAAAAACAGGAAAGAGAGGCTGTGGAAAAATGTGCATGAGAGTGGGAGAGAGAGAGAGAGAGAGAGAAAGAGAGAGAATATTATAGAGTGCAATGCAAGTGAGGGGTTTCTCATCAACCCATTCATACAGAGAGAATGAGGTATTCTGTCAGAAAGAGAATATGAAACATTGACAGGATGTCATAGTGAACAATACACTGTACAGGTATATATCTGTACATTTATATTCCATTTTTTATTCAGATTTAAATCACTCATCATTTTAACTTAAACATTGTGTAGGCAGTTGTACATAAGAATGAATAAATTATTTCAGGGAGATTGTTCATTATTTTCCTTTAATGTTTGCATTTGTGAGATCTCACAGTGTATAGTACATATCACATATTTGTATATGATGTTTAATGTAATATACAGTGAGGTCAGATATTTGCCCCCAAATGTTTTGCTTTGGATGTATGTATATTTTATGTGGACGAAATAGGATTGTGGAATTTGTTATGAAAATGTGATAGGTACAATGTATTCATATCAATGGCAAAATATTACAGGAGTATGATAGAAAATGAAAGTAGGATAGGGGTAATACCAAAGAAATTGTCATCTCAAATCACAGCAATAACAAGATATTTTCACTTATGAGAATTTTATTTATAATCACTTGAAAGGTTTTGTCCAAGTTTTTTTTCTAGCTTTATAGTCTTTAACATGGAGTATAATAGTAATTGACTTTAGCACACTGAATGTCTTGCCAATTTGCCCACATTTCCTTCTCTTGTATACAATAGTTAGTGATGTCAGTGATGGGTATTGTCATTAAATCTTCGGAAATGCATTATTTAAATAAATAATAGGTGTGCATTTAGGAGTAAAATACTCGAGAAGTTGGATATTTTGGAAGCCCTCTATCCATGTAGATGCAAATTAGCAACTTTTTTTATTTTGTGAGAAGAAATCAAGATATTTATCAAAATACCAATAAAATTCTTATTTTTCTATATTGAAAATATATACTATAGAGGTCAACATTTTCACACCGATTTTTATAATTACCTAAGAAGTGCGCTTGTTCAAACTCCTATCCACTGCTCAAATTTATAACTGTATGACGTAGTGGTAAATGCAGATAGTGTAGGTTTTTAAGAATATTGTATCTATCAGATTTTTTTCAAGAGTAGTGTGAAAGTTTTACTTCTACAATATCCCCACAGGCATTGCTAGATCTTTTTGAATGGTGCGGTGTAAGACCTAAATTTGCCGACAAATTTTTAGGTGGTGACCCCAAATTTGCTGACAATTGTGCTGCACTGAAGCTTAATGAAAAGGAAATGAAGTATCCCTCCTGTCATCCTCACACGTGAGAAATATTATCAGTGGTGCTTCTGTCCTAGTTGGCGAGGAAGCTGTATCTCCCAACAAGAAGGCTAGAAATCCTGGAGGTAGTCTTTGACAGATGATGAACATTGACAAACACATAATTATCTTATGTTTGTCAGTCTGCTTACTACATATGTACCAGCTCTGCAGCAGGACTGCAGAGATCAGGGAAAAAAATTAATAATTTTTTTTTCTGGGGCTACTTTTTGAGCCCACCTGCCCGAATTTTCTGCATTGTATTACAGTTTACATTGGATCCTATGAGAATTTCAGGGGCTCTCTTTAGTTTTCCAGGGCTCTTTTTGGAGTTTCGAGGACGAATTCGCCCCGAGCCCCCGTGTATTTTTTCCCCTGGCAGAGATCAGACCTAGGCATATTATTACCATTGTGTGTATGTGTTGAATTGAATTTAATTTGAATAATTAGATCAGGCAGAAGATGCATACCAATTTCCTTTTCATACAAATGATAGTTAATATATTTGGTATCATTAAGATATTTAAGATGCGAGAGAGCGCTACCCTTTTTTTATTTTTCTGTATGAATAGATTAGAACATGTGAAATGTGAGCATGCAGAGAGAGCGAAGGCAGTTTTATGTGCTACATTTCTGTTTTAATACAAGCTTTAGTGGGCATCGGCTTCTTCCTCTTTCCTTTTTCCCTCATTTTTTCTCTTCCTCTCTCTTCCATTTCCCTTCTCTTAATTCCCTCATTCTTTTTCCTTTCCTTCCTTCCTTCCTTCCTTCCTTCTTTTGACAACAGGGGTGGCACAATTGCCAATGGAAACTTTTAGGGGGAGGGGGGTGGCAACGGCCTACAACCCCTATAGCGATGCCCGTGAATATCCCCATTTTGAAGATAATTTGGGTCCTGCTTTTTCTTGATTGGCTATAACATTCAACAAGATTTTTTCTTTTCCGAGACTCCATATTTGAGAAAAGTTTGTTATTTGGTTTGAAATGGCATACATATAAAAGATTCTTGTAGCATAAATGCTTCAGTATTGTGTTTGAATATTATTATGTACACATGTACCTATTCAATTCTTTTCTTTTAATTTGTACCTGTATTTTAAAAAATAGAAATATAACCAGGGGAAGGCACTTCTGCATGTATATAAATGACTGAAATTTATTAAGTTAAACTGCAATGAATTATAACATGAACAAATGTGTATTTTGAGTGGTAAATTATTACTAGTTTTACCGATAAAAGTTGTGTCAGTATGGTGTGTAAATTCTCCCTACCACAAATATGATATTCAACAGTGGAGGGCAATATTTCCCACACATAGCGCAGACAGGGCACTTCCAGTCTTCATGCAAACATAAGGGTTGAGACAAGTTTCATAAAGATTATATTTTTTTAACCTAGAAAATACAAGCAATAAATTCTGATGCTACCTGCATAGATCTAATAAAATTATTAGGAGAGTTTACAAAACCTGAACATTATTTTCATCTAATGAAGGATATGTTAACTTGGCTGTACATTTTCTATGGAAGCCAGAAGAAATCTTGTCAAATCATTGGTGCTGGATTTTATGTGTATGTGCTGACCTGTGCGGTATGTGGGAAATGTTGCATCTTTTTGGCACAGAAAGTAATAAAAAGTTCACACTATTCTTATTTTGTGTATTTTACCAAAAGCGGAGGCTATTAGGCCGCTTATCAAAAGTCTTGTCCCGCATCTTTGATTGTCTTTTCCCCGACCATTCTTTACATCGGCTTTCCTGATCCCCCATTGTTTTGTCTAAGGAGAAACAGGAGGATCAGAGGGGAAAAGACAGTCACGAGGGGGGAAGATGCTAAGGCTGTGTTCCAAATTGGCTCTTGCTTTTGATAAGGTGCCTAGTTTTACTTTCATTATGTCTTGAGCCAGAAAGACATTGAATGTTATTAATTTATAGTCAGTAGGATACTAGTAGGTTAGGGTTTTATACCAGTTGGTGTGGTTTAAAGCCCTTATGACTCTCAGCAGAAAACAGATATCATGTAGATATTTCTGCCAAAATTGTATTCCAGGTTAGGATATTTTGTACAATTGTATTTATTCATTTTAAAAAAGATTCATGTTGAAATAGATGTATATGTATGTTTAAACCTTGAAAATATCATGCTTTTCTCATTGTAAATGTGCTTTATTTCACTCAGATGAGTAATCCTGGACCATCCAGACCTAATTGTGCTGTGGGATTGAAGGGCTTAGTAATGGGAGAGAAAAGAAAAAAGGAGGGAAATCTGAATAGAGAGAGAGAGAGAGAGAGAGAGAGAGAGAGAGAGAGAGAGAGAGAGAGCGAAAGAGAGAGAGAGGGAGGAGGAAGAAAACGAGAAATGATAAATTTCAAATAATTTCAAAGCATTTTATTATTCAATATTAAGTATATACTTCATAAATTATGCTTTTCATAAACATTCTATAGCACAACAAATACAATGTATAGCAATAACATAAAAAATTCCTTTTTTCATTATCTTTACTTTATAGAAGAAATTACTACATACACCTGTAAGACCTGGGGTGGTATTCTGAGACTGTTTTAACTCTGTTTTAAGTCTGTTTTAGCAAATTGGTATTCTGAACACCGTTTTATCTCTGTTTTATTTTAACTTTTGTTTTATCTTCTAACCGCGCATTTTAATTTGCATGCTTGGCGCAAATTGTTGCGCAAAGCGCGTAAAAATGCCACGGTATTCTGAAGACCATTTTATCCTCTGTTTGAACTTTTTCCATGCTCATGCTCATGAGATAAACAGGGTGGGAGATGTTTTAACTTGTATGTGGTGTGTCATGGCGGCAATTTTTCTCGCTCATTGTGTTTTTGGTTGCAATGAGGGGGATAATGAGATCCAGTAAACCTTCTGATATTCCAAAACAACATTCCGAAAGAATTTTTGCCTCGCGTGGAGAAATTTGGCATTTGTCAGCGATAATATCAGAGATGATTTGCACAACTAATTCTGTCACATCATCGCATCAGTTAATTCAAGCAAGAAACTAAGCACAAATTAATGCGCTCATTACAATGCGAATAATAAGTTCATGCATTTCACGCACCCCTTCCCCAGGGGTGATTCTTATTGGCTTAATCATCTTAGGACCATCTCTTACCAACTCTCCCTATCGGATGATATTTTTGTGGGTGGGTGTGGTTTTGATGACTTATAACACCGTTAAAACAGTTCCCAGAATACCGTTAAAGACGGTTTAGCGGTGTTGTAAGTCGGTGACGTTAAAACAGAAGTTACAAAAGAACTTAAAACACAGTTAAAACCGGTGTTCAGAATACCACCCTAGGTGTTTAAAAACACATTTCCCACTTTTGATCTTTAAAGACTAAA
>CM057159.1:7545697-7613057 GCA_029962745.1 Echinometra lucunter | reverse complement strand
TTTGATTCCTAGCCCCAACAATTGTCAGATCAGCAACATAATTGAAAAAGAAAAGGGCAATCATTATAAGGCATCATTTACCATGATCAGAAACAACACCAGGCCAGTTTCGTTCCCTGCAGAACACCTGCATTACAGTCTTTGATATCAGAAATACAACCATTGTATTTTACAGCCTGTTGTCTACAGTGCAAGAAGTCAATAATCAATGAATAATACATGGGCGTACATTTAAACGTATCAATTTATGAATCAGAATGTTGTGATCAATTCGATCAAAAGCTTTAGAAAAATCTGTCATTACCATAGTTGAAATGTTTTTATGCTTGTCAGCATTCCTATACAAATTGTGAAGCATTGCAATAAGATCATGAAAAGTCGAAAGGCCTGGACGATTACCAAACTGATTATCAGTTTGGTCACTTATGTCCTCTAATAACCACTTAACAATGAAAGACTCAGCAGTCTTGGCAAAGTAAGATGTTAAAGCTATTGGTCTTAAATCAGACACCCAGGAGGAAAAGATTTTGGGATGGGAACAATTTCAACAAGTTTCCATATTTGTGGAAAGATACCTCGCTTTAAAGCAGTATTAATAATATGACATAGTGGAAAACACATTCATAAGCAAATTCCCGGATTATTCTGACAGGTAAATCACCAGAAACAGTTGGTTTCTGCAAATTTAATTTGTGCAACTTATCAAAACTTCTTGTGGTTGTACTGTTGGGCATTCACAGGGTGATGGCAAGTATGCAGACAAATTCAACCTGTCAAGTTTAGGGAGATCAGATGCTACAGATAAAAACCTATCATTAATACTATTAAAGTTTTGAAGTTCACTATCAGTAAGATTGAGTATATCAATATGCATTTGACATTGAGGCCCTTGGTCATCATTTTGATGTGATGATACCAGTCAGCAGGATTATTAAGTTTGAACTTTTGTATTCTTTGTTATAGAATTTATCCTTGGCTGAAATTATTGCTCTTTGTACTTTTATTCCTGCAGTGTTTCCACAACTTTCTGTTATTACTTACAAATGCTTCTTGCCTTCTGTCTATTAATGATTTAATTTCACAATTAATCCATGGTTTATGATTTTCAAGAAATCTAATTTCTTTAGTGAGCAACTAAGGACCGATCTATACGGTGCTTCAAAACCTGCAAAAACATGTTGCACATTACAGAAATATCAGTGATTTTGTAAAGTTTTAGCCATGAATGTTGGGTTATGCAACTTCCAAATTCTCGAATACCACTATCAGTTAAAGGATGTGCAATTTTTTTCCTGTTTCTTGGATTACCAGATTTAAGATAATGAGATGAAGGACACCAAAGAATACAGTTGTGATCACTCATCCCAAATGGTGACAAAATCTTAACTGGATCATAAGCAAAACTGATATTAGTAATAATTTTATCCAGAATATTCTGACCTCTTGTAGGTTTATTAACAACTTGTGTGTAATTGTCTAACAAAAGTATTTGACTGAGATCCAAGTCATTGAAATCACCATTTATTAAAAACCAGCAGTAGGATATTTTATTGACAAAAAATCTAAAGTAGACAAAATATGGTCAATGTAAATTTCAGAGTTCGGGTGTTTAGGAGTAAAATACACTGTGCACAAGATGATGCATGAAATTGTCCGAGGTAATCGTGAAGGCCTCATATATATCCAAATGATTTCAATCTCATCAGGTACTCGAACGGAGAGAAATCTCGGTTTGAAAATATGTCTTATAAATGCTGCTACTCCACCTCCTTTCTTATCCTTGCGCGGTTTTAGAAAAAGAATTAAAACCAGGTGAGGGGAAATAATCAATCGGAGTACTATCATCTAGCCAGGTTTCTGTCAGAGAAAAAATGTCAACATCATATTTATCGACAGTAACAGCTATCTCATCAAATTTATTCTTGAGTGAACACACATTAGCTAAAAGGATGTTTGGTAAATTATGCCTTACGTTTTCGAATGGCTTAGTATCAGATTTCAAGAGAATCAGATTTTCTTCACAGACACTTGATCTTCTACTCATATGGGAAGTTGCAGGTATATGCGTTCGTATTAGTACTGGTATCGACTGTAGAGTTGAATATTGTGATGTATTCAGAGGACCTTTAGAAAGTTGAGATCTTATCCTTCCACGAACTTTACTTCCACGATGTGTTTTTTCGCTTACGTGAAATTCCTAAATCGTGAATGCGCTTCCATACATCATAATTTAATTTAAGCGACTGCTGAGGTATTTGCAGAGTATAGTGACACCCAATTTCCAAGTTCACTTATCCAATAATAGTTAGACCCACAGTGACCATGTGTATTCAATAAATTACTTACTGCTTTTAATCAGCACAGCAAGTAGTTTCATAAAATCACTTGCAGAGTTCAAGATCATTTGCAAAAGTGGGTCTTTTAGTGCCCTCACATATGAATTTAGAATGAAGGGTTTATAATCATGAAATCTGGTATCAATGTAGTATTCAGCAATAAAATTTACAAAATCGCAGATTTGATTCTTAAATATTTAAGTGGCAGTCAAGACCTGATATCGTCTGATCGTCTGTTTGGAGCTTGAAGGGGCGTTAAGTCTATATAAAATGAATGAGTTAATGCCCTTCTGGCTCAGAACAGACAATATCATGTTCATTTATAAAAGCAGAATGAGGGAGCAGTTTAGAGAAATATTAGCATAATATGATTAAGCATATTAGTGTTAACAAATTTCAAACTCTTGAAGACACAATTTGGAAATCCTATGGTTTCTCTTTGTGAACTACTGATAAAGTCCAATTAAACCTTTTTCTGAGTTGTCTCTTATAGATTTGCAAGCCAAAGTGCGCGGTTGGAACATCTCCTGAAACTCAAAGATGATCGCATTGAGGAGCTCACGAAATCTGTACGAGAGCGCAAGGACATTACTGATCAATGTCTGTCTGTCACTAGAATAGGTTTATTGTATGGTTCGGTATAGTATGCATATGAACATACCCTAGCTACATACTTACATGTATGAATGTTTGATATTGTGTGTGGAGGGTAGCATAAAACAGAGATATGTCAAGGAATGAGAAAGGAGAGGGAGAAAATAGAGATGGTGCAGAGGGGTAAAAAAAAACAGAAAGAGATGCTGTGGAAAAATGTGCATGAGAGTGGGAGAGAGAGAGAGAGAGAGAGAGAATATTATAGAGTGCAAGCAAGTTGAGGGGTTTCTCACCAACCCATACAGAGAGAATGAGGAATTCTGTCAGAAAGAGAATATGAAACATTGACAGGATGTCATAGTGAACAATACACTGTACATGTATATATCTGTACATTTATATTCCATTTTTTATTCAGATTTAAATCACTCATCATTTTAACTTAAACATTGTGTAGGCAATTGTACATAAGAATGAATAAATTATTTCAGGGAGATTGTTCATTATTTTCCTTTGTGTGAGATCTCACAGTGTATAGTACATATCACATACATGTATTGTATATGATGTTTAATGTAATATACAGTGAGGTCAAATATTTGCCCCCAAATGTTTTGCTTTGGATGTATGTATATTTCATGTGGACCAAATAGGATTGTGGAATTTGTTATGAAAATGTGATAGGTACAATGTATTCATATCAATGGCAAAATATTACAGGAGTATGATAGAAAATGAAAGTAGGATAGGGGTAATACCAAAGAACTTGTCATCTCAAATCACAGCAATAACAAGATATTTTCACGTGGTGACAATTTTATTTTAATCACTTGAAAGGTTTTGTCCAGTTTATTTTCTAGCTTTATAGTCTTTAACTGGAGTATAATAGTAATTGACTTTAGCACCGGAATGTCTTTGGCCAATTTGCCCACATTTCCTTCTCTTGTATACAATAGTTAGTGATGTCAGTGATGGGTATTGTCATTAAATCTTCGGAAATGCATTATTTAAATAAATAATAGGTGTGCATTTAGGAGTAAATACTCGAGAAGTTGGATATTTTGGAAGCCCTCTATCCATGTAGATGCAAATTAGCACTTTTTTATTTTGTGAGAAGAAATCAAGATATTTATCAAAATACCAATAAAATTCTTATTTTTCTATATTGAGAATATATACTATAGAGGTTACATTTTCACATACCGACGTTTAAGTGAAGATCGATTTTATAATTACCTAAGAAGTGCGCTTGTTCAAACTCCATCCACTGCTCAAATTTATAACTGTATGACGTACTGGTAAATGCAGATAGTGTAGGTTTTTAAGAATATTGTATCTAGCAGATTTTTTTCAGAGTAGTGTGAAGGTTTTACTTCTACAATATCCCCACAGGCATTGCTAGATCTTTTGAATGGTGCGGTGTAAGACCTAAATTTGCCGACAAATTTTAGGTGGTGACCCCAAATTTGCTGACAATTGTGCTGCACTGAAGCTTAATGAAAAGAAATGAAGTATCCCTCCTGTCATCCTCACACGTGAGAAATATTATCAGTGGTGCTTCTGGTCCTAGTTGGCGAGGAAGCTGTATCTCCCAACAAGAAGGCTAGAAATCCTGGAGTAGTCTGTGACAGATGATGAACATTGACAAACACATAATTATCTTATGTTTGTCAGTCTGCTTACTACATATGTAACCAGCTCTGGCAGCAGGACTGCAGAGATCAGGGAAAAAAATTAATAATTTTTTTCTGGGCTACTTTTTGAGCCCACCTGCCCGAATTTTTCTGCATTGTATTACAGTTTACATTGGATCCTATGAGAATTTCAGGGGCTCTCTTTAGTTTTCCAGGGCTCTTTTGGAGTTTCGAGGACGAATTCGCCCCGAGCCCCCGTGTATTTTTTCCCCTGGCAGAGATCAGACCTAGGCAGATTATTACCATTGTGTGTATGTGTTGAATTGAATTAATTTGGATAATTAGATCAGCAGATTTCCTTTTCATACAAATGATAGTTAATATATTTGGTATCATTAAGATATTAAGAATGCGAGAGAGCGCTACCCTTTTTTATTTTCTGTATGAATAGATTAGAACATGTGAATGTGAGCATGCAGAGAGAGCGAAGGCAGTTTTATGTGCTACATTTCTGTTTTAATACAAGCTTTAGTGGGCATCGGCTTCTTCCTCTGTCCTTTTTCCCTCATTTTTTCTCTTCCTCTCTCTTTCCATTTCCCTTCTCCTTAATTCCCTCATTCTTTTTCCTTTCCTTCCTTCCTTCCTTCCTTCCTTCTTTTGACAACAGGGGTGGCACAATTGCCAATGGAAACTTTTAGGGGGAGGGGGGGTGGCAACGGCCTACAACCCCTATAGCGATGCCCGTGAATATCCCCATTTTGAAGATAATTTGGGTCCTGCTTTTTCTTGATTGGCTATACATTCAACAAGATTTTTTCTTTCCGAGACTCCATATTTGAGAAAAGTTTGTTATTTGGTTTGAAAATGGCATACATTAAAAGATTCTTGTAGCATAAATGCTTCAGTATTGTGTTTGAATATTATTATGTACACATGTACCTATTCAATTCTTTTCTTTAATTTGTACCTGTATTTTAAAAAATAGAAATATAACCAGGGGAAGGCACTTCTGCATGTATATAAATGACTGAAATTTATTAAGTTAAACTGCAATGAATTATAACATGAACAAATGTGTATTTTGAGTGGTAAATTATTACTAGTTTTTACCGATAAAGTTGTGTCAGTATGGTGTGTAAATTCTCCCTACCACAAATATGATATTCAACAGTGGAGGCAATATTTCCCACACATAGCGCAGACAGGGCACTTCCAGTTTTCATGCAAACATAAGGGTTGAGACTTAACAAGTTTCATAAAGATTATATTTTTTTAACCTAGAAATACAAGCAATAAATTCTGATGCTACCTGCATAGATCTATAAAATTATTAGGAGAGTTTACAAAACCTGAACATTATTTTCATCTAATGAAGGATATGTTAACTTGGCTGTACATTTTCCTATGGAAGCCAGAAGAAATCTTGTCAAATCATTGGTGCTGGATTTTATTGTGTATGTGCTGACCTGTGCGGTATGTGGGAAATGTTGCATCTTTTGGCACAGAAAGTAATAAAAAGTTCACACTATTCTTATTTTGTGTATTTCACCAAAAGCGGAGGCTATTAGGCCGCTTATCAAAAGTCTTGTCCCGCATCTTTGATTGTCTTTTCCCCGACCATTCTTTTACATCGGCTTTCCTGATCCCCCATTGTTTTGTCTAAGGAGAAACAGGAGGATCAGAGGGGAAAAGACAGTCACGAGGGGGGAAGATGCTAAAGGCTGTGTTCCAAATTGGCTCTTGCTTTTGATAAGGTGCCTTAGTTTTACTTTCATTATGTCTTGAGCCAGAAAGACATTGAATGTTATTAAATTTTAGTCAGTAGGATACTAGTAGGTTAGGGTTTTATACCAGTTGGTGTGGTTTAAAGCCCTTATGACTCTCAGCAGAAACAGATATCAATGTAGATATTTCTGCCAAAATTGTATTCCAGGTTAGGATATTTTGTACAAATTGTATTTATTCATTTTAAAAGATTCATGTTGAAATAGATGTATATGTATGTTAAACCTTGAAAATATCATGCTTTTCTCAATTTTAAATGTGCTTTATTTCACTCAGAGTGAGTAAATCCTGGACCATCAGACCTAATTGTGCTGTGGGATTGAAGGGCTTAGTAATGGGAGAGAAAAGAAAAAAGGAGGGAAATCTGAATAGAGAGAGAGAGAGAGAGAGAGAGAGAGAGCGAAAGAGAGAGAGAGAGGGAGGAGGAAGAAAACGAGAAATGATAAATTTCAAATAATTTCAAAGCATTTTATTATTCAATATTAAGTATATACATCATAAATTATGCTTTTCATAAACATTCTATAGCACAACAAATACAATGTATAGCAATAACATAAAAAATTCCTTTTTTCATTATCTTTACTTTATAGAAGAAATTACTACATACACCTGTAAGACCTGGGGTGGTATTCTGAGACTGTTTTAACTCTGTTTTAAGTCTGTTTTAGCAAATTGGTATTCTGAACACCGTTTTATCTCTGTTTTAACTTTTATTTTAACTTTTGTTTTATCTTTCTAACCGCGCATTTTAATTTGCATGCTTGGCGCAAATTGTGCGCAAGCGCGTAAAAATGCACGGTATTCTGAAGACCATTTATCTTCTGTTGAACTTTTTCCATGCTCATGCTCATGAGATAAACAGGGTGGGAGATGTTTTAACTTTGTATGTGGTGTGTCATGGCGGCAATTTTTCTCGCTCATTGTGTTTTTGGTTGCAATGAGGGGGATAATGAGATCCAGTAAACCTTTCTGATATTCCAAAACAACATTCCGAAAGAATTTTTGCCTCGCGTGGAGAAATTTGGCATTTGTCAGCGATAATATCAGAGATGATTTGCACAACTAATTCTGTCACATCATCGCATCAGTTAATTCAAGCAAGAAACTAAGCACAAATTAATGCGCTCATTTACAATGCGAATAATAAGTTCATGCATTTCACGCACCCCTTCCCCAGGGGGTGATCTTATTGGCTTAATCATCTTAGGACCATCTCTTACAACTCTCCCTATCGGATGATATTTTTGTGGTGGGTGTGGTTTTGATGACTTATAACACCGTTAAAACAGTTCCCAGAATACCGTTTAAAGACTGTTTTAGCGGTGTTGTAAGTCGGTGACTTAAAACAGAAGTTACAACAGAACTTAAAACACAGTTAAAACGGTGTTCAGAATACCACCCTAGGTGTTTAAAAACACATTTCCCACTTTTGATCTTTAAAGACTAAAAAATCACATACGGTACATCAGATAATACTGACACTGATATGGGTTATACATGTAGCTGAATAGTGTACATTTTTGTTGGAGATGATATGAATACGATCTCATAAATCAGTTTTATGAAATACATGCTTATTTTTGAAGTTAAGTTTCAGATTCTGCTCAATGTCCAACCCCCAGTACAAAATCAATACTTTATACAGGAGTCAACGAGTGTGTATGTGAGTGTACACTGGCTGTGAATACCACACCTTAGAAACTCTAATGCTACGTTCACACCTTTGCGCATTTGGCTGCGTATTGCACGAACGCAGACATAAGCAGTCATACCCAATAAAGCGCAATGACACGTGCTCACTTCGTACTCAATGCACAGACCAGTGCATAGGTCTGTGCTGGTCGCTCACTAGTTTTAAATTTTTAAAAAATTATAGCAAGCAAGCACAAGGTCAAATCGTCTCTTTTTTTTTGAGCGCTTGTCACTGCCTATAGCTGCATTTCTTTCATGATTTACCTTGCTTTAGCTTGTTGTTTGCATGACTGCGCGTAATGTTGCGCTGTTGCTCGCACACCACTCACAGCAGCAAGAACCGCTGCGTTAGCCGCTCGATACATCGTGAGTTTAGCTCGTACACCATTTGCTTTGTACAAGCAGAATAATACGAGCTAGCTGCTCAATAGTGTGACTGCTCGCGTCAGATTTGCCGCGTATTGCTGGGTACGGCTGCGAATTGATAGCGCAGCAATATGCAGCAATATATGCAAAGGTGTGAACGAGGCATGAGCAAGCTTCTTGTCCAAGTCCTGGGTACAAGAATGCTATATAAATCATTCATGAGGAATCACCCTGTCACTGCTAGTCTTTATCCACCTCCTTTTACTAAAATTACAAATAGTGTAAAGTAATGCCTTTAAGATGTCTATAGTGGATTTGAAGCAATCAAAGTTCTGAAAAGTGATTCCAGTCATTCAAATGATTACAATGTTGATGATGATGGTAATGATGATAATGATGATGAAAAAAACAATAATAGGGTCACCAACTGTTTTCTTCCAAAGTGGACAAATAATGCAACCAACAGGATACATCAATAAAAGTAATGATAAACAACGTTCAGTATATCATCAATCATGGGTTTTCTTTATTTTTTTCTTTTTATCATTAAATCACAGTCATCATCATCATCATCATCATCATCATCATCATCAAAACCTTATGTTCGACATTTTGAACAGCAATGCCCCCTCATATCTTCAAGAGATGCACATTCAAGCGTGTGTTCTGGGCTCACGCTAGTCCACAGGCACAGACCCTAATTGACACTTTTATTCAAATGCATCTCACCTTGAGAGAAGCCTAGCAAGACTTCCTACTGGCCGTGTCAATATAGGTCTGGAGCAGCTACAGTACACAATCCCCATTGACCTCCTTTTTTGAAATAGTCTCCTAGTCGAACATGTATATATAATGTGTTTCGACAGACCAGGGTTTGTGCCTGCAAACTAGGCTCGCCCTGGCTGCGGAGAAAGTGCTGACCTTTTGACCGCATCGTGGAGATTATCCGCATTATTTGAAGCTTGCGTTCACAAATTTATTCTGATACTGCTATTATGCGGATAATAGGAGGGTCAAAATATTGCTGATTTTTCTGTTTCCTCTGGAATGTTACCATCAAATCATCCTCCTATTATCCACATTATTGAGTTTGTGAAAGGGGTATAGCTCTAACAAATGACCATGAAACTGGGAGTGCAACACCTTTATTAATACCTTCATGATTGTTGGTAGAATCAATATAGGATGAGAGTTATTCACATTGTTCTTGTCCGCTACCTTGTGGATGGGGGTAATCCTGGCTTGCTTCTACCGGTATTCTTGAGGGATTACGGTATCACATGTTAAAACCCTCTGCCTCTACATATTACTTTGTCTTCACAAATCACTTAAAAACTAGTTTTGAGGAAATACCAATCCAAGTAAGATATGTATACTTGATTTTTGAGATGTAGAATGTTTTTTTTCCCCATTTTGTTTATGATTGCCACGAGTTTAGAACAGTAAAAATCTTGGCATTTACTTTCCCTTCTTTGTCTAGTGATTGGTTTACTAATGATAAGTGCAGCTAGCTTCAGTAGCCTGGCACTGATTTCATCTAAGCATGCTGCCTAATCAATTTTGACATATTATAACTCTTTGAGGACAAAAGCTTCTTGCACATCAACAAAAGAGAAGCAATTATGAACAGAATCAGGTCCATCGCCAGCAAAGGGTGTATTATCTATAGGAGAGTATCTGGAGGCAAATTCACTCCCGATTGACACAAAGAACTGGTTGAATGCATTGAGAGGTTCAGTCTCAGGGCAATCTTGTAGGTTTAAGCTATTGGAAAGGGTTATTCTTGTTGGATACAATCGGCTGATGGTAGCATGCCTTCTTTAGGGTAGTTTTTAAGTTGTTTACGTGATTTTGGCAAGCTCTAACGTGAACATGTCCATCTGGTATTCACATTCGTCCTCGTGTTGCTTCTAGATGAGTCGTTCTGAGAAATGCTTGAGAACACAAACTCATAAGAACATGTCCTTGAGGTAATCATCAAATTCATCCTCTCTGCAAACACATAAAAGAAAACATGAGAGAGAGAGAGAGGGTCGAGAGAATAAGAAAGAGGATAAGAAATGCACAGACAAACAAAGACAAAGGGAAAGAAAGAGAGAGATGCATTTACTCCACTTTTCTGATCAGTCTCAAATTACATTGCAGTAATAACCAGTCGACTGCATCTCCTAAATGCCTCTTCCTATATTCAGTTAACTTCATGGCTTAAACTGTTCTTGAATTACTGTGATAACCAGAATAAAAAAACTATCATTAAACGTTATTTCATCTGTTAGAACTTTGAGCTTTGACCTAACAACCCCAAAATCTGATCACTTTGTCTCCTCATAGCCATGCATACAAATACATAAAATATAGTGTTAACAAAAACTAACAAATCTTTAATTTCATGCATATGACCTCTATGGTGATGCATATTAGCACCAAGTTTGAAGTTCAAACCTCATAATGGTTCTTGATAATGTATTAACAAGGCTAAAGTCTGAAATTCGGAATTGACCTTGTTGTAACCTTTGACCTACCCACCCAAAAATCTAACCAGATCATCTTGCTATGGTAATGCATACTAGTACTAAGTTTGAAGTTCATATCTCAAATGGTTATTTATTTATTTATTTCACATATTTATTCAGGGTGGTCATTACATAAAAAACTGGTCTTCCACAGAGCCCTGGCATAAAAATTAAACAAGAAAATACATATTTACAATTAAAAACTGTACAGATCACATTATAAGCATGAAATATATGTATGGTTTAAATAATAACAAGAATTAATGATCAGAAAATATGAAACAAAATATGTGTCAATACACAATACTGAATAAATATAGTCATAGCTACGCACACAAAAAAAAGACAGCATTTATAATTATGTTTACATTGTACTGCAGTATATAGAGAGTCAAGGAACGCTGAGAAATGGAACGAAATTAAGGACAATGTGAAGGGAAGTATGCATAATTATGTAATGACTGTAATTATGGAGTTAAGGATCAAATCTATAAGTATGGGAGTACAAACAAAAATGTATTTGGTGGTAACGGAGGACAGTGAGAGAGAGAGAGAGACAAAAAAATACTTTTCATTATTCGTCACAGTATTTTGTGTATCATCAGGACAATAATGTATCAAGTGAGAAATTAATTTAGAGCTCTCTTAAAGATCGCTAGGCTCTGTGCTTGTTTAACTTCAAGCGAGAGATCATTCCAAATTTCACTGCCTGAATAAATAAATGATTTCCTGTAGAATTCTGTTTTACATTTGGGTAAGCACAACATCATCTTATCTGTATTGCGAGTTGTTCGTTGTGAAATATCATCAACGAATATAAATCTATCGTACACAATTTCGGGAGTTAGTTTATTTACGCATTTATACATTGGACAGCAGGCTTTCTTCCAGAACAACTTATCAAGAGTTGGCCAACATAGTGACCGACATCATCTACGGACGTTGTATCCCATGATTTTTTGCAATTATATAGGCAGCTCTTTTGTGAAATTTATTTAAGGTATTGAAATTCCCGTACTTCTACGGGACCACACATTACAACAGTAAAGGATGTGAGGTATAATATAACCCCAATATATATCAGATAATTGTTTAGTAGAGAAATACATTTTTAATCTTCTTATTACACCTAGCTTTTGTTTCACGGTTAAAGCAGTGTTTTCAGTGTGTACTTTAAAATCAAGATAAGAATCGACGGTTACACCCAAACACCTGGATTCATCAACACATTCAACAGGTTTACCATTCAAAGTAACATGTAACTTTATATTTGGGAATCTATGCAATTTTTGTTTTGAACCTATTAACATGACTTTGGACTTCTCTGGTTCTTGATATACATGTATAATGCGTTAAAAAGGCTAAGACCTGAAATATCCAAACTGGCCTCTCTGCCCTTTGATCTACATACCCAAATATCTAATCAGATTGTCTTCCTGTGATGATACATCCTAGCACCAAATTTGAAGTTCATGCATGTACCTCACATGGTTCTTGAGATAATGTGTTAATGAGGCTAAAATCTGAAATTTCAGAATGGACCTCTGTGACCTTCGACCGACCTACCCCAAAATCTAATCAGATTGTCTACCTATGGTGATACATACTACAACCAAGTTTATAGTTTATACCTCAAAGGGTTCTTGAGATATTAAGGAAAAAGCAGGATGGACAAATGGACGGACAACCCGAAAACATAATGCCTCTGGTACCATCTTCAGTGAGCAGAGGCATAATAAAAGTTACAGGAAAGTTGTACAAAACATAAAAGAGAATTTTTGGAAAATTAACAAGTTTCCTAAAAGCTTTAATCTGATTTATCTATTAAAGAACTGATCTACAGTGTGAAGTATATCTGAACTCATCTTGGGACACTCAATGACACTTACATCAAAGTTTGAAAGAAATCACCCAAATATTTATGCAATTATTTGATTGAAATAAAAACAAGTAAATGGGTTCTTATTTCACTCAAATGTTGGTCTGGCTGACCCAAAATCAAGACAAGACTAGATTTAAAAACAAACCTTGATTTCTCTTCAGTGACAGGAGCAGGACCAGACCAGAACTCACTCTCAGATAATGAACTTCTTTCTCCTTCATCTGGGGTATACAGGAGTGCAGAAATGACAGAGAAATTGGAAGAGAGTTAATATAACTAGGACAGCTATTGAAAGGCAGTCAGGAATTCTCCCTACTGCAATTATGAGATTCAACAGTAGAGGGTGACATTTCCCACATACCGCACAGGTCAGCACATGCGTGAATACAAATCCAGTACTGATGATCTGACAAGATTTCTTCCGGGTTCCAATGAAAATGTACAGCCAGGTTAAAAAATCCCTCATTAGATGAAAATATTGTTCAGGTTTCATAAACTCTCCTGATAATTTAATCAGATCTATGCAGGTAGCATCAGAATTTGT
This sequence comes from Echinometra lucunter, assembly GCA_029962745.1. Taxonomy (NCBI): domain Eukaryota; kingdom Metazoa; phylum Echinodermata; class Echinoidea; order Camarodonta; family Echinometridae; genus Echinometra; species Echinometra lucunter. The sequence continues at coordinate 7,599,708 of CM057159.1, read as the reverse complement.
TGCTTGCATTTTCCAGGACTCAAAAACTATAATTGTATGGAACTTGTTAAGATTCAACCAATTATGTTATGCTTGCATGGCAACCGAAAGTGCCCTTGTCTGAGATGTGCGAGTGAAATATCGCACTCTACTGTTGAATATGATCGTATTTGCGGTAGGGAGAATTAAAAGAGATCTTGCCGATAATTTCTTCCTTTCTACCTTCAGACAGAACCCACCCCTTCCCTGTGAAAATAACCATGCTAGCTATTGTTTGAAGTACAAGGCTATGTATGTCGTCATTCATTTACAACATATTCAACATTACAAAGTAAAATAATGCCTCCGGCAACCACCTACGGTGGGCGGAGGCATAAAAAAAATCACTCCATTTAATAGAAAAAAAAAAATCCGCTTGTTGATGTTATACACAAATGATTGCTCTTACCATGTCGGGTTCCTAAATTTTATATTCAGTTCAGTTTGTTTATTTATTTCATATCTACAGATTTAAACAGTGTATGCACTGTATGCAGTGTATATTTCACATTAAAGGCATTGGTTAACAAAAATTATAATTCAAAAGAAAACCCATTTTGCTACTTGAAAATCGGATAAACATAAGGGGTTATAGTATAAAAATTCCAGTCTGAAAGCTTCAAAGTATAATATCCACAGGAAGTATTTTAAAATATTAGAAATGTGAACCAATATTTGAAAAAAATATAACAGTCGGTTGTACAGAGTGCGCATGCGCGCATGGCTCCCCGGACCTTACATGTGTATTGGCATATCATGCAGAGGGAGGCAGATAATGTGTTTTTTTTTTTTAACTCGAGCAAAACAGTCCTCATATTTATTGTCTCTGAGATCAGTCTTTCATTCCAAATTATGGTTGGTTTCAGGGTTTTTTAGTACAAATACAAGTACTCATACACATGTTTCATCTTAGTTTGAGAATTTTTAAAATTGGCTGCTCACAAAGTTAGCCAATGCCTATAACATTCATTAAAAATCTATTAAGCCTTTTTTACATTACAGTATCATGAGAAATGAAAAAGGAAAATGGAGAAAAAAGCATGATTGTGGCTTTGTGGAAACAATTCTTATAGCTGGTATAAAAAATTGGATACATCATAAATTTGAGAAAAAGGACAAACAACAAATCTAACACATATAGAATGCCATCAATCCCAAAATAAATATATATTACCATCTTTTGATCTATGTCTGGGCTTTTTCTCTCTACTATCATCATCTCCATCACTGGAACTTCCTTCAGATTTGGACGATTCCCTCCTCTTTCTGTGTCTCCTCTCCTTGTGGTGCTTTTTCCTATGTTTATCACTCTTACTGTCCTTGTGTTTGTCCTTGTATTTGTGCTTGTGTTTTCGCTTAGGAGAAGGTGACCTTGAAGCTCTCTCTTTCCTGTGTTTGGTTGTGCTTGAAAGTGTTTTAGTGACTTCCTTGCATCGTTTGTGGTAGTTGAGTTTGTATGAGCACTGCTCACATAATCCTAAAATTGAATATAAAATAACTCACTGTGTTTATTAGGAATGTATTACCATTACACACAAGATTGGAAAATGAAAGAATCTAGAAACTCATCAGCTAGCAATAGTTATGCTGAGAACTATATTCCTTCTTGTATACAAGAAACCGATCTGACATGTTCATGTATATAGTGAGAGGAAGATCGTTAATGCATTTGAACAGGTGGCAGTGCATTTAGTGAAAGTCATTCACTTTCAATGATATTTCATTAAAATTACATCAAATCCCACCTCCTGATGAAATATCAATAAAATGGGAATTATGATATTACAAGAAATTCACACATGTAAATGATTTTCTTATTTCAATATGAGCAAGAATAGTATGTGATGGATTCAGGGGAGTGTTTCATCAACATTTGCTGTCTGACAAGTTGTCGGATCTGACATCTTTCCTTGATTTTGATTGGCTGAGAAGCATCGTTACTATGGCAACTGTCGGATAAAACAGGCTTTGTCGGATAAAACATCCGACAAGTCCTTTCATGAAACGCTCCCCAGGTTTACCCTGAATTTACAATATTTTGGGTCATATTTCATAAAAAACCAAGAGGAAAATTATATCAAAATGTGACTTGCTTTGTGTGATACTTGAATCCTATTAATCAACTAAAATTAAAGAAAAGAAATCTCTGACGAACAGATTTTCAAAATAATAAATAGGAAAGTAACATACACAGTAGTTATCATATACTTGTGTATTCAGAAAAGAAAGAAACACAGGAGTACACAAAAGTACTTGAAGAAATATACCAGGGTTGGCGGATTTAAATCACGTTGATTTAAATCATGATTTAAATCGCGATTTAAATCACCATGATTTTTTTTTAAAAATCATTGATTTAAATCACTTCCATTGAAACATGTACAAATCATTGACAAATTGTTTGTTCAAGGCAGTTTTAATTGTTCAAATCAACTGAAAAACTTTGAATTAACTTTATATCAATTGAAAAACTTTGAATTAACTTTATATCAACAAAAAAATCAACAAATGCTTTCTATCTACTTAAAACAAATTAAAATCAAGTCAATAAAATCAGCTGATTCCTTAAAAATTAGTGATTTGTGTCGTCAACAGTTACTCCATTTTTTGTAAATGTCAAGTTTTTCCTCTGAAATTTTACATTCTTTGTCAGTTATTAATAGTGAAACAAGTTTCTTATTATTTCTTATCATTTATCACACAATTCAAGACTTTTCAGAGAGCAGTAGTGTAAAAAATATAATATGTAAAAGTCAATGACAAAAGGTTTGTTGGCAGTTTTCCAGTTTTGATCCTTCACAGTTATACTTCTATCGTGTGAAATTAAAAAAAAAAATCATCTAATCAACAGATTCCACATGCTTATTTCTTCTTGTTACATTTATCATACAATTAACATAATGTAGTACAGTCACAATTTGACTGTTGAAAAAAGCTTTCTCATGTACATTGTTGTACCTTTTAAGTCACTAGCTCATTTTATGTTCAGTGCTATGGAAGTTTTGTATTTGCATGTAATGGAAAGAGGATCTATAAAAACAATTTGCAAAACTCAAAATAAACTTTTAAAACTACATTTAAATCTTAAGATGTAGGTACTTACATGTAAGTTACAATCAATTACAGTTGTAAGTTGTGTCTGATTTCAAATACAGGTACAATACTTCTTTTTGTAATACCAGCAGTTTTGCTTTAAGTCAAACTTACAGTTGTATAGGGTCAAAAGTTTTTTTTTTCCCGTACTTCATGTATCAAACAGATTTTTAGAGAACATGTGAATAAGAATTTTAGATTAATGTAAAAATCACAGTAACATAATGTAGTGTAGTCACCCTTTGAATAAGCTGTCTCTTATATTGGTCTCCAACACTGACAGTTTTGCATCTCTATCTGTAGCAATGGATGAGCTTTAATAAACTGTCACAAAGCTGTTGAGTGCACATTTAGATACAATTTTTTACTGAGGAGTGTCTTGAGATTTTCCTCTGGGATTTTTTTTTAATACTGAGTGGAAATTCACAGAGGGGAATGCTCTCTACTCACTGAGAATTCCTTATGGAAGTTTCCTTCATAGCCCTGCATGTATGTACTATGTATGATAGAATTAAGTTCATATACATGATTCCTCAAATTGATTTTTATTTGCCCATTTTGACTAGATTTAATTACAAATCATTATGGTTAAGACAAATATTAGGAGTGAAATGTATGATAACATTCAAAGTGATGTCATTGTAGGGTGAGGTCTTTTGGTACTTAAACTTTTTTTCGAATGAACTTTAAAAAAATCAAAAAAATAAAAAAAATCCGATTTAAATAAAAAAAATCTGATTTAAATAAAAAAAATCTGATTTTTTTGATTTTTTTAAAAAAATCAAAAAAATCGCCAACCCTGAAATATACAAATATTCACACACAATATACACAAAACAAATGTCTTACTAAGTTTGACCAGGGCATTCTTCTTCTCTCCATGTTCCATATAGCCAAAGTTAACTTCCCATGTCCTCAGCCCTTCCTGCTCGTTGCATTTCTTATTACCACAGATGAAATGACCTTTGCCCTCTGCTACCTCCTTCTCCACTCGCCATCTCATGGCAATCTGTGATGTGTGTGAGAGAGCGAGAGAGAGAGAGAGAGAGAGAGAGAGAGAATATTTCAATTTACAGTTTAGTTTCAGTTAAATTTACTTCATGCCTGACATTCATGTTCATCACATAAATTGTTATCAATGAAACAAGAGCAATGAAAAGGATCCTTCCAATGGTAAAGAAAATATATACAATGATTTCAAGCCAAGAAATTCAGAAAAAAATGTTAAAATAAAATTCAGATACTACTAAAATTTCACAGTATTTGAACTGTATTCAGAGAAATATACTTGCAGTGTAATATGAGAGAATCTAGTAAAAATCTAGGCGTGTAAATTGTAGAGACTCCCTTATAAATAAGGGCACTCCTTGATGAATTTTGATTGCATTAAATAAATGGCAAATTGCTGTGTACAAATGGGAAGTGCTTGAATGGGTTGTATAATACACACCAAGGGCTTTTTTTTTAGCTATAACTTTCATGTTACTAATATTAGAAAGGTGGACAGTATATGAATTTGTAGGGTTTGATTTCAGATTACTTTGGGTCTAGCTTATGTATTTTTTGTGTGGAAAAATGGATGCTCTGTTCAAGCTTTCCATAGACATTTGCTGTAGTGACCATGCTTAGTCCATTTAGTACAAAGACTGCCTAAAAGCACTTTTTCCTTTAAAGTACAAAAACAGACTGAAATCAATCTTCTTGTCCAGCATCACAACAGTCTGAAAGGCTTTTGATATTTCACTTGTAAAAGCCTGAATGTTCACTCCCTAATACAGTTGAATCTTATTCATAAAGAACACTAATATACATGTTGTAACAAAATCTTGTTACAAGGTTATTTCATCAGTGGGCCAAACAATCTACCCAATCCTAACCCTAATCCCAATCCCCAAATGAACCCTCACCACAAACCTACACCTTTGTTGAAATAAAGCCCGGTGCAATCATTGCTGCAGCATGTCAGAACACCTGAGGATGAAAGACTAACCTTCTTTTCTTTGTATCGACTCAGGTCAGCTATGCAATATTCTTTGAACAGCTTGTCCCAGTACTTCTTGGCTAGTCTCTTCCCCCAGGAGTTTTCTTGCCCACCATCTTCTGGGTCCCACAGAAAGCGATGGTTTTCTCTTATGACATCTAGGTCAGTCTTATCTTTGGATCTACGGTTCAGAACATCACACAGAATATACCATAGCGGTCTTTTTCATTGCATGTGATTTTCAGCAATTTTTGCTCCTTTTTCCATGATGCTTTTCAGAAAGATCTTTATTTTCTACTTCATTGTAAAATCATAACTGGGATGAGATAATGTAAATAAAAACAAAATTAAGAAATTACATTTTCACATATTTTTTCTTTTAATAATGCAGGTATGCAGACTCATGTCATTTGTACAAATATGTCATTCCCGTAAACAAAAGAAATGAAAAGAATCTGGGGGGGGGGGGTAATATGTCAAAAATACTATTTTTGTTCTTATTCATCCCAGGGTATTTATCTACCGGTATCTAGTGTTATGGTACTTTTTCTTAACCTACTGACTAATGAATTCTCTTATTTCCAGGGGCTTAACACAGAGTATACTCAGTTCCAGTAGGTTACTGGTTAACCCATTCGTGACAGGAATTATTTAAGGCTTAATATGATCAGCTTTTATTCTTCAGATTGGCAACACCAACATATTTATTTTATTGCTACATTTTTCTTATAAAATGTCATGTACATGTATCTGAAATAAATATAAATTGACTGAAAGTATGAAGAGAAGTCAAGAAGTTGCCAATGTGCAAGGAAAATCAGTGATTTTAAATTTTCCATTGGATTGCAAATTTAAGGATTTGATGCTTATTTTCCTTTAAAAAGGTTTTTTTCAGCATCAAACAACAAATATTGATGCAACCGAAATAGGCACAGTATGTGCAGAATTTTTTTGCTCTTTCTGCTCATGTATTTGGTATGATTTTTATGGCTTTGCATCAAAAGATATTAGGCCAAACCACACAATGTGGACCCTCTGTTATGGATTGCCACAATGTTATAGGTATAATGGTACATGTACATGTGTGATAAAAATTCATCTGTGGCAGTCTAATATTAGTTCCATTAAGCCACTTAAGCTGGAAAAGAGTTTTTTGAAAATGTCATAAATCATATTTGACTTGATTTGATTTGATTTATTCAGATTCCACATTTACAATGAAATCACAACAATATGTACAAGTACAAATGCTACAAAAACAGAGAATACAAGAATATGGCATAGTAACATGACAAAACGATATGTGGAGGGATCTACTAAAAAGCCTAGCTTGTGTGATGTAGACCCCCTAATAGAATAATGATATAATAATATAAGTTATGGATATCACTCACGTATCTCTCTTGAAGAGATCTTTGGTAGCTCCAGGGTAGTATAACAGGTAATCATTGACCAACTGCTTATGACGATTGTACTGCATTGGTATGGGTCAAGGAAAATACATCACACTATTTTAATTTCATCATTGTGTTACTCTGAGACATGCTACTAAATCTATAGATCTAACATTCTCTTGGAAAATGTAAAGCTATAAAAACACAAGGCTTGAAACTGAGGTTAACCCATTCATGACAGAGGTCCACATTTTATGGTTTGGCCTAATATCTTTTGATGCAAAGCCCTAAAAATCATACCAAATACATGAGCAGAAAGAGCAAAAATTCTACACAAACATTGCCCATTATGGTTGCGTCAATTTTCGTTGTTTGATGCTGAAAATCTTTTAAAGGAAAATAAGCATTAAAATCCTTAAATTGGCAATGTGACAGAAAGTTTAAAATCACTGTTTTTCCCTGCAAATTGGCAACTTTTTGATTTCTCATAATTTCTGTCAATTTATATTCATTTCTGATACATGACATTTTATAAGAAAAATGTAGCAATAAAATAAAAATGTTGGTGTTGCCAATTTGAAGAATAAAAGCTGATCAAATCTGGCTTTAAAATAATTCCTGTCATGAATGAGTTAATGACAACACTAGCAGCATATATTTCAAATGCATTTGACAATTAAACAATAGTCCATATTGGATACTGGAATAGATTCAAAGCTTCATATATCAATAAGTGGCTACCCACAGAACCATTCAAACTTTTGGAGTTAGACAACCACTATTTTTTTTTCTCAATTTCTCCTAAAAGATACATGTACAATATCAAAGCTTATCTGTAAATGATAAGATTTGAAATATTTACAAGCCTGATATTATGTTCATCAAGTCTTTAATAATTCATAGCATATCAATGAGGTACCCTTGTTGGAAATTTTGGTGATAATACTTTCTTATCTGTAAGGAGAAATTGATGATATTTTTTAAAAAACACTCTCAACTTACAAAATTATGACAGCATTCAAAGAAAAACTCTAAAGATATTGATTTTTTTCTTCACTGAAACTTCTGATTCTCTTTACTTTCTGGAGTCAGTATGAAAAAGGATACAGCATCCAGGGCCAGGAAATGAAATCGCTGATTTTTACTTTCTTCTCTGTTGAGGGAAAAGATAAAAGAGAAAGGTACAGATATCACACACTGTCTACATTCATAAGGACTTGCTTTTCCATTCAAAACATTAAAAGAAACACAAAATCAAAGCAAACACAGGAACTTCATAAGAATGTTGATACACACATCAGCATTATTATTATCATTTTCATTTATTTAAAGTGCACCACTCACCAAAAGATCTTTGGCTGTTTCTTAGGGGTTTCATGTCACTACACTATGCAAAATATGAACTTCATATTAATTTTATAAAGAAATTTTGCAAGTTAAAATGTACTTTCAATATACATAAAATGTGACTGGTGAGTAGACTGGTGAACATACAGGCATGCATTAGGGCATTTACAGAATGAACTCAGTGACCCAGTTGCAGGGCCAATGATGTCAAAAGCTTCAGGCAGTGGTACTATGGTATTGTGGAGAGAACAAAATAGAAATTAAACTCCCATGGCCCAATACCATGGCCAGCTACAGACTCCATGGAAGTACGACCGCTTAGGGATTCTGACGTCATTGCTTCGCAACTGTGTTGCTAATTTACTAGTGAATTAACTTTTGAGAGATTTCTTCTCCTTTTTGCAGCATTAAGTTATAATTTTTCTATCAGTAAATTAGAAATTTTACAAGTACACTTTGACTGTGTAGTGCAATCTCTTTTTCAGTCAAACAACCAGTGTGGGACAAAGGTGCAGGATGTTTCTTGTTCACAATTTCATGAACTTGGCGTGCACATCATCGGGTCTACCCATGTCTTAATGTCTGGATGGCAGCAGAGGCGTGTGACATGTCAAACCACACAACAGTAACTTCTTCATTTAGAAGTCAGAATAGAGATACAGATCAAGGACAATGGTCTAGCCTGGTTTATTACCTGTCATATTCCGCTGCTGCAAGTCGCTTTGACGGAAGTCCACCTGTCACTCTGCTCTGACCAGGCTTTGTGGCAAGATCTTGTCGAGATCTACATTCACATGAGGAACAGAGGAATAAGAAATGGAATATCAGTGTCCAGGCACCTGTTAATGTTAAGCCCTGCATACTGACAATAATGAGTTTTTCATAACAAATGACACATTTCTAGGTCATGCAATAGCACTTTCTATACATGTATTTTTTTCTAATGTTTTAAAAACCAGTATCAAATAAAAGTAACATATGAATTTTACTAGGTTTGTCTACGACCACATAAGAGCTAATAAGAAGTGCTACCAGTAGTCTCTGTATCTAAGGACAATTCCCACATGGAATCAATTCGAAGATAATATAAGAGAGGCCCCAACGATAAAAAAATTTAAAGTACTCATAGAAAATATGAAGTTTGATGAACAAATACATGTTTATGCATCATGCACTGCTGCTTTAATATAAGGGACAGCCACACTGGGTATTTGTACATCAACCATATCAACGATCCAGAAGTTTAAAGGACTCATAGAAAATATGAAATTTGATGAACAAATAAGGTATGCATCCGACGTCATGCACTGCTGCCTTAATGTAAGGGATAGCCACACCAAGATCAAGTTTATAAGAATAACAATGAAGATCTCTAGAAAACTGTGCAAGAATGAATCATGAATGATTCAAAATTCAACAAAGGTACAGTCAACTATTTGCAGAAAATACAAAATTACTGTAATATATTCAAACCTTAGCATCTCCAACACATTTCTCCACTAACTATGAATGCAAAATAGATTTTGGAGCTATAATTTTGAAGCAAAAGAGGTAATTCTGGATTTTTTCCATGCAGTACATCCTGTTATTGGAGAATAGAAATAATAGAATAACACTATGGAAAATTACTCATAAGAATTTGTTTCCTTTTGCTAGACAGAAAGAAGCCAACAGATCTTTATTAAACCCGTTTCGTAACACATGACACAAAATAGATTTAGAGACTTTTTCTTTTGGGGCTGAGGAGTTGATTCCATTTTTAAAAAAAATTAACATTAACAGTTTTTGTTACCTTTTTCGTCTTTCAGTTTCACTGTCATATTCAAATTCAGATCCATAGCCTCCTCCCACATGTGACTAAAGAGAGGTGATGAGAGAAAGAGAGAGGGAAAAAAAAAACTATTAATCTCTTGTGAAAAGAAGCTTATACCACTTACACAAATGTTAAATAACCTTGCACCCATGTAGGTCTATAAAGGGGAAATTGCTGAATATAGAAACATGGTGTTCCCTTACTCATGTGTGAGACAGAGGAGCAAGTGTTGATCAAAAAAAAAAAGAAAAAAAAAAGAAATTGACAATTTCACATGATCAAGAAGATTTGATATCCCCCAGCAATCATTCAATCGGGGCATGCTGTGCGACAGCGAAAAAATTACTCGGGGTTTCAGGGCGAATTCCACCTCGAAATGCCAAAAAGGGCCCTGGAAAACTTAAAAGAGCCCCTGAAATTCTCATAGGGTCCAATGCAAATTGTAATACAATGTAGAAAAATTGGGGTGGTTGGGCTCAAAAAGCAGCCCCAGAAAAAAAACTATTAATTTTATCTCGGGCATTCAATGCGTGTGAGCCTGTGAGGGCCACTAAAATGCGCAACACCACATACACGGTTGCTCATCGTGGACAATGCGGCGCCCATCGGGGCTCCCACCTGAGGTAGAATGAAGGCAAGTCAGGACTTGCATTCAACTTTGTACATGAAGTCACTGCATAGGCAGGTATGGGGGTTTGGTTTTTCATTTGTTTTTTTCTGATACTATCACACTCGGAGTTTGCAAAAAATGAACAAACTCGACACAAAACTGTCAGAAGTTCTAGGTTCATGGACATCCCATTGAAATACTTATTAATTCTACAACACATGTTTCAATAGGATGTCCAAGAAGTAAGACTTATGACAGTTTCGATCAACTGGCCCCTGTGTTCCTGCACAGTAGGTTAAGGCTGTAAGATTTTCAAAGTAGACATTGGACCCTGAATTACCTATAAAAGGAGGCGGAGCATAAAATGGATTATACAGTAAAAAATTGGTAAGTTGGAGCATATTCATTAATGATCAGAGCCTAATCATCTAACCCGCTGACTGCTGAATTCTTAAATTCCCATAGGTTTAATACAGAGGCCACCTCGTTCCAGTACCCAGTGAGTTAAATGTGTATAGTAAAACAGAAAAAAGAAACTTCTAGCAACTTTGCTCGTAATGTTGATGTGTAGTCGGTTTTGCACAACTAAGCCTAAGGCCGGCTTCTGTCTCTCAGTGAGAGCTGACCCTACCCAAATGAGAGGCTAACAAACTAAAGACAAAATTTTTTGTCTATGTCAGGACAGGTTATACCTCTGGACAGTTGATTTAAAACAGCCATTTAAAGAAGTTAACAAGCAATATTTCTTAAATTTTCTAACAATTCTGTTAGACAATATTATAGAGAATATTGATGATCATTATTATTTAGATGTAGGGTTTTACAGGCACCAATATGCTTGGAGGTCCATCGCAGTCGTCTCAGAAAGCAAAAATATTGAATCTGATTTTTTACGTGTATATGCGTATGGAGATTTCATCATCAAAAAAATAATGGACGGTTTACAAAAAATATTGGACGATATGAAAATTTTGCCCCACCCATAAAATTATCATTGGTCAATAAATGATTGTGCGCATGCAGCTAGCGTGATGTCATAATGAAATTGTACTGCGTTTGCAACCGTAAGCCACGCCTATATAACCTGGATATGAAGACGATATGTGCTAGCTGCAGCCAGCGTGACGTCACAATGAAACTGCAAGTTTAACTTTGTACCTGTAAATATGTTGGAGTTACCAGATTGTAGATCTACATGTAGACCTACATAAATATGTTGGAGGTACTGGTTCTGTGTTCTTTGAATTCAAACAATATTAATTAAGTTTTTCTGTTGTCATAGAGAGGAACTTCCAATTTTTACTTGTTTATTTACAAGCTTCAATTGCCATGATGCAGTTTACAAGATTTCTACAAAATGATGAGAAGAACCTAAATCACATTTTACATTTTCTTGTGGAGCTGTAGGTCTAGATCTTATCTAGATCTAGATCTTTATCTAAATAATTATTGGATGACCATTTTTCGTGGAATACGTGAAAATATTGGTACTCGCTTGTGGAAAAATATTTTCACGTATCCCACTCAAGGCCATCCAATATTATCTAATTATTAGTGCTATTTAATGAACGGTTTTTGTTGAATCCAAAGACAACTGAGAAGGCTTCGTTTTGGGGGCAAACATGGAGAATAGGGGACCAGACGCGCACATGCCATTTATACAGTGCAGAGACAGCAGAAACACAAGGTATGTGACAAGGCCACAATCGAGTTTAAAATTAGTAAATTACATGTTTTTTGTCAGGTAATCATATTCCAACATATCACATTGTCCTCTGGGCTCACAGATTCCGGTTTTTGGTGAAAATAATTTTGATTTTGGCCAGAAATGTCGTCAAAAATCACAACTGTTGCACCACTGAATACTGTGCACATCATCGCTGCTGCCGCTGGGCTGCATTTGTTTGCAGGCAAATGAATATAGCACATGTGTCTGGCCCCCTATTCTTATTTTTTTCTTGCAAAAGAGGGGTGGGCATGGGCCAGAAATGTACCCCCCCCCCCAAAAAAAAAAGAAACAAAAAACAAAAAAACACTATCACGTTCAGAGGAAAACAAAAACAAAATAACTGGAAGGTCACGTGTATAGGCCTAAATTTAGGGTGTTAACCCGCAATGTTATTTGGATATTTAAAAAAGTAAGAAATGAAGAATTTTAGTCCATATCTCATATTCAGATTCCAGATTCCATACACTGTATAATCCAAAACAATGCGGGAAGCACCAAAGGTAATAATTTTATTGTGATAATTCAAAAACTGATACTGATGTAAAATTCAAGGTTGATGGCACAATACGAGTTTGTTGAAGAATGGAACATTCCAAAATCTTTTCTATAAAACCTAGATGACAAATCAAACTGCGTCCGGCAGGTCAAATTTCTTTTGTTGTCAGGTCATGTGTACAAGAAATTTTACTAAGCGCCGACGCCTGGAGCCCTTAGACGAGGAGCGAGAAATGGCCATTTAAACTAAGATTTTCACAGATGGCAAATTGTACATTCAGCCAATTATTTAAAAGGCAGTGTATACAGCCACACGCATGTATCTTTACCTTACCGCCACACGCGTGTGGTTGTATCCACAGCATCGACATGAGGATACAGCTACACTTGTCTGAATTCCCACTTGAAGTTGAAGTCTGTGCCGCACGCGACAGCCATCGCTAGTGGGTACTGTATACGCACTGTTCAAGCGATGTGGATCATGCGATGGTATGTGTTGTGACTTGCAAAACTTGGATCATCACGAAGGTTTTATCTCTCGATTTCACTTATTATGCCCCCCCCCCCCGGGTGAGTGGCACCATGTAGACAGCTCGCAAATCAACCCTTGTTTTAGTTACACAGGTATTCAACTAACATGAAAATACACATATGGGACACGCATGAAAAATCCCAGAAGAATTGAGCTTTCTAATTTTTGGCTTAATAAAAGGCAAATTCATCTGATCTCTTCACGAAATCTAACTTTTCCTGATGAATCAGTAATAAATTCAAACATCATGTTTAAATAAGCGAATATCATACCTTTCTAAAATCCATCTTTCATCACTGATTGAGCTACGCTATTAAAGACATTGGATTACAAGACAAATTACTCTCACCTACTTCCGTAATACGTTTTGGCAAGTGTAAATGCTGTGTTAAAAACGGACTCGGAAAAATGCGCCCGCCATTGGTAATTAAAAACGTGTGAAAAGATGTCTCATTTTTTTCTTGATATTTCATATCTAAAAATTTGTTTATAAGCCTGAATTTTGCACGAGCGGAAGGATGGATAGTTACAAAAACATTTCTTGATTCTTTAATTTCAATAAATTGTACAATAAATCCCCAGGATCATGCTTGCTTTATGACAGAGTCATCTGCCATAGGGCTAACACTGATTATTGTCCCCCTATTGTTATAAAAACATTTCTTGATTCTTTATTTTCAATAAATTGTACAATAAATCCCCAGGATCATGCTTGCTTTATGACAGAGTCATCTGCCATAGGGCTAACACTGATTATTGTTCCCCTATTGTTATCTTAAATTTTTGGCAAATGTAACTTACATGTAATTTGAGACAGTGAAAAGGCTTACCGAAGGCTCAAAAAGTGAGAGAGATCCCTCATAAATCCCAGGGAACATGCCTGCTTTTAGTCTTCCAACTGCCATAGGTTAACACGCAAAAACAGTTATTTTGAAATGATTTTGATTCCCATAGCTTTTATTCAAATTTAAGAAAGAAGTGATTTGCATGAAATTTCAAGCTCTGGAAATATGTAATTGAGGCTCGATGAGTCCAGTAAACCCCTCATAAATCCCCGGGAATATGCATGCTTTTGATCAAAAAAAGCCTCGCCCGCCATATGAGGTTTACGCGCAAAACAAGCAATTTTCGGATGATTATTATAATTATCCATATAGTTTTTATTTGTAGATATAAAAAATGTGAAATGTATGCAATTTGGTACTTTGAATAAGCTAACTGAAGGCTAAAAAAAATTTAAAACCTCCCATAAATCCCAGGGAATATGCATGCTTTTGGCCTTCAAGCTGCCATAGGTTGATACACAAAAACAGGGAATTAGAAATCAAATTAATTCCCCTAGCATTTATTCATATAAATGGAAAAGGTGATTCACATGAAATTTCAAACTCTGAAAATATATAATCGAGCCTCGACGAGTCTAATAGACCCCCCATAAATCCCCGGGAATATGCCTGCTTTTGACCACTTTGTAATATTACACGTGAAACCGTTTGTTATTATCGATGACGTCATGTGACCGTGTACTTTCTCTGTATCATGTGCCACGTGAGACACCGACGCGTCGTCTGCTAGAGCCAGGGACGTAAAAATTGAACGGGTAAAATTTAGAATTGATTATTAGACACACTGTTCTATTGTGCCTCAGTTGTATTAATGAAGTCAGTTTTTCAGATCAGTTGTGAGAGTAGAGAGTATGAAAAAAAAAGGAAAAATGAAACTCTTTGAGAGGAAGAGGGGAGGGAGAAAAAGACAGAGAGCTGATGGGGGGGGGGGGGGGAGGTATGAATGGAAGAAGCCTACTTTTTAAAACAGAATTAAGGATTCAGTAGTAAATATATCCTCAGATGGTATAGAAGGTTAAATAGTATTTGATTAAAAATGATGTAGAAACTGGGTCTTTTTTTTTTCTTTTTCTTCTTCTTCTTCTTTCATAAGTGTAGGCCCGGTTGCACCTAATACTAGGCCTATACCGTTTTTTTTTTTTAGTTTTGTGTTTGTTTTTGCTTTTTTGGGAGGGGGGTTCGATCACCTGACTCCTCAGATTGCTAAAGCAGAATACAGTCTTACAAAACATCACTTTCAGTTATTCCCATTGGAGGCGTATCCGAGAATCCCCATGCCCCTAGGCCTACATGCCAGCAGCAAAACTGATGACTAATTTCACACATCGAGTGAAAGGATATGTGCACTCCCGGCACAGATGGAACATAACAAACCTTTTTCCTTGCTTGCTCAAAAACTCAGAGTATGGTACCTGATGATCTTTTTAGAAATTTCTTTTTATTCATTTTTTTTAATTTTAATTTTTTTTTTTTGTCAGACGTGCTAGTCCACCAAGTTAAGAGAAATTTTAATAGTCTTTATATTGCTTGCAAGCAATCTCATTTTTTCCAAAGCCCTTTCACCTGTTTCTATGGACTTTAAACATAACAAGGCTATATTTTATAGGTTTGTAATTTGCATAAATCGTGATACATTATTATATGAAATATTCATATGGCTAAAAGTTTTTTTAGCAGAACATACGAAAGCAAAACAGAAAAAGGCCTAAAACAAGCATATTTAGCGGGTTTTCGAAGTGTATGATTATTAGAATGGATTCTAGGGTAAGAGCTTGAAATCTATTAAAACAATGATACAGTATAATGACTTACATGAGGTAATAGCTGAAGAATTATTCTTTACTCTCATATAGGTGGCATGCCGAAAGTTTTTGTCTGGATCTTACTGTTTCAAATTGATTTCAGGGGTCAATCCGGCAATATGCACCGATTCCGCACAATGCTCAATAACCGTAATTTAACAAAAAGTCATTTTCATTTTGAAGGGCTTTGAAAAGTATCGTATGACATTTTAACTAAATAATGACTTACATGAAGTTAAAGCTGAGGAATCGTTTTTTCACTCTCATATAGGTGGCATGCCGAAAGTTTTTGTCTGGACCTTACTGTTTAAAATTGATTTCAGGGGTCAATCCGGCAATATGCACCGATTCCGCACAATGCTTAATGGTCAAAACCACTAAAAATGTACAACTGGGAAGTTAGAATTTCGGAAAATTCAGTTTTTTGTCAAGATGACAATATGAATTTTGAAAAACAAAAATATGAGCACGTAATATTGTGAACTTTTTATTGCAGAACTAATCAAAGTGGAGAGGTGATTTTCTGCTGGTGTAACATACGTTACTTCTCCCTCAGTCTTGTCTACACCATTAAGTTAGCTAAGGAATGCACTTTTCTACTAACTTTTCATCACTATCTGTACTGTTCCTGAGACAACTCTAATGCCAAAGAAATTTTTCAATTTTCCTTTCATATGAATATTTTAAATCAGTTTGAATTCAGTACTTACAAATGTGGAAGGTTTGTGGCGAGGAAGATATCGCTCAAATTGAAAAATTTCCCAGAAAGTTTTTGAGAACAATTTTATGTGTGAATAAGTTTACCCCTGATACCATGGCATATGGATATACTGGCGCATTGTTCTATTAAGCCATGGAGGTTGAATGATTGGATTTCGGCTTAGAATAGTAACAGGGGAGGAGCGCAAGAAACCTTTCTTGATAGTTTGTTGATAATGCACAAAAAATCAAGTACACATTTCTCTTCGAAATATAGAGGACAGGTTTTGGAAATTTTTGTTGCAAGTGAACGGAATTGGAAATGACTGGCTTCTCAGTGCCTTAACTGAATTTTTAAAAATAAATAATAATTATGTCAAGACATGACTGGCATGCCGCGTCATGGTCAATTTTGTACAAATTATAGGATGTTTTAAAATGAATTGGCATTCGGGATATTTTCCTAGTTTTAAGTGAAACTGATGCAGCTACATACTCTAAAACAAATTAGTTAAAATGACTAGATTATGGGTCAGCTGGGTGCAACTAACATAATCATAAAAGTTACTACATTCTAGTCAGAAACATTTTGTGCTGTACAATTTGTAATGAACAGAGTGCAACAGTTATCCATCTTCTATGTGAATGTACGCGTGTTAGACATATTTGGGATAGGTTGGAACACTGGATTTGCAATAGAACCGGAAATAGAATTATATTCTCACTACAAGATAAATTATTTGATTTAAGAGGTTCAAATAATTATGTATTGAACTGTATATTGATAATAGCGCGACAGATGGTATATACTTGCAAAATGAAGAAACAACTGCCCGATTTTGATCATTTCAAAGTTTCGCTTGTAAATTGTCAAAAATGAAAAGTACATTGCAGATTCGAATTATAGAAAAGATAAATTTGCAAGAAAATGGTTTCAATTCAGAGATTTGTTTACATGACGATGCATTTTTACTACGACTATTTTATACAGTACCGGTTGGCTTTCTTTGTGGGCGTGTTCGCGCTGTTCGGCTGGAACATTATGGTTGGTGGACCATTTCTTCTTTTTTGTTGTTGACTCTGGCTGAATGATGTAGATCGGTGATCGGAGGTGCCGACTGGTGCTGTATTTTTAAAATAACTCGCAGTGGTCAGACCTCAGTAACTGTATACCCCAATATTCAAAAGATGATAAACGTATGTGTTTATTGGTTCGTCTTTTCTTCATGGATTCCATGAATACACTATAGAAATACTGTTTTATATTTTGTCAACCCGATAGTTCAAGCAACATAGGTTGTTTGAATAATTTTCATTTATTATTGTAAAATGGATTTACAATTTATAAATGTGATGTACCTTGAATATATTTGTTAATGTGTTGCGAGTGAAAATCAGTGAAATTCCTGTGGAGGGAAAAATATTGTTTATTGTTTATTTTGGTGGCAATTCTACGTTTTAATTTCAAGGAAAATAGAGGGATGGTTTTTTTGTAGAAAGCTCGCTTCGCACACATATACCGGTAGAAACAGAATGGTTTTTAGATGGCAAGCGACGAGCCAAATAGCGTCATATTTGGCGGTTAGGTTTTATTAATTAATCTTTATTATAAAAAACATTCAACATTCAAATAAAGAAGATACACGTATACACAGGAAACCCAGGATCGAGGTTTACAAATAAAAGTATAAGATCCTCAGGCAGGGTAACATAAACTGTATATAACAAAATACGAAGATTAAAGACAGAATATCAGAGAGGATTGAGCGCAGCAAGCTACGAAAAATTTACGAATATTTATCTTTAAGGCGTATCTATAAGAGTGTAAATTTTTTCGTAGCTTGCTGCGCTCAATCGTATAACATTTAGATACAGGATAGTTTGGGAAGGAAAACGAATTGGGCATGCAAGTGAAAGTGACCAAATATGTGATTCAGATACCTTACAGGACTATAGACTAAGTGTATTTTGACTACGAACTTTTTATCTTCAATAGAGTGTGTTTTTCCCTCTCTCGCTTCACTCGGTCGTATTATACAGAAACAGCTAGGTGATTTGGCAGTAAACAAGTCATGCAAGTGGACCAGCGAGGTGCAAAATTAGTAATATTTGGCAGCAAGGTCGTCAAATATACCATTCAAATAATCTCATAGGCCTAGATGTAAACACAACAAAAAAAAGTAACTCCTCCCTAATTCAAAATAGCATAACTTTTTAATGAAGACGTTTTTAGGAAAATAATTTGGCAGGAGTGTTCCTACAATTATTGACTAACTTCTGTTTGAAAATAAGATTGATCTGTCGAGTCATGCTTGAGTGAGCAAACATTAAAGACAAAAATGTCACTTTTCAAAAGTCACAAGAGTCATTTGGGGGGTTAGTGAAACAGGATTTTTCTAGCGTTTGTTTAAGTGATGTTGATGTTTTTCGAGGTTGTGCCATGGTTGAGTGACAAAATTGCTAACGATGAAGCAAGAAATGCTGAAAATTTACTGTTTAATCCCGGAAAAACAACTACCTGGTATTTTCACATAATGTGCTGACTCATGTTGGTTGATGCCATTTTTTTTTTCCACAAACTGAATGGATTTTGCAGATTTAGGAGGGTTGAACATCATTTTTTCTAAAAAAAACCAAAAACAAAACTGTTCACCGAACTGTGATAAACATGAAAAGTGTCAGGGATAGGCATGACTGGGTCACACTATGGAAGAATCCAAATTCGCTAAGGGTTTGTTTCACAGAGCCCCAAAATGACTCTTGTGACTTTTGAAAAGTGACATTTTTCCCTTTAATGTATGCTCACTCATGCATGGCTTGACGGATCAATCTCATTTTCTCACAGAAGTTAGTCAATACGTGTAGAAACACTCCTACCAAATTATTTTGCTCAAAAATTTTCCGTTAACAAGTTATGCTATTTCGAATTAGGGGGAGTTACTTTTTTTGTTGTGTTTATTTCTATGACAAAATAACATTTCTGTAACAAGAACTTCGAATAGTGGCTCACTTCGCTTGCTCGCAAAATAAGGAACAGGATGTTTCATACTCCAAAAAGAAGTGTCCAAAAAAAAAAAAAAAAAAATCAAGGCCCCATTCAAATAATGAGGATCTACCTGCGAAATCGTTTGAAAACGATTTCTTGTGTGGATAATTGAAGGGACGGCAGTTTAGACTAAGAATTAGACTTTGCTTTGTCGATCCTTCACGTTTGAACCCCACATCCTTTCCCCGCTCGGTCACTTTGTTCGCTCGCGATGGATGTATTCGGCAACAATCACCCCCGCCCCCCCCCCCCAACCGCGAACACAAATCGACACCCTTGGTAAAGCAATAAAGATTTGATAAACCATGCATGTAACTCCACGATAGCCCATAACCCCATGGATAAAAAAGTTTTAAAAAGAGTATTAAGACGAGTGGCATATCAATGTGCCAGTTCGATTCGGCAGGCTCAGGGTGATGCTATTTTTTCATTCATAGCCTTGTTATGCTGTTTAATGCATTCTTGCGTTCATATCTTAAGGAAGCAAAATAATGTGGATTTTACTCAGCCGAAGGACGTTTCAAGGATGTCTAGAAATCGCTTTTATTCTGGAGCTTTCTTGCGTACACTCTTCATCTTCTTCGTCCTCTATCCCAGCTTGTTTTGATGAATAACAAAAGGCATCTGGGGTGATTATTGGTATAAATGGACTGGATATCTTTTATATAGTCTTACTTGCATCCATGAAGATCATTCATCCGTCATCACCGTCGCAAACAAGAAATCATGACTTTCTTTGAATCCCCTGCTATGAAATATTTAGGGGCGAATCCAGGAATACAGGATTGAGTCGATTTTTTTTTCACCAACAGTTACAATAATTTCAAAGGAACAAATTTTTGGTGGTCTCAGAAAAACATATCTAACAAATCATGAAATCACAGTTCACCCCTCAAACCACATCCATCTGCAAGGATGTTCCCCTTGATGTGCCCCTTGATGTATCCCTGGTTCTGCCCCTGGTTCTGCCCTTGTATCGGCCCCTGGATCTGTCTCGTCCCGGTTGAATTAGCCACAGAGCAAGAGGATTATCTCTTATTTCGATTGTTTGTTCTGGACTGCAGTTCTTAAACCCTTTCCTTCTATTAAGTCAGAGGTTTCAATGATAAAAAGACATTAGACTTCTTGGATCGCAGCTTGAAGACATCACTTCTTTCTTCTTTAAGCTACATCGAGACTTGAGACATCACATCAAGATGCAGAAACTCACTCTTTTCCTTCTCGTTGGCGTGGCCATGGTTTCTGCTGCCTCTCTGAGGTCCCTTGGTAAATACAATTCTGGTTTATTCTTTAAAATCATCTTAGAAAACTATCATTTCAAATGTGATGGTATAACAACAAAATGTGTTCTTAACATTTTGTCCTAATACAATTATATCTGTCATAAACTATGAAAATTAATGTAGATAAGTAGTTACCTTTTTACAATTCTTTTCTAATGGAAAATTATCAAACTGATTATATGAGGAGATAGTAACATTAATTTTGTCTTCATCATCCTGAAGAAAGGGGAGGTCCCCGAAAATTTCATGGAATTAAATCATCGTTGGCAAAAATGCCTTACTTCTTTGCTCTTCGTTTTGTGTTCCTATCGCCTCTAATTAACTTGTTATCACGTGGAACTATCACCATCAACATGTTTGGTTTGGGTGAGGGGGGGGGGGGAAGGGAGGGATCCTAGACTTCAGAACACCCCCCCCCCCCGCAGATAACATCAACACACATTTTAATGAGACTTTGCTGGGTACCTGTTCATTCTTAACCAACGAGAAAAAGAAAGAGTAAGAGAGAGAGAGAGAGAGAGAAAGAAACTAAAGAAAAAGAGAATCTTGAAAACAAACAACGGAAGGAAAGAGTAAGAAGAGGAAAGGGAAAGAGAGAGGACGGCAGAGAGAGAGAGGGGGGGGGGGGAGAAAGAGAGAAGGAAAGAGAGAGAAAAAGAGAGAAAAAGAAGGAAAGAGAAAGGAAGAGAGCCGTAGAGAAGGGAATAGAGAAAGAGGGAGAGCAAGGAAGAGAGACAGAGAGATAGAGAGAATAAAGAAAGAAAATATCTAATTGAATGTTACAGAAAATCCGTCAAGGTTAAAGTTTTCCTCGATTCCCCCTCCCCCCCCCCCCCCACACACACAATTTCACTCTGAAAGTGTTTTGAGGATTATCCTTTTTCTTCTGTACAGAGGACCTCTCTGTGGAGTAATATTGTAAACAACATGCAAACAAAAAAGGGCAAACTGGTTAGTGACCAAAATATCTGGCCATTTTAAAATTTTTAATTGTGTTTTACAATAGGATCTGAGGATCAACCTTCTTTTTTAGATGATCTTTCATTACATCTGTCGTCTGGGGATAAGTGGCATCTTTATTTACATTTCTTCTATAATCTTTATTATCTTTGTCCTATATAAGACAGATTTAGCTCTCAATCGACTAATGCTGAAATAGCTTTCAAAAGTAAACAAGCGCACTTTTATATATATATATATATATATATATATATATATTTGTGGGTTTTTTTACATATTAATAAGGTAGATGAAAATACGTTGTTTTTTTTTCCCTTGAACATAAGTCGATTGAGTCAAACCTCCCCTATAAACGGATGATAAAGATTATGAAAGAAGTGCAACAAAGAAAATTTCATGGGGGTGGTTGAGGGGAGAGTTTTCATTTTCAAAAGTGGATGGATAGAAGAGAGGGCACAAATTTTATTGCCTTCTATTTTTAATGAAATTTGCACTGTATTAAGGCTAAAGTGTTTTCCTACTGGTGTAATTCCCTTACAGCGGGGGGGGGGGGGGGGGGCACAAGCAAATTCTCTGACAAGAAAAAAAAAACACAACAGGTAAATACAGAAACAAACAAACAACAGACAAACAAAGAAAAAATCAGTGAAACAAAAAGGGTTTGTCACATTTCCATGTGTATTTCGTAATCTAAATTTGACTGGGAGGGGGCACTCAAATAATAATCTCCAAATTAAAAGCTCTCAAATACACACTCACCTCCCCCCCCCCCCCCCCACACAACCCCATAAAGAAACAAACAAAACAACACAACATTTTTATCGTACATCTGCTCTTGTTCAAGCTTTCGCCAGTCGTGTTTTTTCCCTTATAATTTCAATTCCTTCCACCATAAGTTGATATCAATATTTGATAATATTTCAAGATGATATTGGAATCTACAGTGATAGAAACTATTGCTGAACATTACAGATTGCAAAAATTTTGATTTGCGTGTCTTCTACATTTCTTTTTTTTTATTTTAGGCGTGTTATCCTTCGCTGAATTTATATGTCTTACAGCTCAGTTCTTTGTTTTAATTCAAAGACAATGCAGACATGGACATGGGGCCTGAGATGCAGGACAAGGAAGCTGTGCTGAAGATGTATTTGAAGTATTTGCTTGAAAACGGTGAGTTTTTGTAATAACAATGGATTATATCATTCTATTCATTTGAACTGTTCTTTATGTTTTGCCTTGAACTAAAATAAGTATCATTTTCTTCCTTATTTATCCATAAGGGTGCCTTACATGCTAAACACAGTTTATTTGTCCGTTTGGTCAGGTTTTGTATTTTGGTTTGGTTTGGTTTGGTTTTTGTACACTGCTTCCAACATGGAAATCATTATACGTCACATAAACCATAGATAGTGGCGGATCCAAGGGATGGTTTGGGGGCGCGCCCCTCCTTGTTTATTTTTATTTTTTCATAGACGTCGCTGGGCTGCTAATGGAAATCAGTGCCATCTCAGCTAAGACAGCACCATCGAACATGATGTCGGCGCCTTCAAAGCTGCCTTATTGAAAAGAGTGCCGGTCCCTCCCCTTCGGCCCCCCGCCCTCACTATTTTCCAACCCTGTATTACAGAGGCGGCGCTCCCGGGGGGGGGGGGGGGAAGGGGGCACAGTGCCCCCCCCCCACTTTTCGAAGCACCCCAAAAGTGCCCCTTTTACCCAAGAAAATCCCCCCTTTCCAACCTGTTCATTACCCCCTTTTATCTTAGATGGGCTCATTTTCTTTGTTAATAGGTGCCCTTTCGCCTTCTAGTAAGTGTCCTTTTTCGTGTCAGATAAGATACTTTCTTAAAACTTAGAAGAGCTCCCTTTTTGTGCCTGATTAGTGCACCTTTCCCCTTTTTAATAGCGCTGTTTCCTTCTGAGATGTGCGCCTTTTACACTTCAAATAAATGTACTTTTTAAAATGTGATTATTGCCCCATTTGACTACCTCATTTCGTTTTTCATAGTGCAATCCCTCTGCAGCAGAGTGCCCCTTTTCACCTCTGATAAGTGCCCCATTTAAAATTTGCTACATGCCCTCATTTACTTCTGATAAGTGCCCCTTTTCCTTTCTTGTATGTTCAGTTTCTCCATCTTTTAATTTAAGATAAGTGCAGTTAGCGCCCTTTTAGTTTACTGAAAGTGTCCCCTTTCCTTTCGGGCAAGTGCCCCTTTTAAAAATTTGATATATGCCCATTTGAGTTCTGTTAAGTGCCCCTTTTTCTTTCTAGGAAACGCCATCTCTCCTTACGATTTAATGCCCCCTTCGAATCTGATAAGTGCTTCTTTTCATTTCTGATGAGTGCCCGGTTCGATTTATGATAAGTGCCCATTTTCAGTCCTTTTTGGTTTGAAATAGTGGAATTCTCCTTATGATAAGTGCCCCTTCAAATGTGAAAAAGGCGCCTTTTGTCTCTTGTGTCATTTCCTCTTCTTGAATTGCACTGATTTATACTCCCATTTCTGGTTGCGAATACCCTTTCTAAAGTCATTACCATTAAGATTGCTGCAACGTCTAAAGTTAATAGATCTATAGGGTTTGATGAAACATTGGAATTCCAAATTAAAAAACTAACAGAATGGTCACTCATTCCATTATGAATTACTCCATGAGTTATTAGTTAAGAGGTGATCGATTAACGTAGCAGAAGCATTTGAAATCTTCGTTGCTTAATTGATGTTAATTTGAACAAGAGAATATATACACATATATATATATATATATATATATATATATATATATATATATATATATTGATTTCCATATACATGAACATTCATACGGTCCTTGTAGTTTCGAAACTTTAAGTTAGCGAATCTTTAATTTAACCGCATAAAGACTCACTAACAACAACGAGGGTTCACACGGACCTAAAACTACGTGCCGAGCTATCGTCTTTGTTAATCCCCGGGAAGAAAATACTGATGATAATAGTAAGGAATTCATTTGTTATACCACCACATTGTTAGACAGTGAAGCAGGAGGCAGGGTCCCCAAACTTTACAATTCTATCATGCACACCTGAAAATGCAAAACAACTTGACATGTAATACCTATAGACCTGTTCAGTTCCCGGTGTTTTCACTCTATATTCAAAGGTTTAACCATGATCGTTCGGCAACCCAGAATTTGACCCTTATTTCGCGGTGTTCCAAGTACATTTTCAGCCATTTTTACCCCTATTTGGCACAAAACGGGTAGAAATTGGCCTTAAAAAGAAACCCTTTATTTTTTGCATTCCAAGTACACTTTTACTAAACCACCCCGTTCATATTCAATTCACGTCTGAGTCAAAAACAAAAAATTGCAAACAAGGACCAGAAAAAAACACACCCTTTTTTCAATTTCGAGTACAAGCTCAAAAACACACTTTTTTCGATTTCGAGTACAAGCCCATGAAAACTACCTTTTTTTCAAAATCGCGAACATTTCATGTTCGGGAACATGCTCAAAAAAGACCCCTTTTTAAGCGAAATTTCGAACGACCATGCGTACACGGTTCGGTGTAAAAATGTCAGAGGTAAAAATGTCAGAGGAAAAAATGTCAGAGGTAAAAATGTCAGAGGTAAAAATGTCAGAGGTAAAAATGTCAGAGGAAAAAATGTCAGAGGAAAAAATGTCAGAGGTAAAAATGTCAGAGGTAAAAATGTCAGAGGTAAAAATGTCAGAGGTAAAAATGTCAGAGGTAAAAATGTCAGAGGAAAAAATGTCAGAGGTAAAAATGTCAGAGGTAAAAATGTCAGAGGTAAAAATGTCAGAGGTAAAAATGTCAGAGGAAAAAATGTCAGAGGAAAAAATGTCAGAGGTAAAAATGTCAGAGGTAAAAATGTCAGAGGTAAAAATATCGGGGAAAAAATGTCAGAGGTAAATTTGTCAGACGTAAAAATGTCAGAGATAAAAATGTCAGAGGTAAAAATGTCAGAGGTAAAAATATCAGGGGAAAAAATGTCAGAGGTAAATTTGTCAGACGTAAAAATGTCAGAGATAAAAATGTCAGCTCTGAAAATGCCGAAGTGAACGTGTTACAGGTAAGAATATTGAATTTGAAATTAGGAAGAGCACGAGATATTAAAAAGGATTCATACTGTATAAAGTGTGTCTGTTCAGTCATTCGACTGGCCTTCCTGTCTTACTCATTTGATGTGAAAGTGATAATGCTGCCCCATTCAACCACCTAATGAGACCTATCTTGTTTTGGCCTGGAGAACATCCTGGTATGTGTGCATTGCCCAACAGTGTTTTGATCTTCCGAGCACTTGTTTAGCTGACTCCAAATATAGCAGCAAACGAATGCCCAGTTCCCTCTCTGTGTTTAAGATTCGGCCTCTTGACGCGATTGCACTGTGAAACATATTTATGACAATTTCAGCAAGCGATAAATAAATCGCGCGTTTTGGGTAAGAAATGTAGCATGGGATGATGTTCATTATTTTCTTTGTGAGATTAATTAAGTTACAGGATTATATCTAAATGATTTATGATCTTAAGTGGAATGACAGAATGGTAGATGAACTTAAGAAGGGATATCCACGTTTTATGTTTTGCATATGCTAACACAATTATCTAATTGAATAATTCTCTTTAAAAGTTGTAAATTCCGCAGCGTATCGGATGAAATAATACAAAATGTCGAGAAATAGATCGAATTAACGATTCAATTTCGCTTACTTCCTATTCTTCCTTACGTATAAGGACAATAATATTGAAGCATTCATTCACGTATACCACGCTTTATTGGAGTAGGGGGGGGGGGGGGGGAGCTTATGAAGAGGAATGTACATATTAAAATCGCGCAGTCGTGTGGAATGTGTGTGGTCAGCTACTCGTGTTACCAACCCAGTTTATTTCCCACCATCGTTTTTACAATGCCCGTCCCCGAGGGCAATGCGCGCATACCAGAACGTTCACCCCGCCAACACCATAACCGTTATTTCCAAATGGCCAAGAAAAGGGCATTCAAGTATAGACACAGTATGTTTACAGAAAATATTTGAATATATCCCACTTCCCATAATTTCTATAATTCAGTATTCGTACCTGAAACATGTCACTTAAACATTTCCAAATCTGGCATACCTCTGACATTAATTTTTTACCTCTGACATTTTTTCCTCTGACATTTTTACCTCTGACATTTTTACCTCTGACATTTTTACCTCTGACATTTTTACCTGGCACCGCGTACACGAAGTCAATACAGAGTGACAACACCGGGGTTCAGTTTGGGCACGGTTTTTTATGCTGTTGATGTCTACTTGGGGGAGGGGAGCTTCAAGCATGCCTAACAAAAGCACTTACGCCTAAACGTATCTGACTCATTACTTAACCCATTGAATCATCTTTTTTTTTCTTTCCTTTTTGTGAAGCCCCTCATTTATGGCTGACATAAACTATCCTGAAACCGAATTTGTCTATACCACGACTCTGTCATGAATAGTAGGAGACAAACAACGTACTGAATTAAACCAAAAGGACATTAGACAAAGTGTGCATTAGATCCAATTGAGCATTAGACCAAGTGGACATTAGACCAACTGGTCAGTAGACTTAGCACAATTAGACGACATGACACTTTACCGAAATAGTGATTAGACTAAGTGATGAATTGTCTAAGTGGGTATTGGCCAAAGTGGGTGTAGCCCAAATGTGTATTAGAAGTAAAGGTAATCAGATAAAATGAATAATACAGTAGACAAAATTAGACGAATTGAACATTAGGCTAACTGGTAATTAGACGAACTGGCAGGCAGACTAAGTGCAGGGTGATAGACCAAATGGGTATTAGACAAAATGGGCACAGCCAAATTAGAAAATAGACGAAATGGTTAATAGGCGATGTGGCAATTAGACTAAAAGGTATTAGACGAAGTGGTTGTAGACGAGATAGGATTAGACCACGTGGGATGAGACCAAACGGGTATTAGACAAGGTGAGATTAGACCAAGCCACTACGACGGCGAACCCCCCCCCCCCCCCTTCCCCCCGCAACTTGTGATTAATTTCGGCCAGAACCACAACCTCGCTTGTGGTTCTAGAACTACAAGTAAACTTTGTTTACTTACTTTTTGTAGTTTTGAAACTACAAGTCCGCACATACGGTATGAGTCCACAAGATGACTTAAGTTTTCTACAAGCGAAACTTAAAGTTTAGCTCCATTCGTATGAACGAAACTTGTGTGAAAAATGCGCTCTCAGTTATCCCTGAATGACTATTGCTCCTTTAAAAGAAAAGGAATCGTTAAAAATGACCCTCTTTTCTAAATCATCCCCATGTGCATTTACTAATCTCTTGTGACTCTCGATCATTCGATCATTTTCTCTTAAAAAACAAGTATGGTATCCCAACCAGTTTATTTTATAATCTTGATATGGCTTATTTCTAATATAATGAACATACATGTTCATGGTTAAACATAATTATAAACATATAGGCCTACATGTTTATTGTATTTTTAAGTGCTGAATAAATGAAATGAAATGGAAATGAAATTCATCAAGTTTATCTAAAGTATTAACATGCCATTTGCATTAGAAAAATTACAGTGGAAATTTGGTGTAGCGGGAGAGGAGTGGGGTTTATGGTAAAAATAAAGTTTTCTCAGAATTTGAGATAGCTATGGAAGAAAATGAAACATATGAAACTCGGGACAGCTGGAGGGGGGAGGGGTAATGGTGTGATGTCATTCTGAGCCGACTTTAATATCAAATCAATTCATTTATTATCAGCGGTAAAATGTCTCTTTGCTCAGCGTTTGAAACAGATATGGAAGATAAAGAATTAACAGAAGAAATTGCTGCCAGGGACATGGAACTTGAAATGATGGCTGAAGAAAAAGGTGAGCTTAAAATGGTGTAAAACTCCTTGTTTTCACAAGTTGAACTGAAATGAATTTCATCCATATAAAATGACAATGCTTTTTAAAGGAAATATCTCCTTTTTTTATTGACGCCGCCTGTAATAAAAATTCTGTTATTTAATACATTGGTCCAGTATTATTTGTTTTGGAGGGTAGGGGCATATTAAAATTGTTTTGTTTTAATAGTTTGTTAGTTCGTTAGAATTCTATTTCTGCGTTCAATAACATAACACAAAAGAACCAACCATTATAGAAAAATATATACATATAAATATAAACACATAAACAATATACTTCAAAATACTAAGAAAATGTGTAGATGGGAAATTAACATTTAAAAATTAATAGAATTTGTGAACGCAGGAGACCTTCATCGTGAGCGAGTTGCTTGATATCGATGGCAGTTTCATTGTCAAATTGTTCCCTTTAAGACCGTACATAGTACAAATAAATGTCTCTTTTTCTCAGAAATGGAAGAAATTCAAGCAGGAGAAGTTGGTGACATGGATATGGAACTGGAGGAAAAAAGGGGTGAGTGCATGATTTTCATCTCGTCCTTTATTGCGTTGTACATAATGTAATGTAATTTAATATATATTGTATTGTATTATGGTGTTTTATTCTGTAAAAATACATTCGTGAGTATTCCACTCTTATATAAGGCAATATAAGTAGAATTTCAGGCTCAAAATAGTGGAATCCACCGTTTATCAAACAATTTTTTCAAAAAGCAGAATTTTGAGAGTGAATTTGCACGCTGGTATGAAAAGATCCCTAAGAGTGGATTTCTTCTCTTATGTTTGTTAAAGATTATTACAAATGTAAATAAACCCTATAAGATGTCCTAATGAGATATTTTGTCCCCCTCACTCCGTCGCTCGAGTCACTCTTCTCGTTCGCATCTGTTCCTCTAAAGGTAGAGCAACTAGAAGTATCACAGAGTGAATCCATTGACATAAGAGAAAGAAGACCTCTCGGTAAAGTTAACATACATGATTGTACATGTACATTGATCACACTGATTATACCAAGTGTTAGTATATTGTGATATACACTGTTCGAAAATGTGCCAGTTCGAACCATTTTTTTGTCCCGTATTTAGAACCTCCAGAAGAAGGTGTTCCATAATTTTTTTCATTTTCAAGAACCCAAAAGTTTCCTTGTACAACGAATAATAATTCTATAAAGACCCATTCAGAACCCTTTAGAGAACTTTTATAGGCTAGTAATGGTTCTTAGGAGAACCTTTAAAAGGTGTGGGACAAGAAAAGGATCTAATCAGCACCATTTTTTCTAGGAGTGTATTGTAACCTTTATTGTCTAATTTGTGTCATTATCAAATTGTGCGTCTTATATTTACCATGAAGTACAGCCGATTTCACTGGAGTGTTTTGGACACAATTGTGTTCGAAAAAACTGTGTTTCTACCCCAAGGGAATGTTTGGTTATGATCAGTGATTGCATCCAAATATTTCTGTGTTTTTTTTTTTTCAGAGTTGGAAGCAGAAGAATTGGAAGAAGAATTAGATGAGAGAGAAGATGACCTGGAGATGAAAAAGGGTGAGTTTATGAATTGAAAATATATTGCATCGTATAGTATTGCACTGATTTGTAATTCATTGTATTGAATTTTATGTTTTTTCCCCTGTTTTAAATTGCGTGTACTGAATCGTATTTTATTCATTTTAATATACTTACTGTATTCTGATATATAAAATGGCATTGCATTTTATTGTTGAATTGTAATGTATGTATTTTATTGTTTTGTATTATACTGCAATGCTTTGTATTTTATTAAAATGATATCGTATGATTTAATTGAATTATGTTGAATTGTAATACTAAATGATACGTTATCGTACATGTATTGTATTGAATCCTACTGCATTACATCATATTGTACTGTACAGCAAATTGCATTATATGGCATTGTATTGTTTTTGTTTTTTACGGTTTTGTAATAATTATATGTTCAATAAAAAGTGGATGTTTATCTCGCATTCTTTGATGGAAAACGGCTAGGTTTCATAAAGTTCTATTATGATATAATAATGATGTATATATATTTTTTTGTTTTTCCTCAGAACTGGAAGAAGAGAAAGAAGCAGAGAATGCTGGCAGGGACATGGAACTCCAGATGCAGGAACAAGACAAGAGAGAGGAACTTAAGATGATCTTGAAATCTTTGCTAGAAAATGGTGAGTATACATCTTGCATCTTAACGGTCACTGAAATAATTTTTTTTTTCTTTTTGTTTTTTGTTGTTGTTTGGAGGGCGGTACTTATTTCTTTTTTCTCTAAAAAATATTCTTTTGTCCCATTAAATCTTTCTTAGTTCAATATTTAATAGTATAATGCTTTTGTTATCGAATTAATTTCTGTTTGTATAGAAATGTTTGTCACATGATGCTTGCTATATCAACACATGTTTCACACAAGGTACAATACCAAGTACATGATATCTGTTAGAAGAGGAGGAAGAAAAGAACTTGTAAAGGACTCGACTTTCCCGTTCGTGCTATTCCAACATTTGCTCATGCTATTTTAACGATCATCCGAACCGGCCTGGGGTGTACTTGTATGCAGTTTAGAAAGTATGATATGGCGATAATGAACAAGGGATGGGTGTTGTGAAGTCCTATTTTCTCCCCATTCCTTTTCGCCCCTCTTCTGGGGGGGGGGGGGGGGGGCTGCTTTACCTGTGCATCATCGCTAAAGTACCCACTAATTTTGGTGGGGGTCATGAGAATGCAGTTCCAGTGCGCGAATATCCGTTTGCTGTCAAAATACAATGTCTTCTTTCCTTTCCAATTCAAAACAGCCTTGGAAGAAAAGGAAGCAGAAGATATGGCTGCTAGGTACAGGGAACTTGACATGCTAGCTCAAGGAGGTAAGCTCAGTTTAACAATCAGAAATGGGCAAGAAATTTACAAATCAAGATTAATCCCAAAACCTTAGAACCATAAGTCAAATGACACAGGAGTGAGAGACAGAGAAAGAGAAAAATTTCATGAACATTGAAAATATGGGAAAACGCTAAATTTTATTACCATACCTTAGCTCGTTACGTCTCCGGAGTAGACTAAGGAAGCACAGTACTGGTCGGTAAAGGATAGTTCTTGCCTCTCGCAGTTACCTTTTAATTTGACGCCATAGAAACGTATGGTGGCCATGAAGTACGCTCGACAACAGGTCATGTGCGACGTAAACTTCGCATCCCAGGTCATGAATTTCGCACCCCAGGTCCTGAATTTCGCATGCCAGGTCCTGAACTTTGCATCTAATCCTAGATCATAAATTTTGCGCCACGGGTCGTGATTTTCACGACTGGGATGCAAAGTTCGCATCCGAGGTCCTGAATTTCGCATCGCGGGTCGTGAAATTCACGACCCGTGGCGCGAAATTCATGACCTGGGATGCGAAATTCACGACCCGCGATGCGAAATTCAGGACCTGGGATGCGAAATTCACGTCGCACATGACATGTTGTCGAGCGTACTTCAGGGCCACCATAGAAACGTCATAGAAATGAATATATGTATATAAGCTTCGAAGGAAATGTACGTATGAATTCCAGGTATAAATTTCTGAGAGAACCCTCACCGGTGGTGATCGCTCTCGTAGCTTATTGAGTTGCGCGCTCGTTTTAAAATCTAAGAGTCCGTGGTTCCAGTCTTGCTCTCTGCATACGCATTTTTGCTGTAATAATTGATAACAGTGGCGTTTATTTTGTCAGAAATATCACAGCTATTACTGATACATAGGCCTATTCATTTATGAGATGTCAAATTAAAAGACAACTGCGAGCGGCAGGAACTATCCTCTAACCCGTCTACCGCACTGGTCACTTAGACAGGAAAGCGAAGGAAGAGTTGGGTCTGTGTAATTTATGGCCTGTAATATTGTACAGGCGCGCACGTCGAGTGGATCGTGAAATTTAGTATCTGAACTATACTTTCCTAAAAGACTCGGTACCACTCTAATAAATTCGTGCTTTATCATGACTGAAATTTTGAAGTAAGAGGAGGGGCGTCTCTTACAATAAAATTTGGTGTTCTGCTATTAACGATATACTTGGTAATGAAATAAAGAAAATTTAAGAGAAGTCCGCGCAGTAATTATTTAAGGTGATCCGAAGAGTTAAAAAAATATCACAAAATAGACAAATTAAAAAGGGGACGCGCGCCCTTAACGCCCCTGCCTGGATCCGCCACTGCACATGACTATTGTTTCTAAGGAAAAGAATCTTTAAATGGCGATAAGACATTCTTTCATCGCCATGTGCATTCTCATACAGTACAAGCATGATATATGTATACCAACCATTTTATTTTATAATCTTGATATGTCTTATTTCAACAAGTATTATGTTTTATTTTTTTAATTGGTGAATTAATGAAATGAAATGGAAATGATGAACATTTTTCTAAAATTATTAACATGCCGTTCGCATTAGAAAAATAACAATGGAAATTTGGTGCAGCGGGAGAGGGGTCGGGTTTATAGTATGATGCAACTTTGAGTAGGGGGGAAAGATCTGGACAATTCCTTTGTTACCAGCGATCGTAATGAAACTAACATGTCGTATGTTTTCTCCGAATTTGAGACAGCTATATGGAAGAAAATGAAACATAAGAAACTCGGGACAGCTGGAGGGGGGAGGGGTAATGGTGTGATGCAATTCTGAGCCGATTTTAATATCGAAACAATTCATTTGTTATCAGCGGTAAAATGTCTCTTTGCTCAGAATTTGAAACAGATATGGAAGATAAAGAATTAGCAGAAGAAATTGCTGCCAGGGACATGGAACTTCAAATGATGGCTGAAGAAAGAGGTGAGCTTATATAATGCTCCAAAATTCCTTGTTCACTCAAGATGAATCGACATGCATTTAATGCTTCTCTCTCTCTCTCTCTCTTTCATATCTCCATTCCTTATTAACTTCTGTAATAATAATAATAATAATAATAATAATAATAATAATAATAATAATAATAATAATAATAATAATAATAATAATAATAATAATAATAATAATAATAATAATGAATTAATACATTGACTCAGTATTATTTTTCTGGGGGGGGGGAGAATAAAATTGTTGGATTAAATTCGTTTTAATAGTTTGTTATAGTTCGTTAGACTTTTATTTCTGCGTTCAATGCAAAAGAATAAATCATTATAGAAAAATATATATATTCAAACACTTCATTCATAAACAATATACTTGAAAATACACAGAAAATCTGTGGATGGGAAATTAACATTTTACAATTAACAGAATTTGTGAACGCAGGAGACCTTCATCGTGAGCGAGTTGCTTGATATCGATGGCAGTTTCATTGTCAAATTGTTCCCTTTAAAACCGTACATAGTACAAATAAACGTCTCTTTTTCTCAGAAATGGAAGAAATGCAAGCAGGAGAAATTGGTGACATGGAAATGGAACTGGAGGAAAAAAGGGGTGAGTGCATGATTTTCATCTCGTCCTGTATTGCGTTGTTATATAATATAATGTAATGGGTGTTGTATTGTATTATGGTGTTTTATTCTGTAAAAAACAAATTCATGAGTATTCCACTCTTTGAAGAGACCAATTTTAGAAGGCAATATAAGTAGAATTTCAGGCTCAAAATAGTGGAATCCACCCTTAAACAAATAATTTGTTAAACAAACAGAATTTGAGAGTTAGTTTGCACTCTGGTATCAAAAGATTCCTAAGAGTGGATTTCTTCTATCAACTGACGACAGAAAAAAAAGACCTCTCTGTAAAGTTAACATACATGATTGTACATGTACATTGATCACATTGATTATACCAAGCGTTAGTATAATATTGTAATATACACTGTTAGAAAATGTGCCAGTTAGAACCATTTTTTGTCCCGTAATTAGAACCTCCAGAAGAGGGTTTTCCATTCAGTTTTTTTTTTCATTTTCAAGAACCCCAAAAGTTTCCTTGTACAACGAATAATAATTCTATAAAGACCCATTCAGAACCCTTTAGAGAACTTTCATAGGCTACTAATGGTTCTTAGGAGAACCTTTAAAAGGTGTGGGACAAGAAAAGGTTCTTATCAGCACCATTTTTTCTAGGAGTGTATTGTAACCTTTATTGTCTAATTTATGTCATTATCAAATTGTGCGTCTTATATTTACCATCAAGTACAGTTGTTTTCACTGGAGTGTTTTGGATAAATGTTCGAAAAATCTGTGTTTCTACTCCAAGAGAATGTTTGGTTATTCTCAGTGATTGTATCGAAATATTTCTATTTTTCAGAGTTGGAAGCAGAAGAATTGGAAGAAGAATTAGATGAGAGAGAAGATGACCTGGAGATGGAGAAGGGTGAGTTTATGAATTGAAAATATATTGTATTGTATAGTATTGCACTAATTTGTAATTCATTGTATTGTATTTTTTAAAGTCAATATATTGAATATATTGAATCGTATTTTATTAATTCTAGTATACTTACTGTATTCTAATATATAAAATGGCATTGCATTGTATTGTTGAATTGTAATGTATCTTATTGTTTTGTATCATACTACATTGCTATGATCATGTTCAAGTTCAAGTTCAAGTTTTTATTTCAAATTCCATATAAAACAACACTGATTGAATACATATACATACAACGCAGAGAAAAAGGGACATGAAATAAAACTGAGTAATTGCATATCAGAATTTACAGAGTAATCATAATAACTGATCAGGAATTTGAGTATAGCCAAAAGAAAGCCGGATGGCTTGTCAAGTAGTATACCCAAATGTTGGAAACAATGGTATAAACATATCAAAATAAGACCAGATGCAACATTATTAAAAGGTAAAATATATATATACAAGAAATAAAGGATAGATCCGGTACAAGCCCTATACAAAGCAGTTACATGTATATAGACATAAAAAATATTTAAAAGATTAAGCTGTCAGCAAATGTTTTTTAAGCTTTTGTTTAAAAAGATTAAGGGTCTTTCATTGCATTGTATTATGTCGAATTGTAATATTGAATGGTATTTTATCGTAAATGTTGTATTAAATCGTACTGCATGCATTGCATCATATTGCAATTATTATATTGCATTACATTGTATTTTAGTTTAGTGTATTGTATTGTATTACATTGTATTGCGTTGTATTGTACTGTATTGTATTATATGGCATTGTATTTTTGCATTGTATTGAATGCATAGTACGAGTATTGTATTGTAAAAATTACATGTTCACTGATATTAAAATGGATGTATATCTTTCATTCGTTGTTGGAAAACGATTAGGTTTCATAAAGTGTTATTATGAGATGATGATATTTTTTTTTCTCCTCAGAACTGGAAAAAGAGAAAGAAGCAGATAATGCTGGCAGGGACATGGAACTCCAGATGCAGGAACAAGACAAGAGGGAGGAATTGAAAATGATCTTGAAATCTTTGCTGGAAAATGGTGAGTATACGTCTTTTGATGATTTTTGTGTGTATATAATATTGCAAAAGTGAACAATAGCCTCACCAGACATTTATGAAATTAATAAATGTGCTGGGCTGCAGACTCTCACTGAGAGATCAAGTGGGCCAATCAAATGGCCCACATTGAAATCATTGACATGATTTTTAAACGTAAATTTGTTTTTGGAGGGTGGTGCTTATTTCTTTTCTCTTTAAAAATTATTCTCTTGTCCTATTAAATCTTCCTTAGTTCACTATCTTAGTAGTATAATGCTTTTTTTAATCAAAAAATTTCTGTTTGAATAGAAATGTAATAATGCCTGCTATTAACACTTCACACAAGGCACATTTACCAAGCAGGCCTACATGATATCAGCTAGAAGAGAAAAGAAGAAAAGAACTCGTAAAGGACTCGCCTTTCCTGTTCGTGTTGTTCCAACATTTGCTATTGGATTTAATGAAATACAAAGTCACGACTGTATTCGCGATTCACGAAGCTCAATTTCCACATTCAGTTTTCTAGAAACATTTCCTTTACAGCATGTCTGACAATCACGTTGTAAACGTTTTTAGTGAAGACTGATGAAAATTGCTAATTAGCGGCGGGGGGCAATTTGGGATATTCAAAAATATTTTGTTCCGTTTTGAGTCTACTCAAACTCTGCCTGGAAAGGGAAAGAAACACTGGCGTGTGTGGGTGTTTGGGTATGTGTGGGGGGGGGGGGGGGAAGGAGGTGGAGGCTCAGGCTATTTAAACGATCATTCGAACCGGCCTGGGGCGTATACTTGCATGCAGCAGAAGTGTGATGGCGATAATTAACAAGGGGGTGGGTGGTGTGGAGTCCTATTTCTCCCCATTCCTCTCCTGGAAGGGGGGGGGGGGAGGAGGAGGCTGCTTTAACTTCCACAATGAATCATCACTAAAGTACCCACTGAATTTTGGGGAGGTGATGAGGATGAGTTCCAGTGTGGAAATATCCATTTGCTGTCAAAATACAATGTCGTCTTTCCTTTCCAAGTTAAAACAGCCCTGGAAGAAAAGGAAGCAGAAGATATGGCTGCTAGGTACAGGGAACTTGACATACTTAGCTCAAGGAAGTAGGCTTAGTTTAACAATCAGAAATGGGCACGAAATTGACAAAATTAAGATTCATCCAAAAACCTTAGAACCATAAGTCAAATGATACAGGAGTGAGAGACAGAGAAAGAGATAGATTTAATGAAAATTGAAAATATGGGAAAACGCCAAATGTTATTATCATGATATTACCTTAGCTCGTTACGTCTCCGGAGTAGACTAAGGAGGCACAGCACTGGTTGGTAAGGGATAGTTCTTGTCTCTCGCAGTTACCTTTTAATTTGACGCCATAGAAACGTCGTAGAATTGAATATGTACAAAGGGGCTTTTACATCTTCACGGATCGCAACACAGATCATCCCGGATCTGAATCCGTGGTGTTCCGGGATGGAACGTCGCGATTTTCGTCGCAGTGCCGGTGTGGATACGATCTCAACTGGGTATTTATACGGAAAAGTACGGACCAGTACGGTGTCTACACGGATAGACAAGGCAGCAACACGGACCTTGCCGGAGAAGTCCCTGGAGTAGCCTTTGGGCAAGGCCTCGCGCGCTGCTTGTCTGCCAAGCAGGGTTTGAAAAATAGACTAAACATTGTGAATTTATGGCAGTGATCAGTGGAACGAGGCGCGTCAGCGCCCTCCAGCCACGGATCACAGTTGTCGTGCGATTAGTCTATGTATTCAGGCGCGTTTAGGGAAATAACAGCACCAAATGCCTTGGCTAAAGGCTATCCCTGGAGCGAACACGGATTACAAGGAGGAACGCGGATGTTACTGGACCCTTGCACGGTCCTTTCACGGAAGTGGTCGTTCTCTACTGGGTTATCCCCGGAGTATTGACGGATGATATGACCATGTCACTGATATTTTTTAATATTGTTCATAAAAATATTCGGTCATTTACTTTGCTATATGCTTCTAGAGTCATAAGGCCTACGTGTCTTAGGATTCAATTTACGCATTATAAAAATGCGCCAAAAATATACCGGGATGGAGGCTTCGCTGTATGGCAAAAATATAGAAATAAGGAAGGGTATATCAACTGAGATTGGATATAGGTGTGTAGAAAAAGAGCGTGTTTGGAAAGAGCGAGTCATTCGATTTTGAAATCAAATGCTTAGCGATATACCATCCACGGCGTTACGGCGTTCTGCTGCGGCGTTGCGGCGTTGAGCAATATATTACGAATGTTCAGTTTATTTCATTATCATTTGCAAACTAAACGTCATCGAGACAACATGTATACCTTCGACTTGTCCAAACGACACAGTAATGTTGTTCATTGTGCGATCGGACGTATAGTCGCAAGTTCGACCTGAAGAGGCACCAACAAAATGTGCATCTTGAAATGGGAGAGGATGAATACGAATATTCCAACACTGGTGATGAAGTTAGCGAAGATGAATCCAAGCCGCTGTTTAAAAAGCAAAGAGTTACAGAATCTAGTGGCGATGATGATGATGATGAAGCTGAAACGAGTGGTTCAGAAAATGAAGGAGAGGATGAAAATTCCGAGACACCTGCTGGTGCGGAAGAACCTGAAGACAACCCGGCCGGCTTATCAAGGATGGTTCGAACAATTATTAAGCCATGGCAGCCACCGAGGAGATGGGGAATGAAAAATACCAGAAATATATCTCCCAGGGTATGGACGAAGACGATGCTAAAGAAAAAGCTCACCTGAAAGTTCTTTGGGTCATCAAAAGGAACTTTTTCGATCTCTGCTCTCGGTTCTTACAGCAGAACGCGTACCTTGAAGAAGATGACACCAACCTTGAAATTATGACTGATTTGACAGAGAATGTAGAAAATGGCATGAATTTCCGGAAAGCTGGGCAATGAGTCTTGGCCAGACACGGTACAAAGTTTGAGGGTTTATTCCAGTATCAGGATGAGGATGAAGATGATAGTGAAGAAGAGACGGAGAGAACTGAAGAGAGCGACAATTAAGGCATAAAGTGATATCATGATATACATGACAAACTGAACTTTATTTCATCATATTATACATAAATTTACTTTGATGAGCGTAAATTTGCGGGGACCTTAGAAACCTCTGTGTTAGGTCGTGTTATGATATCTGTACAATATGTGTTTGTACCACCATCACATTTGCATGGTTGACATACTTGCAGTGAAATAATAAAATAGTGTATACCTGAGTTCATTTTCTCTACTCGTGTTTGATTTTGGTGGCTGTGTGTTTTTGTACCTACGTATTGGATCAAACACCCACAACATGAATATATAGACAGGATAAGTACCTTTATGATACGATCCCATTAAATACATCTATGAAACCTCATTTCGACTCGCTGCATACTGATGCCAGATCTTAAATAGTTGAAGGAAATCCCAACATGACCTCATGGAGGTAAAAATAAAGTAACAGATAGCACGGTGACATATAACAGGCACATACACTGCAAAAACGGTGGTGTTAAATTGGTGTAAAATCAACACCACCATCGGAGTTATAAACACCAGTGGTGTTAATTTAACACCAATTTAACACCACCGTTTTTGCATTGTACCACTCAGGCCTGGGGATATGCAACAAAAACTGTTTTGAAAAAGAGCGAGCTAGAGAGAGAGAGAGAGAGAGAGAGAGAGAGAGAGAGATGGAGAGAGAGAGAAAGGCAAATACGTATGAATATGTCGCCTACGTTGTTACGGCGTTCATTTCCGGCGTTGCGGCGTTCAATTACGGCGTTACGGCGTAGCGGCGTTGAAAAATCATGACGTTTTCTTGCTGTGCCTCGATTTTTATTTCATTCATTGGGTTAGTGTTAGGGGTAAACTTCTCCCTTTACTTTGGTGGTTACCATGGGTACCATGATGAAGTTTGCGCCTTGTTTACATGCATGGTTGCTATGGATACCATGATATTACACAATCAATTTATAAATGGAAAATCATGACATCATCTCGCTATTTTTTTCTTTTTTATTCCTATTTTTGTTGGATACCGAAGTTAAAAGACAAATGGCATTTTGAAGGGGGAGGAAGAATCTCATTACCTGAAGAAAACACAAGTAATAAAAATATATATATAAATTATAAAATGATATTAATAAAAAGAAGAATGGAAACAGATCAGTTGTTACCAACACTTTCTTCATTCATGGATTCAATTCCGATTGCATAATAACCCTTCACGTTTTCCTTTTAAAGCAAGAAAGTTTTGTTTCGACAGACAAAATAATGAACGCAACTGATCTGCCATGTTTACATGAAGAGTTACTTTGTGCGTAGCAACCATTATTGATAATCAACACACTCTAAATCACTTGTTGGTAAAATCATAATTTATGAGGGGGTTACTTCTCAGGATGACCACTCTTCATAAGTGATCCATTTCTTCCCCGGTTCAGCGATCTCATCGCAAATAAAGAAACAAGTCCAAACAGACCACCCACGTCTATTGTTCTCCACGATGTACCCTCATAAAACTGCTCCTCACTCCTCCTCTCTCTTTGTTTAAGATTCCCTTCTCCTATTGTTCTCGAGGGATTAATCTATTGTTCTCCGCGACATACCCTCAAAATTTGCTCCTCAAGCGGACTCTCAGAGACCCTCCTATACTACTGAGAGGGGGGGGGGGATTTATAGTATGATGCAACTTTGAGCAGGGGGAAAGATCTAGACAATTCCTTTGTTATCAGCGATAGTAATGAAAATAACATGTATGTTTTCTCAGAATTCCAGCAATATAAGAAACTCTGGACAGCTGGGGGGGGGGGGGGGGGGGGGTGTAATGGTGTGATGCAATTCTGAGCCGATTTTAATATCAAAACAATTCATTTGTTATCAGCGATGAACATAATGTCTCTTTTGCTCAGCATTTGAAACAGATATGGAAGAAAGAGAATAAGCAGAAGAAATTGCTGCCAGGGACATAACAGACATCACACGTATTGGCTAAAGAAAAAGGTGAGCTTAAAATGGTCCAAAATGTTTTGTTTACACAAGATGAACTGACCTGAATTTAATGCTTTCTTCTTTTTTTTTTTTTTTTTTTAATATCTGCCTTCTTAATGCCTCCTGTAATAATAATAATAACAAAAAAATACTGAGTCAATTTTTGAATATTTCGCTTCGGAAAGATAGCTACATCCAGATCGCCTCGGATATCAATCGTAAGTCTATATTGCAAACCCCAAAAATGGCTAATTTTCTTGTTTTTAATCACATTTTAGAAAGGAAATTTAAAAATAAGACGAGCGAGCCAAGCGAGCGAGCCAAAAATAACCACTTTTTTGTTTTTCAATCAAAGTTTTGAAGAGCGGAAAATGGTATTTTAGAGCACTTCGCAGCTTGAATATGATGCTTATGACAACATCTACTTATTTACAAATTTCTGTATAATTTTTCTTTTCAGTCCTCAAAATTTCTGGGGGGGGGGGCAACTGGGGGGGCAAAGCTTCTGAGTGGGGGGGGGGGGGCAAATGCCCCCCCATGCCCCCCCTTGGTGCCGCCACTGCCATGTACTAAAGAGTTACAATTGATCGTAAGATTGATTGTATCTCTTTATGTTACACCCCCTGATCATATTGCGCTGTACTGCATATTGCATTGCATTGCACTGTATTTTATTTTTATGTGTTACAGTACATTG
Organism: Echinometra lucunter; assembly: GCA_029962745.1. Classification (NCBI taxonomy): domain Eukaryota; kingdom Metazoa; phylum Echinodermata; class Echinoidea; order Camarodonta; family Echinometridae; genus Echinometra; species Echinometra lucunter. The sequence goes on along the minus strand of CM057159.1, from coordinate 7,558,021 downwards.
CATTGCATTGTACTGTATTGTATTATATGGCATTTCATTGTTTTGTATTTTATTGTATTCTATTTAATGCATTGTACTATATGGTAGTTTAATAATTATATGTTCACCAATTTAAAAAAAAAGGATAAATATATCGTGCATTCGTTCGCATAGAAACATGTAACCTGGACTTATTTTGTATATTTTCCTTGTTTTGATATAAATAAAGGTGATACTGAAAAAAACACGTTATGAAATTAAAAAATTAAAAAGCAAATAATATGATAGATAAATGAAGGAAAGTGCAAAATTATATATAAATAAATAGATAAATAGATAAATGAATAAACAAATAAGTAAATGAATCAATAAATGAATGAATGAAAGAATGAATCAATGAATTAATAAATAAATCTATAAAAAAAATAAATGATTTGGTGCATGTGTAAATAAACAATTTTTTTGTTTTTACAGCTGAAACTGATCGCGAACTGGACATCCTCAAAGCCCTCGCCGCAATCATGGAGGAGTAAAAACCACCAGCTACGCCCTCTACCTGTGCTTTATGAAAAATCGATTTTCTTCAATCTGTCTTGTCTGTGTTTTCCGTTGATGCCCACATTAGGAGTTGATTACTAGTACAGGGTTGGCTTACTACAGTATTTCGTTTTACCGCTCACGTTTACGTTGTCAATGTAGTTGAGGACGGGGTGGGGAAGGATTCAAATCATAACTGGGAGTAGGTCCTGGTATAAAATCGGTATAAGATATAATCTTCAGTTTATATAGCCACTGGATATAGGGATAAAGGTGGTTGATACTGTACTCAGAGAGAATTGTTTATGAACATTGCAGTTTGCAGTGGTTTTCTTTTCCTCTTTTTTCCTTCTTATTCTAATTTTTACTTTAAAGTTGGTGATTCTATTCACACTACAGAGTTTATAACTAACTGTTTGGCTACCAATACTTTGCTTATTTCTGAAGGTGGGAGATGGGGGTTAATTATCATGTAACATGCTTTTTTATTAACATCACACTAAAAATGTTATTTCTGCATCAAAATAAAATGTTTCTTTGTGTTTGTTTTCTTTCTAAATGTGTGTACATTGAAGGGAAGAAAAAGGCTTGCTTGTCTTTTTTTTTTTAAATTAAAAAAAAAAAAATTAAGACAGAAATCTTTTGGAATCTTATTCGGTGACATGACCTAGCTGTAATGAATGACGCATGGTGGTATACACCGAATACTGAAATACATGAATAAAAACAGAACTTGTCTCTTTCCCTCATGTGCATACGTGCGAGGGGGGGGGGGTAGGGTAGCAGAAGGTAGTAAAAAAAAAATCACTTTTTGTCGATAGCCGATAGCTGAGAGAGAGAGAGAGAGAGAGAGAGAGAGAGAGAGAGAGAGAGAGAGAGAAGGAGAGTGAAGGAGCGAGTGTGAGAAAATGAGGTAGGGAGAGGGAGAGAGAGAATACGGGAGAGAGAGCCTGAGGGGAGGAAAAATTGAATTTGCAATACAAAAGTTTGCAGTCCAGTCGGGGGGGGGGGGGGCTGCTCTCATGGGTCGCTTTTTTGCAAGAAATCCCTAAACATGGTGTATGGTTTTTGAGTAGGAAAATCCCTAAACACGCCCTTTACTTTTTTAAACATCGGTAACTTTGTCTAGAATGATAATTCTCTCCCATAATGAGGCTAAAGTACACACCCGAGATGCAAATCCGTAATAATGGTACCATTTTTTACCAATAGATTGACCCTTAAAAATGGATACGAGTATGGAGGCTTCAGCGGCACACCCCCGTCGAAACCAAATTTGAGTACCCCCCCCCCCCCCCCCCGGATTCCAGTCACCAGAGCACTTCAGAGTCCATTATGAAAGTTAGTCAGAGCCGACCCTACCCACGTAAGATGCTAACGACGAACGGGAGACAGAATTTTCGGTCTAGAAATCAGAGGCGTCGATCCTTGGGGGGGGGGGGCAGTTGCCCCCAAGAAAATTTCGTTGGGGGGCAAAGATATCATTTTGTCCCTCCCCCAATAATTTCAGAAATGAAAAAAAAAGAGGGGAAAAGAAAAAAGAAAGAGAAAGAAAGGAAAAGGAAAAAAGGGATTAAAAACAAAGAGAAAAAGACAGAAAATGTGAAATTTTCATGGCTCGCTCGCTTCGCTTGCTCGCATTTAACTATCGCATTGACCAATATCGATGATAATTACTGTGCTTATGAAAGGAAAATTGAGTTTTCATCTTGTATCTCTATCTAATGTTATACTATTCTTCTTCATATAGAAAGTAATATAACCAAACCTGAATATTACACAAAGAAATGTTGACCCCCAAAACAGATACACTTTTAGTAGATAAAGGCCTATATATCAGTTTGTACATAGATTTTAAAAATCCCATCTTTTTTTTTTTTTTTTTTTTTTTCGTTAGCGCGCTCGCTACTCTCGCTTGTAAAAGCTAGATACAAGATGATTTCGGGCAGCAAGTAGCTTATTTCAGCAGCGAGATTCCAAAACATAATAATATTTGGGCTGCGAGGTGGTTTAAAAGTTTACAAAAACCATCTACTGTATTTTTCTGACGAATATAATGCGTATAGCTTTATCGGCTGTTGACTTTGCTCTCTCGTAGGCTTAAAAGTGTAAATAATCATCATAGAAAAGGGTATATTTTTCCTCGCTCGCTGCGCTCGCTCATTTCATATTAATGGTTTGGGAAAACAAACGAACTCGATAAATGAGAAGGGGTTACCACTTCTACCATGAAAAACAGTGTGATTCTTCGCTTGCTCGTAGTATATATAAAACAGGGTGGTTTCAAGAAGAAAACAATAGACCGGCGATGTGCCAAAATAGAGTAATATTTGGCAGCGAGGTAACCATATATATATTTTAGATATCATATATGCCTATAATGTATTTTGATAACAAATCAGCGCCTCTAATAACAACAAAAATGGTTATTTTTGGCTCGCTCGCTTCGCTCGCTTGCAAAATTGAAAAACAAAACAAAATAGTGGTTCATAATCTAGGAAGATGCGGAATTTTCCTCAAATCTAAAATGCTTCAAATGTGAAGCATATTATATAAATAAATATATATATATACATACATACATATATATATATATATACAATATATGTATAGTATATATACATACACACACACACACACACTCACACACACATGTATATATATGTAGCCGCGGGTTCATCTCTGCTTGATCATCTTGCCCCTCCATTCCAAAAAATGGATCGACGCCTCTGCTAGAAATATACTAGCCTGGCGCACAAGGTAATCAAGAAGAACCAGTGCATTATACGCAACATTCCCTATTATTCCTGACCTGCTGCAAATATGAAATAAAACCAAGTAAAGACAAAAGAAACAAAAATGAAACAAAAAGAAACGAAACGAAACAAAACAAAATAAAAACACATGGACGAAACCCCGAGACCACCCGTACACCATAAATTACTTTCAAATCAATTTTATCGTATTGAAGATACCATAGATTTACGATGACAAAAAATCTAGTGCATGAAGCAGCAAGCAATCTGTCGATCCCGTTGCGTTCAATTAACGTGAGTGAGATTACCGGTACCGTGGATAAGATCAACGTTTCCATAAGTCAGAACTGTAAGAAATGTGAGTTTTTAAAAATTAGACTGAATGTAGTCTAACAGTTAGGCGGTCGTAACTGTCCTTTAAAACTATGGCCAAGCAAGTGTACAGTCCTGTTAATTTGGATGGCAACACTGCTAACGCTGCACTTTTTTTCCTTCGATTGCTCTAGCGTGCATCCGGCATGTTACTGCCATACGTGGTGGGTCTGCGGCATGCTGTGTGCTGTTTCGTTATCTTCCGTAGATGTAACTCTTTGGTATTTTTTGCGTGTTACACCAAAATGAGTTGACTCTCACTGCATTTTACTTTTAGCGGCTGAATTATGAATGTTATTTTCTTCCTGTATTCTAGACATGCTAGATCAACAACATGTTGGTGAATTAACTTACGATAACGATATTGTGGGGGTAATCCTGGGTTTTAGCCTAGGGTCTAGGGGTATAAATTATTTGCACTTGCATTCAATCGCTAACTTCAGCACACCACATACAACACAGACTGTCGTGCATGGACTATGGTTAGGATTAGGATTAGGATTAGGATTAAGATTAGGGTTAAGGTTAGGGTTAGGGTTAGGGTTAGGGTTAGGGTTGGGGTCAGTTGGGTTGTCAGGAAGAGGTGTGCTGAAGTTAGCGATCGAATGGAAGTGCAGATAATTTATACCCCTAAAACCCAGGATTACCGTTGTGGGTGCTTATGCACTTTCATATCCATGTATGATAACTGATGGAATAAAGCGCTGCTGGTGCATGCACAGTACGGCCACGTGTGCGACTGTGCTTTATTCCGTCTGGCTGGGAGGCAAACCCGGAGAATAGGGGACCGGAACGCGCGCGCATGCCATTTGTACTGTGCAGAGATTGGCAGCAACAGCCGAAAGTCAGGGTATGTGACAAGTCCATGATCAAGTTCAAAGAAATGACTTTAAAATATGTTTTAATCAAGTAATTATGTTCTAATATATTACATTGTCTTCTCGGCTTTCAAATGTGTGATTATGTGGTGAAAATCAATTTGATTTTTGCCAGAAATGTTCTCAAACTCACAAATGTTTCATCCATGAATCTTGTGTAGATCGTCCCCCTCGCCGCCGAATCTGCCGCTGCCACCGGCTGCATTTGTTTGCACACAAATGAATATGTGCGCGGATTCCGGTCCCCTATTCTCCGGGTTTGCCGGCTGGGATAGGAAAGTGCATTAGCTTTGACTATGTGTTTGGAATGATAATTTGTATGTTGAGCTTGAAGATGATTATGCTGATGTGCAGTGCTAGTGGCATACCGTGCATGGGGGGGGGGGGGCACTGAGTGGAAAAGTGTTTGCAGGTGTTTGTGTGTAATATACATGTATAATGGTATTTCGAGAGACGCCAAGGTCAAAAGACCAGCAATGCGTGAGATTTTAAGCAGGGAACCGTGAAATCGCCAGGCATTGTGTATGATATAGAGTCTACATGTATATGGGGATAGGTTGTGATGTAGGCATGAGAAAGACTGGAGGATGAGCAAGAGCCCCCAATGCGGAAATCTCACGCCTAATGAGTAAGACTTGTCTGTATTTCTATCAGCAATAACAGTAATCTCGAAACAAGGTGTCTTTAGGGACGTGAAGCGTTTTTGAATTGGCAGTGTATACAGCCACACGCATGTGTCTTACCTTACGGTCACACGCATGTGGTTGTATGATGTATCTACAGCATCAACATGAGGATACAGCCACACTCGTCTGAATTGTCACAAGTTTGTACTCTGTACTGCGACAGCTATAGCTAGTGTATGCACTGCACAAGCGATGTGTATTCATGCAGTGGTATGTGCTGCAGCTCGCAAAACTTCGATCGTCCCGAAGGTTTTATCTCTCAATTTCACTTATTGTACAAACAGTATTATCAATTCATTCTCACCTGATCGAAAAAATGACTATAATGAAGTAAAAATATTGTTTGTATGTCAGTGAATTTCAGGAGATAAAACCTTCGTGACGATCCAAGTTTTTGGGGTTTTGCAACACACCGTCGAATGAATGTACACATCGCTTGTGCAATGTGCTAGTGATAGCACCATGGCATAGAGTATAAGTGGGAATTCAGACGAGTGTGCATCGCCGTATGCAGTGGAGTGGGGGGGGGGGACAGGGGGGCAGTTGCCTGCAAGATTTTAATTTTTTTTCAAGATCTTGATTTTTTTAAGGAAAATTCCCCAAAATTTCACCCAAAGTGTGCACCATATCATTCAATTTCAATTTGAAAAATGCAAAAGTGCCCTCTTGACAAGCTCGGTTGCTTTGCTCCCTCACTTGCGTGTTTCTTCGAACATTTAATGTACTCTTGCGCCCTCCCCTCCCCCCCGGAAAAAATTTGTGCGTATGGCCCTGTGAGTGTGGCTGTATGTGTATACACTGCCTTTTAAATTTGAGGAAACTGATGCATCTTGCTAAATAAAGTAGGCAGTAGGTTAAACCATACTTACATTTTTTGTACATGATCCACTAATTGTAATGTAGATGAAGGGGGATCAATTGTGCTAGCTTGGCCCTCCAGCAGAGTGATTTCATTAGGAAATTGAGTTACACTTTGCATGCTACATATTTTCATTAGATGCACAACGAGGCCACGAGATGAACAAACCAGTCTGAAAAGCTACTGGGAAAAATCCTGAAGTTTTGTCACTTAGTTTCAATTGCATACCTGCCAACTGTCCCTAATTAATGTAGCGGGCACTGAAATTTGCGATTTGTTTTTGTTTTGATGAGAGTTTGTTTGCCTACTTGCACTATTCATGTTCCATAGTAATTTACTTTAAGTTGCCAGTCATTCCTGGGTCAAGCTGGCATTCCAGAATATGAATAGGTGATGGATGGGAGCACTTGTAAATTTCTAAATGTCTGATTTCTTGATTAGAAATTACAGACAGTCCAGCTGGAGATGCAGTGTAACTTGTCTGAAAGGCTTGTCATTCTCCGCCCCGTCTAGGTTCTTCAGAGTTATGAAAGATTGAGTGAAAGGGAACAGATGAGTTAAGTGTAAGCGAGAAATGAGAGTTTTAGATGAAGAGGTGCTGAGGTGAAGCATTGGAGAGAGAGAGACAGAGATGGGGGGGGGGGGGGGGAGAGAGCAGGTGAACAAGTTATGTAAGTGAGAGGAACAATCGGCCGATCAGAGAACTCTGACTTGGAAGTTCAAATTTGCACATTACATGTTAATTATGTTCCATCTAGAAGGGTTTAATTACGATGAGGGAGTAATTTGGTGCATTGCTTGGCAGTGACATGCCCTTTCTCAGCAATTCATTTCTGCTATTTAGTATGACTCCTCAATGGATAAAAATGAGCCAGGGATGACTGAGATTTGTTCATGCAAAGATGCTTGCATTTCCATGATTTATTACATGAATCCGTATGGACTCGCTGCCTGTCCAAGCACTGAACAAAAAAGACAAAAGACCTCATGCATGGTTGATTATCAACTAAATGGAGTGGTGAGTACAAAACCTCATCAAAATGATAAAAGCTGATTGATAATAAAGTATTAACCTACTTGACCATGCAGTTAACAACAGATCAAGGAGTGTTTCTAGTCACAGAATTGGGACATTCTCACAGCCTTTAGCAATTTGCTGAGGTTTCTGTGTAAGAATGTCATGTCTGGTTGAATTTATGAAGAACTTTTATGGAAAGAAATTAATTTTGTTTTAAAAGTGTTGACAGCTATGCAGTGGTGTTTGATGTAATTAATTCATTAGACACACATACATGCATACAGAGGGAGAGAGAGGAAGTGTGAGGGGTGAAGAGTTAATGGTTTGGGGTTGCGAGTAGGGTTAGGGATGGGGTGGGGACAGGCCCCTAAAGCTCCGCTATTTGGCCAGATTCATTAGAAGGCCAACCTAAGCACCATCAATATTCATGATCAAAAATGAATAATTCATTTTGTAAGATGCTTCCAACTAGTAGCATTTGTTTGTATGCGTTATGAAACATTACACACATTTTTCTCAGATTTTTTTTCATTTAATTGATTTTAATGTGATTAGAAATGTACATGTACTCAAACTTTTCTGTGATTTTTGCTTTTCTGTTCATATCTTATGAGTCATCCTAGTATTCTGGATCAAAACATAATATATATAAGTGTTGCTAAAAGGAGACACTGCACTGCTTTGGATTAAATTATCTGAGGTTGTCGAATGCTGTAATCTACACAGGTACCATGAAAGCCCATAATCTCCCAAAAGGCCTGCCACTCATCATAATGGTTTTCCTGCCAGTAAGTGCACTGCAATGCAATGATTATTGACTCTCAATTGGGTTTTCATACATAAACAGGTAACTGCCTGCCCTGAAATCTCTACAGTGACTCATAGTGGAATAAGAATTGGAATTGATATCATGCAATTTTAGAATACATTATACACACAGGAAAAAAAAGGGGTAAATTTGGATAATTAGGTATCTGAGATACAGTTGAGTTCTCTTCACACAAAATTTTACATTGAAAGAATCTGTCTGGGATTAGTTTGGAAAAGGTGATCATAAATGCATTAGATTTGGTATACTATGAACGCTGTCATTTTCACGTGATTAATTTTTTGCGCTGAGCAACCCCAAAACATATTTGCGGGTTCTTGAATTTGTACTGCACAGTTACTCACTTGCAAATCTAAAGTGTAACTACAAGATTTGAGCTCATATTTCAATGCATGACAATTGTATTTCTGCCCAAGCTATGAATTGAACTCCAAAATGGTCACATTTGAATAAAAATTAGGCACACAAGTGTATACACCAGTGCGGCTCCATTTATTGTTTCACACACACGCGGTCCATTCAGATGCATACCATAACACACAACTACTAGTACACATACACACGCACTAAAATGTTGGATTCACATATGTATTAATCACGTGGAGCACGCAATTCAGCGTCCGTTCAAAATAAATATAAGAAATCATGCTCATATTTTCGCGTGTTCTAGAATTCGTGCCCGCCGAAAATAGCGTGAAATCCACGAAAATGAATGTAACGCGAATATTTCTGCTTTTACAGTATACGGTGAGGATATTTGAATGATCAAAATAATGAGAAATCATTTCAGTCTTCTAGCACACAGAAATGTGGGTATGTGAGTATACCAAATGCACACATACAGCTGTATATGTGACATGAAAGTTTGTTCTAAACGTCTCAGCTTTTTTCAACCTTTTTTTATTACAAGGCTTTTTGGAAATGATCCCTTTCATGAGGAATTTGTACTATGGTATTTTTCTAAACTGACATGAAAACATATGAAAATGCTCATGCTGTTCTGCACCTTACAAGAGCTCACCCATCACTGTAAAGACTGTAATTTAATTTGCTCCAGAATACAGATGACAAGCCACATGGAATGTACATATGTATTGCCAATAAAAAGAAACATAAGGGAGATATGAGTTGGTCTACTAGACACCATCTGGAGGCGCTGTGGCTCAGTGGTAGAGCAGTGGTCTCGCAACCAGGAGTACCCGGATTCGAAACCAAGTTAATGCGCTAATGCCCTTTGGTAAGGTATTAGGAAGCTTTCGCAAACACAACGTGTACGTCCTTTTAGGATGCAGCAAAAATAAGAGATGCGACCGCGTCATACAGTGTTTTTGAGCTTTCGCTCTTCTGGTGAGACGCGAACGTATGACGTCATAATTTGAAGCATTTTGCTCTTGCCATGGCCAGGCTAGGCGCATGTGCCAGGCAAGATCTATGATGGCTGCGCTCAGGCTGCACTGCTGATAGGCTGGCTGCGCGTGTTACCACAGTGTTACATATGCACTAATGCTGGATACCCAGCTGCATCCTACAGTGAGAATGGACATTACTTTGGCTGGGAACCATTCTCGATTTTAGCAGGATGGGGAGTTTTGGGGATTTTGCACACGACACTCAAAATCAACATCTGCGTCGTGTTTGCAAAAGCTCCCTATTATCTTCATTACCAAGTCCTTTGGAGGGGACTTAAAGTCATCGGTCCCCTGGTTGCTTACTAAAAGGTGTACACATTAATCTTAGCAGTCAGGTAAAGTAACCCAACTATGTAATGTAACCATTTAGCTGCAAACCTTGAAAAGGGTTGGCATCTCTGGTCTAGTGATCAGCGTTTTGTGATGGAGTGAATAAAAATTCCACTATCTTGTGGTTGAAGAAGGAATACATTTGTTTCATGAGTGTGTAAAAAACATATTCCCAATTATTACATCTAGGATACATAATTTACTTTTTTTTATAGAAGAAATAAAAATTGACATTGACATTCAAGTAATACTCTTACCAAATGAAGAAGGATCATGCTCATTGATTTGGAATTACACTGTAGCTATCCAGGAAAAATAATTGTTAAAGAATACGAAATCAGAAGCTATGTGTAGTGTTCAAATACTTTATACAAGAAAACCTTAAAGGTAGCCTGTCCCTTTTGCAAAATCTACGAAAATCCATACAATTTGGCATGAGATTAGGATATGCCCTTCTGATACTGTTGATTTAATCTTAGGCCCCCCCCCCAAAAAAAAAATTGTTGTATTGGAGTAACGGGTCACTGAAAAATAGGGTAGGTAGGGCGGTTTTTTATTATTTAAAAAACAATTTTTCTCCTCCCCTTCCAATTTGCATATAGACCAATTTCACAACGCAAGAGGGCAGCAGACTGTTCGACACACTTCGACATACTGCGGTGGGCGCTCCAACTTTTATAGTACACAAGCCAATAGCGCGTTATGTACATTCGTTCGATTGTTTGTCTATTTTGACCAGTATATGCAGATTTATTTTAATATTTGCAATGAGAAATTATCAGGGAAGTTCAGGTCGCAGCTGTGCGGTGCTCATACGCCACAAGAATTAGAGAAAGTTTAAAAATTGGAAGCTAACTGAGTGAGAAATTCACTCGCTTTTGACTCATGAAGCCTGTTTGTGTGAGAAGCCGTACTCCCTACACAGGTTTCCGTAAGCAATGTGAAGGAATTCGTCGCCAGTGGGTAAAAACATCAACAGAAAAGACTTGAAGTCAAGAAACATTATCATTGTGTACTTTGGCGTAAAATTTAAAGAGTGAAAACATGACTTTGTAAACAGGGTAAGATTTAGGGCTCCCGTTTACTACGGCTTCTATGCTGCAATCGAACTTTTACTGACAAAACTAAGTTGGAAAACCATCGAAAGTACAAAAATACATCATACCTTCATCCGTCAGATATGACAATTGTCTTACCTCATCTACCCATGTATCCATGCTTTATTTTATTGATCTAGAATAAAGTAAATGGAACAATACTGGGGCATATCTCATATCTTACATTCATTTTGTACACAGAGCCAATCGCGGTCAGTGCTCTTGCCCACCGCAGCAATGGCGTCGCCGATAGAGGGCCAAATACATAAACCGGAGGTGAAATTGGTCTATATGATACCACTATTAATACACACACATACACCCAATACACACACCCATACGTGTACATGCATACACACAACCCACTGAAGACGGTTCATTTTGCTATATTAACTGGTTTCCCATAGACCCCAGCCTGAGATAGACAATCTCCAACTGGTTACACAGCAGACCAAGATGCCAGTTAATGCATTCACTTTGTCAACCATGCATGTATACTCACTATTGTGAGTAACTTGAATTTAAGCAAGTCAGATCAGCTCACCGGCAGTACCGTAGATATGTAGTGCTGCCAGCTAGCTACAATGTAGCTAGCTCAGCTGTGCAGCTCATGCACATGGCCACCACACGTACCGTACATAATTATAGCAGCACTTGTATCGTGAATTCTTTCGTTGTGCACTATCTTTCAGCTGAGGGAGCTATTCTTGCTAACAGTCAAATTAAATTTCGAATCTTCAGATATTTTTTACGTGGTACGAAAAAAAGAAAGCTCTGATAAATTATCAAAGATTATTTCCTTAAAACTGAATTTATCGCTTCTTCAGTTTCAGGGATAGGTTATATAGCCTTTCTCTCGCAAATGATGACAGAGTCAGAGAACTTTCAGAATTAGTTCTGCAAAGGAAGGGGACAGGCTACCTTTAACGGCTGTATAGAAAATTTGAAATCTCAATTCCAATAAGAGATCAGTAATGGATGTCCATTAGAGATGATTATTTTTTTCTAGTACCTGGTTATTTGAGAATTAAATCTTAAGGCAAGAAAAAAAAATGGTAATGCTTAATGAGTTCCTTAAAACAGTTTTTTTTTTCTTGGTGCAAATAGTGGGAGTGAAAATGAAAGCTCTATTGATCAAAGATTTCACTATTTCCCATTAGTAGTAATCCAGTGAAATCCAGAGTAGTGTTTCACTCTTCTTCTTATGCTCTACATTTCCCCTGGTAAATTGTGATGTTTGAATTGCTGTACAAGGTTTTAAATCTCTGTAATGAGTGCTCACATGTTCTGTAATGCCTTCCTAAATTCTTCCCAGGGAGGTTGGATTTCGAGGCAGAGGACTTTGAAGGGAAGCTGTAAGAAATGATGCTTTAACCAGGTGGGGCATATTGCTTTTTAAGCTTGCCTCGTTCATCATCGTGCTCACGTAATTCCTAGAAGATGAGCCTGGCAGTTTGCTGGAGACCTAGAAACTGAAGCATTCAGAGGAAAGAGAGTGAGAGAACAATATAGAGAAAGAGAATGAAATTTAGGAATGAAAAGGAGAGAAGGAAAAAAAAGAGAGGGAGAGAGAA
>CM057159.1:7485733-7545197 GCA_029962745.1 Echinometra lucunter | reverse complement strand
GGGGGGGGGGGGCTGCTCTCATGGGTCGCTTTTTGCAAGAAATCCCTAAACATGGTGTATGGTTTTTGAGTAGGAAAATCCCTAAACACGCCCTTTACTTTTTTAAACATCGGTAACTTTGTCTAGAATGATTATTCTCTCCCATAATGAGGCTAAGTACACACCCGAGATGCAAATCCGTAATAATGGTACCATTTTTTACCAATAGATTGACCCTTAAAAATGGATACGAGTATGGAGGCTTCAGCGGCACACCCCCGTCGAAACCAAATTTGAGTACCCTCCCCCCCCCCCCGGATTCCAGTCACCAGAGCACTTCAGAGTCCATTATGAAAGTTAGTCAGAGCCGACCCTACCCACGTAAGATGCTAACGACGAACGGGAGACAGAATTTTCGGTCTAGAAATCAGAGGCGTCGATCCTGGGGGGGGGGGGGGGGCAGTTGCCCCCAAGAAAATTTCGTTGGGGGGGGCAAAGATATCATTTTGTCCCTCCCCCAATAATTTCAGAAATGAAAAAAAAGAGGGGAAAAGAAAAAAGAAAGAGAAAGAAAGGAAAAGGAAAAAAGGGAGTGAAAAGAAAGAGAAAAAGACAGAAAATGTGAAATTTTCATAGCTCGCTCGCTTCGCTTGCTCGCATTTAACTATCGCATTGACCAATATCGATGATAATTACTGTTCTTATGAAAGGAAAATTGAGTTTTCATCTTGTATCTCTATCTAATGTTATACTATTCTTCTTCATATAGAAAGTAATATAACCAAACCTGAATATTACACCAAGAAATGTTGACCCCCAAAACAGATACACTTTTAGTAGATAAAGGCCTATATATCAGTTTGTACATAGATTTTAAATATCCCATCTTTTTTTTTTTTTTTTTTTTTTTCGTTAGCGCGCTCGCTACTCTCGCTTGTAAAAGCTAGATACAAGATGATTTCGGGCAGCAAGTAGCTTATTTCAGCAGCGAGATTCCAAAACATAATAATATTTGGGCTGCGAGGTGGTTTAAAAGTTTACAAAAACCATCTACTGTATTTTTCTGACGAATATAATGCGTATAGCTTTATCGGCTGTTGACTTTGCTCTCTCGTAGGCTTAAAAGTGTAAATAATCATCATAGAAAAGGGTATATTTTTCCTCGCTCGCTGCGCTCGCTCATTTCATATTAATGGTTTGGGAAAACAAACGAACTCGATAAGTGAGAAGGGGTTACCACTTCTACCATGAAAAACAGTGATTCTTCGCTTGCTCGTAGTATATATAAAACAGGGTGGTTTCAAGAAGAAAACAATAGACCGGCGATGTGCCAAAATAGAGTAATATTTGGCAGCGAGGTAACCATATATATATTTTAGATATCATATATGCCTATAGTGTATTTTGATAACAAAGCAGCGCCTCTAATAACAACAAAAATGGTTATTTTTGGCTCGCTCGCTTCGCTCGCTTGCAAAATTGAAAAACGAAACAAAATAGTGGTTCATAATCTAGGAAGATGCGGAATTTTCCTCAAATCTAAAATGCTTCAAATGTGAAGCATATTATATAATAAATAAATAAATATATATATATATATATATATATATATATATATATGGGCGTATATATATATATATATATATATATATATATATATATATATATATATACAATATATGTATAGTATATATACATACACACACACACAACACACACTCACACACACATGTATATATATGTAGCCGCGGGTTCATCTCTGCTTGATCATCTTGCCCCTCCATTCCTAAAAATGGATCGACGCCTCTGCTAGAAATATACTAGCCTGGCGCACAAGGTAATCAAGAAAAAACAGTGCATTATACGCAACATTCCCTATTATTCCTGACCTGCTGCAAATATGAAATAAAACCAAGTAAAGACAAAAGAAACAAAAATGAAACAAAAAGAAACGAAACGAAACAAAACAAAATAAAAACACATGGACGAAACCCCGAGACCACCCGTACACCATAAATTACTTTCAAATCAATTTTATCGTATTGAAGATACCATAGATTTACGATGACAAAAAATCTAGTGCATTATAAGCAGCAAGCAATCTGTCGATCCCGTTGCGTTCAATTAACGTGAGTGAGATTACCGGTACCGTGGATAAGATCAACGTTTCCATAAGTCAGAACTGTAAGAAATGTGAGTTTTTAAAAATTAGACTGAATGTACTCTAACAGTTAGGCGGTCGTAACTGTCCTTTAAAACTATGGCCAAGCAAGTGTACAGTCCTGTTAATTTGGATGGCAACACTGCTAACGCTGCACTTTTTTCCTTCGATTGCTTTAGCGTGCATCCGGCATGTTACTGGAATACTGCCATACGTGGTGGGTCTGCGGCATGCTGTGTGCTGTTTCGTTATCTTCCGTAGATGTAACTCTTTGGTATTTTTTGCGTGTTAGGCCTACACCAAAATGAGTTGACTCTCACTGCATTTTACTTTTAGCGGCTGAATTATGAATGTTATTTTCTTCCTGTATTCTAGACATGCTAGATCAACAACATGTTGGTGAATTAACTTACGATAACGATATTGTTGTGGGTGCTTATGCACTTTCATATCCATGTATGATAACTGATGGAATAAAGCGCTGCTGGTGCATGCACAGTACGGCCACGTGTGCGACTGTGTGCTTTATTCCGTCTGGCTGGGAGGCAAACCCGGAGAATAGGGGACCGGAACGCGCGTGCATGCCATTTGTACTGTGCAGAGATTGGCAGCAACAGCCGAAAGTCAGGGTATGTGACAAGTCCATGATCAAGTTCAAAGAAATGACTTTGAAATATGTTTTAATCAAGTAGCCTAATTATGTTCTAATATATTACATTGTCCTCTCGGCTTTCAAATGTGTGATTATGTGGTGAAAATCATTTTGATTTTTGCCAGAAATGTTCTCAAACTCACAAATGTTTCATCCATGAATCTTGTGCAGATCGTCCCCCTCGCCGCCGAATCTGCCGCTGCCACCGGCTGCATTTGTTTGCACACAAATGAATATGTGCGCGGATTCCGGTCCCCTATTCTCCGGGTTTGCCGGCTGGGATAGGAAAGTGCATTAGCTTTGACTATGTGTTTGGAATGATAATTTGTATGTTGAACTTGAAGATGATTATGCTGATGTGCAGTGCTAGTGGCATACCGTGCATGGGGGGGGGGGCACTGAGTGGAAAAGTGTTTGCAGGTGTTTGTGTGTAATATACATGTATAATGGTATTTCGAGAGACGCCAAGGTCAAAAGACCAGCAATGCGTGAGATTTTAAGCAGGGAACCGTGAAATCGCCAGGCATTGTGTATGATATAGAGTCTACATGTATATGGGGATAGGTTGTGATGTAGGCATGAGAAAGACTGGAGGATGAGCAAGAGCCCCCAATGCGGAAATCTCACGCCTAATGAGTAAGACTTGTCTGTATTTCTATCAGCAATAACAGTAATCTCGAAACAAGGTGTCTTTAGGGACGTGAAGCGTTTTTGAATTGGCAGTGTATACAGCCACACGCATGTGTCTTACCTTACGGCCACACGCATGTGGTTGTATGATGTATCTACAGCATCAACATGAGGATACAGCCACACTCGTCTGAATTGTCACAAGTTTGTACTCTGTACTGCGACAGCTATAGCTAGTGTATGCACTGCACAAGCGATGTGTATTCATGCAATGGTATGTGCTGCAGCTCGCAAAACTTCGATCGTCCCGAAGGTTTTATCTCTCGATTTCACTTATTGTACAAACAGTATTATCAATTCATTCTCACCTGATCGAAAAAATGACTATAATGAAGTAAAAATATTGTTTGTATGTCAGTGAATTTCAGGAGATAAAACCTTCGTGACGATCCAAGTTTTTGGGGTTTTGCAACACACCGTCGAATGAATGTACACATCGCTTGTGCAATGTGCTAGTGATAGCACCATGGCATAGAGTATAAGTGGGAATTCAGACGAGTGTGCATCGCCGTATGCAGTGGAGTGGGGGGGGGGGGGACAGGGGGGCAGTTGCCTGCAAGATTTTAATTTTTTTTCAAGATCTTGATTTTTTAAAGGAAAATTCCCCAAAATTTCACCCAAAGTGTGCACCATATCATTCAATTTCAATTTGAAAAATGCAAAAGTGCCCTCTTGACAAGCTCAGTTGCTTTGCTCCCTCACTTGCTTGTTTCTTCGAACATTTAATGTACTCTTGCGCCCTCCCCTCCCCCCCCCCCCCCCGGAAAAAATTTTTGCGTATGGCCCTGCGAGTGTGGCTGTATGTGTATACACTGCCTTTTAAATTTGAGGAAACTGATGCATCTTGCTAAATAAAGTAGGCAGTAGGTTAAACCATACTTATATTTTTTGTACATGATCCACTAATTGTAATGTAGATGAAGGGGGATCAATTGTGCTAGCTTGGCCCTCCAGCAGAGTGATTTCATTAGGAAACTGAGTTACACTTTGCATGCTACATATTTTCATTAGATGCACAACGAGGCCACGAGATGAACAAACCAGTCTGAAAAGCTACTGGGAAAAATCCTGAAGTTTTGTCACTTAGTTTCAATTGCATACCTACCAACTGTCCCTAATTAATGTAGCGGGCACTGAAATTTGTGATTTGTTTTTGTTTTGATGAGAGTTTGTTTGCCTACTTGCACTATTCATGTTCCATAGTAATTTACTTTAAGTTGCCAGTCATTCCTGGGTCAAGCTGGCATTCCAGAATATGAATAGGTGATGGATGGGAGCACTTGTAAATTTCTAAATGTCTGATTTCTTGATTAGAAATTACAGACAGTCCAGCTGGAGATGCAGTGTAACTTGTCTGAAAGGCTTGTCATTCTCCGCCCTGTCTAGGTTCTTCAGAGTTATGAAAGATTGAGTGAAAGGGAACAGATGAGTTAAGTGTAAGCGAGAAATGAGAGTTTTAGATGAAGAGGTGCTGAGGTGAAGCATTGGAGAGAGAGAGAGACAGAGATGGGGGGGGGGGGGGAGAGCAGGTGAACAAGTTATGTAAGTGAGAGGAACAATTGGCCGATCAGAGAACTCTGACTTGGAAGTTCAAATTTGCACATTACATGTTAATTATGTTCCATCTAGAAGGGTTTAATTACGATGAGGGAGTAATTTGGCGCATTGCTTGGCAGTGACATGCCCTTTCTCAGCAATTCATTTCTGCTATTTAGTATGACTCCTCAATGGATAAAAATGAGCCAGGGATGACTGAGATTTGTTCATGCAAAGATGCTTGCATTTCCATGATTTATTACATGAATCCGTATGGACTCGCTGCCTGTCCAAGCACTGAACAAAAAAGACAAAAGACCTCATGCATGGTTGATTATCAACTAAATGGAGTGGTGAGTACAAAACCTCATCAAAATGATAAAAGCTGATTGATAATAAAGTATTAACCTACTTGACCATGCAGTTAACAACAGATCAAGGAGTGTTTCTAGTCACAGAATTGGGACATTCTCACAGCCTTTAGCAATTTGCTGAGGTTTCTGTTGTAAGAATGTCATGTCTGGTTGAATTTATGAAGAACTTTTATGGAAAGAAATTAATTTTGTTTTAAAAGTGTTGACAGCTATGCAGTGGTGTTTGATGTAATTAATTCATTAGACACACATACATGCATACAGAGGGAGAGAGAGGAAGTGTGAGGGGTGAAGAGTTAATGGTTTGGGGTTGCGAGTAGGGTTAGGGATGGGGTGGGGACAGGCCCCTAAAGCTCCGCTATTTTGTCCAGACTCATTAGAAGGCCAACCTAAGCACAATCAATATTCATGATCAAAAATGAATAATTCATTTTGTAAGATGCTTCCAACTAGTAGCATTTGTTTGTATGCGTTATGAAACATTACACACATTTTTCTCAGATTTTTTTTCATTTAATTGATTTTAATGGATTAGAAATGTACATGTACTCAAACTTTTCTGTGATTTTTGCTTTTCTGTTCATATCTTATGAGTCATCCTAGTATTCTGGATCAAAACATAATATATATAAGTGTTGCTAAAAGGAGACACTGCACTGCTTTGGGTTAAATTATCTGAGGTTGTCGAATGCTGTAATCTACACAGGTACCATGAAAGCCCATAATCTCCCAAAAGGCCTGCCACTCATCATAATGGTTTTCCTGCCAGTAAGTGCACTGCAATGCAATGATTATTGACTCTCAATTGGGTTTTCATACATAAACAGGTAACTGCCTGCCCTGAAATCTCTACAGTGACTCATAGTGGAATAAGAATTGGAATCGATATCATGCAATTTTAGAATACATTATACACACAGGAAAAAAAAGGGGTAAATTTGGATAATTAGGTATCTGAGATACAGTTGAGTTCTCTTCACACAAAATTTTACATTGAAAGAATCTGTCTGGGATTAGTTTGGAAAAGGTGATCATAAATGCATTAGATTTGGTATACTATGAACGCTGTTATTTTCATGTGATTAATTTTTTGCGCTGAGCAACCCCAAAACATATTTGCGGGTTCTTGAATTTGTACTGCACAGTTACTCACTTGCAAATCTAAAGTGTAACTACAAGATTTGAGCTCATATTTCAATGCATGACAATTGTATTTCTGCCCAAGCTATGAATTGAACTCCAAAATGGTCACATTTGAATAAAAATTAGGCACACAAGTGTATACACCAGTGCGGCTCCATTTATTGTTTCACACACACACGGTCCATTCAGATGCATACCATAACACACAACTACTAGTACACATACACACGCTCTAAAATGTTGGATTCACATATGTATTAATCACGTGGAGCACGCAATTCAGCATCCGTTCAAAATAAATATAAGAAATCATGCTCATATTTTCGCGTGTTCTAGAATTCGTGCCCGCCGAAAATAGCGTGAAATCCACGAAAATGAATGTAACGCGAATATTTCTGCTTTTACAGTATACTGTGAGGATATTTGAATGATCAAAATAATGAGAAATCATTTCAGTCTTCTAGCACACAGAAATGTGGGTATGTGAGTATACCAAATGCACACATGCAGCTGTATATGTGACATGAAAGTTTGTTCTAAACGTCTCAGCTTTTTTCAACCTTTTTTTATTACGAGGCTTTTTGGAAAATGATCCCTTTCATGAGGAATTTGTACTATGGTATTTTTCTAAACTGACATGAAAACATATGAAAATGCTCATGCTGTTCTGCACCTTACAAGAGCTCACCCATCACTGTAAAGACTGTAATTTAATTTGCTCCAGAATACAGATGACAAGCCACATGGAATGTACATATGTATTGCCAATAAAAAGAAACATAAGGGAGATATGAGTTGGTCTACTAGACACCATCTGGAGGCGCTGTGGCTCAGTGGTAGAGCAGTGGTCTCGCAACCAGGAGTACCTGGATTCGAAACCAAGTTGATGCGCTAATGCCCTTTGGTAAGGTATTAGGAAGCTTTCGCAAACACGACGTGTACGTCCTTTTAGGATGCAGCAAAAATAAGAGATGCGACCGCGTCATACAGTGTTTTTGAGCTTTCGCTCTTCTGGTGAGACGCGAACGTATGACGTCATAATTTGAAGCATTTTGCTCTTGCCATGGCCAGGCTAGGCGCATGTGCCAGGCAAGATCTATGATGGCTGCGCTCAGGCTGCACTGATGATAGGCTGGCTGCGCGTGTTACCATAGTGTTACATATGCACTAATGCTGGATACCCAGCTGCATCATCAAGAACGGACGTTACTTTGGCTGGGAACCGTTCTCGATTTTAGCAGGACGGGGAGTTTTGGGGATTTGAGCATGCAGAGTACAAAACTTTGCGCACGACACGTAAAATCAACATCTGCGTTGTGTTTGCGAAAGCTCCCTATTATCTTCATTACCAAGTCCTTCAGAGGGACTTAAAGCCATCAGTCCCCTGAATGCTTACTAAAAGACATACACATTCTTAGCAGTCAGGGAAAATAACCAACTACATGTATGTAACCATTTAACTGCAAACCTTGAAAAGGGTTGGCATCTCTGGTCTAGTGATCAGCGTTTTGTGATGGAGTCTGGTTTGAAATGTGAATAAAAATTCCACTATCTTGTGGTTGAAGAAGGAATACATTTGTTTCATGAGTGTGTAAAAAACATATTCCCAATTATTATATCTAGGATACATAATTTACTTCTTTTTTTTTTTAGAAGAAATAGAAATTGACATTGACATTCAAGTAAGGAGCATGCTCATTGATTTGGAATTAGCTATCCAGGAAAAATAATTGTTGAAGAATACGAAATCAGAAGCTATGTGTAGTGTTCAAATACTTACAAGAAAACCTTAAAGGTAGCCTGTCCCTTTTGCAAAATCTACGAAAATCCATACAATTTGACATGAGATTAGGATATGCCCTTCTGATACTGTTAATTTAATCTTAGGCCAAAAAAAAAATTGTTACTCCAATACATCAATTTTTTTTTTTTTTTTTTTTTTTTGAGGGGGGGGGGGGCCTTACAGTCATACGTTGCTCAAGTTATTGATATGAAATGAAAATCTGGCTACCAAAATTGAATTAGCAAGTCGGATCAGCTCACCGGCAGTATCGTAGATATCTAGTGCAGCCAGCTAGCTACAATGTAGCTAGCTCAGCTGTGCAGCTCCTGCACGTGGCCACCCACACGTATCGTACATAATTATAGCAGCACTTGTATCGTGAATTCTTTCGCTGTGCACTATGTTTCAGCTGAGGGAGCTATTCTCGCTAACAGTCAAATTAAATTTTGAATCTTCAGATATTTTTAAGGAAGAAAAAAGAAAGCTCTGATAAATTATTATCTAAGATTATTTCCTTAAAACTGAATTTCACGCTTCGTCAATTTCAGGGATAGGTTATATAGCCTTTCTCTCTCAAATGATGACAGAGTCAGGGAACTTTCAGAATTAGGTCTGCAAAGAAAAGGGACAGGCTACCTTTAACAGCTGTATAGAAAATTTGAAATCTCAATTCCAAAAGAGATCGGTAATGGATGTCCATTAGAGATGATTATTTTTTCTAGTACCTGGTTATTTGAGAATTAAATCTTAAGGCAAGAAAAAAAAATGGTAATGCTTAATGAGTTCCTTAAAACAGTTTTTTTTTTCCTTGATGCAAATAGTGGGAGTGAAAATGAAAGCTCTATTGATCAAAGATTTCACTATTTCCCATTAGTAGTAATCCAGTGAAATCCAGAGTAGTGTTTCACTCTTCTTTATCTTGTGCTCTACATTTCCCCTGGTAAATTGTGATGTTTTGAATCGCTGCACAAGGTTTTAAATCTCTGTAATGAGTGCTCACATGTTCCGTAATGCCTTCCTAAATTCTTCCCAGGGAGGTTGGATTTCGAGGCAGAGGACTTTGAAGGGAAGCTGTAAGAAATGATGCTTTAACCAGGTGGGACATATTGCTTTTTAAGCTTGCGTCTTTCATCATCGTGCTCACGTAATTCCTAGAAGATGAGCCTGGCAGTTTGCTGGAGACCTAGAAACTGATGCAGTCAGAGGAAAGAGAGTGAGAGAACAATATAGAGAAAGAGAATGAAATTTAGGAATGGAAAGGAGAGAAGGAAAGAAAGAGAGGGAGAGAGAAATAGAAACAGAGAAAACAGTGAAAATGGGATTGAGAGAGAAGAAGGGAGAGGAGGGAGAGAAGAAGGGAGAGAAGGGAGAGAAGAAGGGAGAGAAGGGAGAGAAGGGAGAGAAGAAGGGAGAGAAGAAGGTAGAGCAGAACGGAGAGAAGAACAGAGAGCAGAACGGAGAGAAGAATGGAGAGCAGAACGGAGAGAAGAAGGGAGAGAAGAACGGAGAGAAGAATGGAGAGCAGAACGGAGAGAAGGTAGAGAAGAACGGAGAGAAGAACAGAGAGCAGAACGGAGAGAAGGGAGAGAAGAACGGAGAGGAGAATGGAGAGAAGAATGGAGAGAAGAATGGAGAGAAGAAGGGAGGGAGGAAGGTTAAGAGAGATGAAGGTAAAGCAGAAAAGTGTTAACTTTCAGGACATATCTTTGGAGAGAAAAAAAAATGTTAGGTACTGTCCATGTCCATATGCAAGTGCAGACAAAGCAGTTTGGAAAGCACTACCAATTTGATGATTTTGCACTTTAGCTTTTAAAAGCTGTGGCTTTGTAATGATATGCTGTAAGGTTTTTTGGGGGTGTGTGATTGATGATCCTTGGCTTTCAATGTAATCAAATGTTAAAAATGACAGAGAATTATAAAGTGCGAGGATGAAGATGTTGTACATGCCTGTAAATATACAGAACATGCATTTTGAATCTTCTGTAAAATATTTAATGAGGAGATGTTTTTAAATGTTTGCTTACTGTACAGAATACCCTGTCCAGTGAAAACGGGAAAAGCTGACTGGATGTAGAATACAAATAGGCCTACATAAAATTTGTTTCATTTTGTTTTTGCACAAAAGCAGATTAAACTTCATTTTCAGTCCTCTTGAATTTCCAGTCAGCAGAGGACAAATGGGCAGCTGTCATGATGACATCATTTTATGTACATGTAGACCAAGCCTCTCTTTCGCATTTTCGACAGCATGATCCATGCGAAAAATAGAAGTGATCATGTAATTGTTCGAGAATAGTTTATTTAGAAGTTAGTAAAAGTTTAAAATCGTTCATTTGGGATGGCGTCACCAGTTCTCCATGAAGATCACAAACATGATTTGGTGATGAAGTGTGAGTATGAATAATAATGATAATAATACATGTAATCTGTTGGCAAATATGAATATAAGACTTTGACAATAAAACAGAAGTTAGACAGACAGCATGTACACACATGTAAAAAAGGTTTCAACATTTACATACACGTAAGATGACATTATCAAGTCATCCCTGTTTTTCAGTGAGATTATTTCTGGGTTTCGACACTCTTGAATTCAAGCTTTCATCATTTACATCATGCAGTCAGTCTGCAGGTCGTATGCAAATGAGCAAAAAGTGTGCATTTTGTTTCCACCATCCGAAATTTGTCTTTTCTCCCTGCAACCAGCCACCTGTATTGAATGATCATCTTCAAAGTTATGCAACTCTAGAAATATGAATGCTGTGCTCATTAGACTTTCTGCAGAAGT
Organism: Echinometra lucunter; assembly: GCA_029962745.1. Classification (NCBI taxonomy): domain Eukaryota; kingdom Metazoa; phylum Echinodermata; class Echinoidea; order Camarodonta; family Echinometridae; genus Echinometra; species Echinometra lucunter. The sequence goes on along the minus strand of CM057159.1, from coordinate 7,534,091 downwards.
GGATGGAGGGTTTACAGCAACACAGAAATATCTTATTTAAGTCATAATTTCATAATTGAAATTTTTAAATAACTGATGAAATAGTAAAACAAAACACTTTTTCTTTACAAGATTTCAAGGTGTAAAAAAGACATATAAAAAGTATATGAGCTGCCATCAAGATGCATGTGTATGGAAATGTAGGAATTTAATGTTTTACATTGTCATATCCAAATTATCCATGAATTTATGACAGTCAGGATCCAGCAAGAAACAGCTGCAGTAGCAAAAATATCTTTGAAATGATCAGAATAATACATGTAGAATCCTATCACTGTGATTGGCTGGCTGGGCATCTTGCAAGCCAGTGTACGATGTATGAAACCATGCCCAGGCTGTTGGTTGACCCTTGTGCAAACATGCGCCTGACTGTTGCCTGGCTGTGACATGAGAAAATATGATGTGTGCTGGTAACGAATCGAGAGTGCTATGAGGGCTTGTTCTGTTCAAGTACGTCTTTTGGTGAATTTTTTGCAGGACTACAATATTCTACAGTGTATTACCAACATCTTGCTGGATCCTGACCCAGTCATACATGTAACATGACTCATCGCATACATGTATTTAGGTTCTTTAGAAATGTGAATGTGGACTCAGTACATTCATATGGTAACTACAGCTCAGGGGTCAAATAAAAAGTTATAATAGTAAAATATGAAACCTATAAAACCTATGAAAGATTTGTAAAATTGTTGCAATATGTAATTACAAGTGTGAATTCTTTCTGATAACCGTTTTTGTCTCGCCTGCGTAGCGGAGCGAGACATAGGTATCACTATTTCCGGTGTCGGCGTAGGCGTCGTCGGCGTCGTCGTCAACAATTGTGTTGTACACCCAATAACTTTCTATAGCTTTAAGGTGGGATCACCAAATTCATACCAGAGGTCCATCTCTTGAAGGCGCAGGTCAAGTTCGAATATGAGTCGAATTTGAATAAGGTCAAAGGTCAAAGGTCAATGAACTTTCCATGACTGGCACTGTGCTATATTGTACACACAATAACTTTTTATACCTTCGAGGTAGGATTGCCAAATTCATACAAGAGGTCCATCTCTTGAAGGTGCAGGTCAAGTTCGAATGTGAGTTGAATTTGATTAAGGTCAAAGGTCAATGAACTTTCCATGACTGGCACTGTGCTGTGTTGTACACACAATAACTTTCTATAGCTTCGAGGTGGGATCACCAAATTTATACCAGAGGTACATCTCTTGAAGGCACAGGTCAAGTTTGAGTATGAGTTGAATTTGAATAAGGTCAGAGGTCAAAGGTCAATGAACTTTCCATGACTGGCACTGTGCTATGTTGTACACACAATAACTTTCTATACCTTCGAGGTAGGATTGCCAAATTCATATGAGAGGTCCATCTCTTGAAGGTGCAGGTCAAGTTCGAATGTGAGTTGAATTTGATTAAGGTCAAAGGTCAAAGGTCAATGAACTTTTCATAACTGGCACTGTGCTATGTTGTACACCTAATAACTTTCTATAGCTTTGACGTGGAATCACCAAATTCATACCAGAGGTCCATCTCTTGAAGGTGCAGGTCAAGTTTGAATGTGAATTGAATTTGATTAAGGTTAAAGCACAACCTTTCCTCCATTTTTCAAACAATAAGTTTGCCATAACACCTTAATAATTAATTTAATTTTACAATTTTACTCACATTATTATCAGTTACATTCTTTTTCACTAACATTCATTTCCTTACTTGCATGGAAATAATTATAGCTTCATAGTATTAACAGCATTCTTAGTGTTATCTGATTTCCTAGGGATAAAGTAGGCCTATACCATTATTGCATATGTAAACTGTCAGAACCACAATTCACCCCCTAAACTGCTGACAGCCTCAGAAGTCATATAGCATAGTTTTGACATGCAGTCTCTTCATGACTGCAATATGCAGGCGAGACAACGCTTGGCGTTTGCCTTGTTATTAAAAAATAGACGTACGGAAATTTTAGGTTTTCGTCTAGTAAAATCAAAAGTCAGAAAGAATATATTACTTAGCAGCGAAACAATGAGCCTTTGCAAACGTGTGCTTCAGTGCGGCTCCTACAGTCAGACAAGGTCACATGACATGTGCTGGAAATAAACTAAACACATTTTTTTGGACCTGTGGATTGACTGCTTTATGCTACGTTCACACCTTTGTGTATTTGGCTTGCGTATTGCTGCGTATTGACCAAATGCAGACATAGGCAGTCGTACCCAATAAAGTGCAATGAAACATGCTCTCATCGTACTCAACGCGCAGACTAGTGCATAGACCTGCCCCGGTTGCTTGCTAGTTTTAAATTTTTTTGAATTATCGCAAGCAAGTGCAAGGTCAAATCGTCTCTTTTTTTGAGCACTTGTCATTGTCTATTGCTGCGTTTCTTACACGATTCACCTCGCTTTAGCTCGTTGCTGTTCGCATGATTGCGCGTAATGTTGCGCTGTTGCTCACACACCACTCGCAGCAGCAAGAACCGCTGCGTTAATGCTCGATATACTGCGAGTTTAGCTCGTACACCACTTGCTTTTTATGAGCAGCATAATACGAGCTAGATATGCAATAGTGTGACTGCTCGCATCAGATTTGCTGTGTATTGCTGGGTACGGCTACGAATTGATAGCGCAGCAATACGCAAGCCAAATACGCAAAGGTGTGAACGTAGCATTAGATGACGTCATCTAGTCATCCACTGTTTTTAGTGAAATATTTCCCAGTTTTGACACTTTTGAATTCAAGCTTTCAAACAAATATCACTTCCGAGGCAATCTGGATGTAGCTATCTTTCCTCAGCTTCGCTTCGGAAAGATGATAATTTTTTTTAATAAAAACATATACATGTACATCCAGATCGCCGAGGAACGGATAACTTGTCTCATTGCCTGAACCCCGAAGGTGACTATTTACTTTATGTTCCACATCTGAAACCATTTAACTGTATAGAATGAAAATATTTTACTAAATTTACTTCTCTATAAGAAGAATTTTGGTTTAAAAATCAAGGTTTAAAAACATGGAAAGAAGTTCTGACTGCCCTGCAAATGCCTGTTCTAGCATGTATCATGTGAAAGTGTTGTGCGCGCGCAACTTGCTTTGCCCTCTCAGCTCAACAAGTAAGCTGATTGTGAAGTCACAAAGAAGCAAATAATTTTACTGTGATGTTACGCTAGATCAAAGAGTTCACACACTTTTCTTTTCGTGCATACTCAAAATATTGATAATGCGTTGTGACTCTATGGACTGTAATGATCAGAGAAACACCAAGGTTCCATGACGGCGAGTTGACGAATTTTTTTTAATGGGGAAACTACACTTTATCACATGATTAACTTTTGACCAATCCTGTAGCAAGATTCTTAGTATGTGGAAAAGAATAACAATTACTTTATTTTATGGTTAGAAGCTTTAGTTTGATATATAATTTGTCTATTTCATTTTTCAGTTCAGACAGGGTTTTTAAAGATGGACCCAGTCATACATGTTCATGCTTTAGCTGTCTACCATGAAACATTCATATTATGCCCAGTTTCCCTCCATCCCAAAGATAGACTCTCATGATGGCCTCCACAATCTTTAGCCCCTGGTTTTGTGGTTGGATAAGGAAAAAATTCTTTAAAATGTAAGCTCAATGTACAAATATTTGATAGGCAAACCCAGTTGCAGTTATTCTTTATCAGTGTACCATGAAACATTTGCTTTCTGCAAGATAGTCAGGGTAGACTCTAGTAACTGACTACCTTGCAACATTTTCATTTTGCACAGGTTTTGTCCATCTCAAATATATTCAGCATAGACTTGCGAGAAGGCCTCCACAACCTTTACCCTCTGGTTTCATGTTTAGATAAGGAAGAAGGCAGTTAGGAGTGCGACATTCTGTTTTGAGACACGCGTGGGTGGGTAGGCTCCTGGATAACACGATCATGGCGAATGCTCGAAGGACATGCTTGCAATTGCAGTATGGTGACATACATGCAAGTGCACTGTATGCACTTTGGTACTAAAGGGGTTATCCATGAAGTATGATGGAGTTGCAATGCCAGGAGGATTGGAAAGAGAGTGACTGAAAGGGAGGGAGAGAGAAGGAGAAGGGGAGAGTGAGAGAGAGAGAGAGAGAGAGAGGTGAAGAAAAATGTGGAAAAGAACATAAAAGAGGAAAGAACAGGTCTGTGAGAGAACATGGAAAGAGGGAAAAGAGCAAAGAGGAAAATTGGAGAAATGAAAGAGAGAGAAGAGAAAGATAAAGAGAGAAAAGGAGAAAATTAAGTGGAACAAGAAAGAAGTAGAAGTTTTAAGTAAAAGTGGGAAGAAAATGTATGTAGAGTTCTTACTGTGAAAAAGAGCTTAGAAGAACTTTTCCTTGTGCTCATTTTCAAATTTAAATCTCTAAGTGAGTTCCCATCTACATTAGATTACAAGTCATGATAAATTGATATCATTCATTTTATCTATAGTTTATTGCAACTTTGATCAGTTTATATGCCTCCGCCATGACCTGGCTGCAGGCATTAGGTTTTCAGGTTGTCTGTTGTTCTGTCTGCCTGTGTGTCATAATGTCAAAGGTCACAGGTCAAAGGTCACAGAAGTCATTATACATGTGTACATAAGTATAGCCAGTTCTCATGACAACTCTTAAAACAGTTTGACATGTTAACTTGCACACAAGACTAATCAAGTATCATGAATCATGTGGAACAAATTGCAGGTCACAAAGTCAAGGTCAAAGGTTATTTCAGGTCAATTAATTTGAATTATGTTTCAAAAACTTAACTTAAGTTTAAGTTTTTGAATTTTTACCCTCATTTCAAAAGTGTTAATTCGAATTCCATGGTATTTGTTCACAAGGGTAATCAAGTAACACAATCATGTGGAGCAAATTTCAGGTCACGAAGTCAAGGTCAAAGGTCATTTGAGGTCAATTACCTTGAATTTTGTTGCAAAAACTGAACCTGAGTTTAAGTATTATTTGTTCAAATTCCATGAAACCTCTTTGCAGGGGTTATCAGGTTATCACAAATTACATGTATGTGGAACAGATTTCAGGTCACAAAGTCAGGGTTAAAAGGTCATTTGGGATCAATTAATTTATTTCATTACCCTCATTTTTAGAAGTTTTGGGACATTGTCCCCAAAAGGTCAATAGAACTCAGGAGTGGCACACCTCATGCACCCCAACCACAATTTTTCACTAAAGTAGAATGCTGCCATGATGATTTTGGTAATGCAGGCAAGACTGCCAACTTAAATAGGCATTTCACACATTTGATAAAGCTGCTTTATTTTAATTTGATTCTAATCATAATGTCCTTTTCAGATGCAAATATTTTGGTGAACAGCTGTATGAGCGTAGATTATTGTGGTAGTATGTCATAATCAAAACATATTTTTACAGTATTTGTCATGTTGACATGTTGAAAATACCTAATTATAGCTTTCTTCAGTTAGATTTAACATGCTTGAAAATCTTGATGAATAAAATCTGTGTCGCCAGCATAAGAGAGGTCACCTCTTATTGCACCAAATCAGAAGTAACACTCCTTTTGTTTTCAGCTGTGGAATTAGCTGTACAAAATCAGTAGCTCCAAGGTAAATAATATCTGTCTCAGTCAGATAAGCAGATGCAATCTATTCCTTTCCTTTGGGCGTTCACGTGCAGGAACAAGGACAAATCGCATCAGTGGCTCATGCTTAAAGGGAGAAAGCTTACTGAGGCAGCGAAAAAGGGTGGTTTTCAGGAATCTATTTGCTGTGCACTCATGCCTTAAGACCTAAGTTCCTTAATAGATTACAAATCTTTATTGATGTAGATGATGAGGAATTTGACCTTGTTTTGTACCTTTGCTGTTTAGAATCACATTGTCAAGTGAACAGATGATCGAAACAGTTTTTCATTTTAAACTGGAACATATCTATTTTCAAATTGTGTTGTACCTTGAATTTGTAGAGATATATATGTGCATTTTATAAATATTGTCATGTTTCTTTTTTTAATTTCCAGTTTTGCCTCCTATTTCAAAATGAATTCCATACCATGTCATCACCTTTAAGGGAATTGGTAACATCGTTTATGTTGGTGGCTTACATTAGTTGTACATGTAATGTCATTAAAATGTATGAAAATACTGATGATATACATGTGAAAACAAAAAATGAAAATATCTACATTGTTTATCAGACATTTTTTTTGCCATTCATTTGTGTGTCAGAATTACTGTAAAACTGCAATAGTTTTCTTCATTTTTGGTATGGTAAATGATATCCGTTTTCATTCATATATACTTTCACATATTGATGATTCTATATACATTTATCTATTATCATTTTCATGCATAAATTTATTAGATAACTTTTTTTTAAATGTTACTCAATGTTACCAGTTCCCTTTAAGATAATAACACATGACTTGTCCATTTCAGAACAAAATGTTTGTGCTCTCATATGCCATAGAGTTTGAGACAATCAAACAATTTATGAATGTTATAAATTGATGTAAGATTTTACCTATCCATGTAACTGTTTGAAAATGCAAGTATTTCAAAAGCATGATAAAGTTAAAATTCATTGGAATGCATCTATATCAGTTTGCTAAAATATTTGATGCCTTCAAAATATCAGCAAAACACAGATTTTACCTTTAGGGAATTGGATCAATACAGCATACTGATATCACTTGAAATGAAGGATTATTCTGTCTTTATTGCCATCTCATCCATGTTTCATCTCTTACATTCTCTCCTTCCAGCACTAAGAGGAGAGAGATAGGGAGACCAGTCCTTTTCTTACCTTGAGTGAAGCAGACTGAATCTGAGAAATCCAAGATGGCAGGCATGGCAGCGAAGATGATACTTGGTAACAAGCTGAATAGTGTGAAAGGTAAGAACCGCTATCATGATATTGGTCCCTTAGGGCAAGAAATTGAAGGTTTGTCGGAGTGAAAATACTCCCACATGTCGCTGATAAAAAATATTTTCTGAGATGAAATTGCAATCCATCCAAAAATTAGTGTGAATTTGCTGCCTGGGGACTAAATTTTGTTTTGAACTGTTTTTTTTTTTTCTTTCGAACAAAATATGTATAGTCCAAAAAAATATTAAATTGATGCCTTGAGAAGAATTCCCCATGTTTTGCTGATGAAGAAAACTGTTTTGTGTAAAGTTAGAATAGATTGCAAGTTTGAGAATAAAGTTGCAAGTGATTCCAACTTCGTAAGTTAAAGTGGCAATTGCATGCAGGTTTTAGGATAAAGTTACAGTCAATTTACATGTAACTTTGAGGGTAAAGTGACAGTTAATTGCTGGGGATAAAGTTGCAGTCGATTGCTACTTTGAGGGTAAAGTGGTAATTGATTGCAAATTTGAAGCTTTATACCACAAGTTATCTGGTACATGTACATCTACATTTGAACTGTTTTCTGGGATAATTGTTAAAATAATTTACAATATTGAAATTAGGGGATACTATATTACATTCATTCTATAACTAGCCTTAACCCTTTTATGCTAATGAATTTGTAATTGGTTAATAATAAGACCCTTCTCCATACAGTTGAATGAAGCATGCTTATTGATGTATGTTTGATTTTGCACCATCTCATACCTGAGAAAATGGAGATTGAGAATTAAAACTGTATGAGATATCTCACTTTATATACCTTATTCTAAGATTCTAGGACTCTGATTGGTCAAAGAGGCAGTCATGGAAACCGCTAGCTGACTGCCGGGCATATAGTGAAAAAACTATTGACTGGGCATGATAGTTCAACCTCCTTGTAGAATACATGAAGTACATGGTTTGTTACACGCTAGTTCTAGAGAAGTAGGTTGGGTAAGATGTGTGAGATTTGTATTGCCATGATGATCATCTGTCATAAACATGTACATGAAATATAATTTTGATACCAAGCAGACAATGATATAATTCTAAGATGTACACATTCTGGCAGTATGGTGCTTTTGGTGACACGATATTTGCACATGCGACAATTGCTGTCTTAATTTCTCTGAAGGCATAGGGTTGAGGTTGAGATGGTTTTAGGGATTTGTTTCAGAATAATGTGAGGATAAAGATGTAAGGTTAGTGTTAGGTATGGGGTTAGGTTTTACATGTATGTTTGGCTTAACGTGCAGATTTCCATGAAAGCAATTGTTGCCAGAGCGAATGTCATGAAACCAGTGCTTTTAGCTTATTTGTATGAGACTTGTATTGGTGTGATTATTGTGATAATCATCTAGTGTACATGAATATACTAGTACACTGTGAAGTGTTGGAACTGCAGTGGGTTTGGAAGGTCAGTGTCATTACATACACTGTAGATCTTTGATGATAAAATCTTTCTTCGTTATATGACTAGACTCTATCAAGATAAACATCATGAATAACAGAAGAGATACAGATAAAGTATCAGTTTCTTCAAGATTTCTATGAATCATACAACAAAATTATTTTTGCGTGAATAGACCCTATGACTGCAGGCAAATACCAGATTAGAAAAGTATGGCATGGCAATTACATTGATCTCCTAATCAGCTAAGGCATATCTGGAATATAAATGTCTTGCCACTTACTTGGAAAGCATTACAGAGGTTTAATGATTGTATATTGAAATCTAATTTGTGATTATATTCCTAGTAGGAGTCTGTATTCCTCTTGCATAAATCTACATGTTGTCTTCTTAGCTCAGAAAAAGAGGCCATCTTCTGGGAACAATGCTTTATAAATACTGTATTAATGTTTGTTGTTCTGTGTTTTTGTAATCAGTTCACTTTCTAGGACAATACAATAACTCTTCCAGGAAATCAGTCCGGAAATTGGTATTCGCAGTACCTCACCCCAATTTTAAAAGATCAGAAAGATTCATATGATTTCTTGAAACGTCCTGTTTTCATCCATTTTATTCCTGTACCTGGGGATATGTAGATATGACATGTGATCTAAGCAGTGCCCTGTAAAATAGGTAAAGTTCAGCATCAATGATATCAAGGGGAGGAAAGGGCGATTCAGTCGATGATGTAAAAGTAGATATATACTGTAAGATGACTTTTAAAAAGAGGGTAAAACAGTAAAGGAAATACAGGAGTTTTCTATTATAGAGGGAAGGTTACATGTAATGATATTGTAAGGTAAATAGAATTTAAGGAGCTAGAATTGGTGAGACTAGAGAATTTCCATACACCTTTGCAAAGAAATAGAATGCTCCATTGAAGTCCATCTTGAAATGACATGTATACAGGTACTGGGAAGATTCCTTTTTCTAGTAGGACCTCCCCCCCCCCCCCCCCAAAAAAAAAAATATTGACAAAAGATATATGAGGGAATTATTTTACATTACAATCACATCTTCAGGATGTGACAAGTGGTGGACAGGGATGTTCGGTGATATGGGCTATTTGTTGTGCCAATTTGCCAGTGCAATTTGCAATGCTTTTAGTTCTATATAACTCGGCAAAATGATTCATATTCTGATTTGTCATGTATTGTATCTCTTGAATTATATGTGCAATATGATTCATATTCTCATCTGGCACATTTTCACAAAAACATTTTTCTCATTCTGCCCAATTGGAAGTGATACATATATCCTTGATTATTATGACTTGAATGATAACATTTTACTTCACAGTGGTTATATCTTTCAAATTCAAAGGCAAATTGATTTGTTTTTCCTATAACTCATTAAGATAAAAAAAAGGAACAGTTGCAATTTGCAAATAAAACAAACAATGTATACATGTACATCACAATTTCCATTGTAGCCCACAAAAGTGATGAGTTCGAGCCTTTAAAAGCAAGTAGGGAAAACCCCTTTTTGTTTGAAAACACACCTTTAGACAAATCACCCTTTACTGATCTACATTTACATGATGATTGCTATCGAGGCATTTCCATAATTTAATGGCATTGGATGTACACCCAAGAACTTGACACTGTTAATTTTTGAGACTTTGCCACTTACGATAAAGGTTACAAGAAATCAAACTTTTTTTTGATGCCTTGAGCATCCTCCAGATGGAGGTTTTGTTTAATATCAGATTTTCATTTTGTACAAGTTTATGTATGTACTCATTACATTATATTATGATGTTTTAGATTTTTAATGATTTTTTCCAGTAGGATGTAATTCTGAACTATTGTACTCTGTATAGGTAATTTGTATTACATGTACTGTAGCAAATGTAATCAAAGAGGAAGAATTACAGAAAACATACTGGAAATCATTTCACTGACGAGAAGAACACGAATGGACTCTTCTGGGACCTGGGGGAGGGGGGTACTCGACCCCAAAAGTGGTAGGTATGTGCCGTGGGCGAGACAGAAAAGGGGGGCTTCGAAACCGGCTTATCGTGGAAGGACAGTCTTTGGAATGGGCTTCGGAACTACAAAATGTTTGTGAAAACAGGGGTCACTGTAACGATTCGCCTGCATGAGTATCTCTATGGAGCGGGCATACATGCATGCAGCTGGCCCGGTGGCACAGCCGCCGGGTGTGCTCTTGTAGATGCAGTGGTCAGGCAGCTCTGGCTGGCCCTGGCTTCGTATGTGTGGCACGGTGCTGGCCACTTTTCACCAAAAATGATACTCATTAGAATGCATCATGCAGCCGGAACGGCGAAATGAAAAATATGTGGAGCTTTGGAACGGTTTTCTTTCTCCTTTTTCTCAGTAATAAAAAAATGCTATGCATTGGAATGGAAATTTGAATGAAAAAATGGGGGTCTGCTCCGTGGCACATACCCACCACACATTATATACTGAGTACCCCCCCCCCCCCCCCCCCCCCTCTGGCTGGGACCATGTTCCTATTGCAGGACATGTGGGCATTAATACTTCATTTTCTAATTATTCATATCTTTACTTTGCTATTTTAAATGATTGTGGTCTGATTCTGTCACATTTTATTTGCTCTCTTTACAAGAGCGCAAAATTACCTTTAAGAAGATAGAAAGCACTCTGATAAATTGAAACAGCTGCATGGCAACATGATCCTGACAATTCCCATAAAACATTTGAGAGAGCTTGATATTACCTGGCACAGATACAGACATCAACTTAAAATTCTCAAGAAATCCCCCCCTTTTTTTTTGGCCTTTTCAGAAGGTACATTATGTATCCAAAATTCCAAATATTTCTTATCTATCTTTGAAACAAGGGTTTACTTGTTATGTAAAATATAGGTTAGTGCTGTAAGTCTATGAATATCTTTTCTCACTTTTCATTGAACATTTTTTTGACATTATTTACAAGAATAGCAAATGCTCTTTGCTTTATTTATATGTATTTACAGAGAGTGAGGCACCTTTTTTGTAAGGTTGCTATCAAAACATGGTCCTGCCTGTATAGTCAGTGATATAATGAAAAAATAAAAGTTAACTCCTGTAAAATGTACAAATATTTGTTTATATCTTTGAAAGAAATAACCTTTTATCATTTCTTTCCCTTAGGTGTCATAGGAGTCCCTTATTCCATTGGTGTAAAATGTCAAGTATCTTGTTCTTTCAAAAATTGTGTCCCCAATGCATTCTATACTCTAAGCCTGTCTGGAGTGCAGTAAATGAAGCATGTCACATAGTCTTTCTGGCACAGACCCTTCTTTTTTTTCCTAATAGTAGTCCATGATTTACATGTAGAACTAAAATCATAATACAGTTTCTAGGCATGAATGTATTAAATTAGATTTATCTCAAAGGAATGAAATATAGCAGAATCAGGGACAAATTCTTACACAATTTTTGTAGCTTATCTGCAGAAGCTAAATAACACACTATTGTAAGTATTGTAGATGGATCTAGAAGGTAAATTAATGATTTTGAAGGGGGGGGGGAGGGTCAGTATTTCCTTTTTCCCTCTGCTACCCCCTCCCCACAAAAGAGAGACAAATATAGAGAAGTTATGATATAAACTATGTATTTAGACAGAAATTCCCTTTATATTTGAATTCAGATGTATTGGATCAAATCGTCGCTGAATTCACGAAGTGGCACAAACCCCCAAAATTGCGTCCAAAGTCAAATTTGAGTTATTTTCAGTTTTATCATTCTCTGGCCATGGTCTTTCATTTCACAAAATTTTAGAACCCAATTTTCTCTAATTTAAGAGATAATTAAAGTGCAAAAACGACACAAACTGAAAATCTACATTAAAAAATATCCACGAACCTGCACAAGGGTATGCATCGTTACGAGCCATTGAGTTCTATACAGAAAAACTCAATGGCACGCGCGCTTGTGCCGGTTCGTGAATTTAGTGACACAACATAGCGTAACACGAGCGCTTGTGCCGGTTTGTGAAATGTTTTGGGTGCACAAAATCGTACTTGCTTTCTACACGAAGTGCCACTTTGTGGATTCTTCTTAAGCTGAAGCAACGTTTCTATATAACGACACCTGCGTTTGAAGCTTTACTGTGTTAAGATTTGAACTTAGTTTGATTATGATTCTACATGGAAGGCGAGAGTAGATACTTGGCTTAACTTCATAACAAATGGCAATGAGCAGTTGAAAAACAGATAAAATCTTTAATCGCGTTTTCTTCGAAAAGTGATTTCGCGCATCTGCAGTTGCGCGTGCCACTGCGTAGATTCAGCGACGAAATATAAGCTCAATACATGATACAGAATATTTGCATACTGTCTGTCTTGCAAAATGACTGCTTATATAGATGCAGGGATCTTCCTAACATTTAAAGGAGAAGTCTAGGCGATTTCTGTAAGCATGGATCATAAAGAGAAAAAATTCAGCAGCTAGAAAATGTCTTACTTTACCCAACATACCCTAGGATTACCAAGAAATCAACAGTTAACTTGGATAAACAGTAGTTCTAGTACGAGCCCATTTTCATCCACAATACAGTTCGCACCCGGGCCCAGTGACGTAGCAGATGCATCGCAGGCAGGCCAGGCGATGCAAGCAATATGCGTGTACGACATTCCAGCTCAAAGTGGTCTTCGCACACTTTCTTTAACTTTGAAAATTTCTAAATTTTATAAAGTCGGATTTGTCCGTTCTAATATTATTAATCCATCAGGCACATCTCTCCCTGTCCGTCAGGGGATTTGGGATTGCAAAAAAACTTCTCTTTGGAACAGAACTGGTGTGATTTGTACACCCAAAAGCTAGACATATCGGCGTTTTGCATAGAAAATGTGCAGAGAATAAGTGCGCATGCGCAGTGCAACTGTATCGCCTATGTCACAAGACCAATGACCATTTTTGGGTTTCGGTGGGAAATTCAATTATTCGGAGTAAAAAAGCCAACACTTAATCGGTATTTAAAAATCACAGAAATCACTTTGATAAATGAAAGTAGCATTGTCTGCTGGCGTGAATTTTAAGCTTTGTAGTGTAATTTTAATGAAATCGTCTGGACTTTTTTAACCCATAGCAGTACAGAGCTTTCTTGAGGTCTAAATTAATCATCTCCAATCCTCAAATTGGCAATATAAATTATTTTTTTCCACGTTTACATAGCTGGAAAAAAAAAATATAGATGTAACATAAAACAAAATGAAATATAATTGTAAAATTGAATCAGAAATTGCCAATTTGAACACAGAAGTAGTGATTATATATTATTCACTGCGTTGCCAATTTAAAGAGTTTAATGATTAGTTACACTTAAACTGCTCTAATTCGAGAACGCCACACCATACAGCTGATGGGAATTGGCTCAAATTTGTCAGTGCATTTTTCTCTTTCTGCTCATGTATGATATGTACTGCCCAACATTCTGGACCAACAGATACTGCAAAAGCGTCTCCTAAAGGTCACACTGTACCTCTATGGGTTAAATACATGTACATGTACACAGTGATGAGAATTCTGATTTTACAGTATGTGAGTTTTTTTTCATTCAGTGTAATTGAATAGCCCAAATATGCATAGTGCATATATTTTGATTTAAGCACTCTTTCTTTATGATGAGCTAATGCAAATTGGCAGCCATCAAGATTCACACTGCTGCGCAGCCCGTGTCGTTAGCAAAATGGTTGAGTTGCTCAGAAGGAGTGGGTGTCACTTTTCTCTTGACTAGATGCTACCATATGGTCTGAATCTCAATACTGTTCTCTCAATCTTACTTGCTCGGCCAGCTCCCTCATTCTTTTAGGCTCCCTCTCAATCTTCTGTGCTCTCTCTGTCTTTCCCTCTTTCTGTCACTCTTCACCTCTTTCGCTCATTCTTTTTGTCTGTCCTTTATCTGTCTTTGTCTGTGGGTGTCACTTTTCCGTATATTGATGCTACCATATGGCCGAAGTCTAAGTGTTCTCCCAGTCTCTCATACACAGTCGTCCTATCTGCCAAACGTTTCTTTCTTTCTCTCTCTCTCTCTGTGCCTGTGTCTATGTATGTTTGTCTTTTGGCCTCTGTCATTTTGTCTCTCTACTCTCATATTTTTTGTCTCAAGTTACTTTTTGGTACTATATTTTCTCTTATTTTTTCTTTGCTTCATCACATTTTATATATTATACAATCTCAAGTTCAGATTGCCTTGTATTTTCCTTTGTCTGCTGGCCTTTTATTTTTACTCTCTGTATTCAGACATGAACATCAACTGGACTACTTATGTACATGTGTATGACTTGATATGTATTTATTTATCCAGCTTTCTCTGTCTTTATCTCTTTTTCTCCCTCTATCCATTTCTTTCTGTTTCTGTGTTCATCTATTTCTTTCTGTTTCTCTCTTCATCCATTTATTTCTGTTTCCCTCTCTATCTCTTTTCTTTCTTCATCCATTTATTTCTGTGTGTTTCTTTTTCTACCTCCCTCTTTATCTCTTTCCCTCTCTCTCTCTGTCTTTTCTCTTACTCGTCTGCCAGTCCCTTCTCCCTTGTAAAAATCCCTTTTATTTTTTTTCCTCTCTCTTTTTATTCTCCCTCTATTCCTCTTTAGCTATGTACATTTGGAATCGGTCATTTTCATATTTTGTCTAGGTGTTTCTCTTTCTCCCTCTCATCTGTCTGCTACAATATTCAGTGTCCCGTCAAGCCCATCAATACTAGATCTAATCTAATTTTTCAGACCCATGTCTGTAGAATACATTGTTACCAGTACTCATTTGAACATGCAGTGTATCAAAATGTAAGAGAAATGTAAGAGAAAGAGATGATTTTGCACAATGTAGTTTATTTAACTCATTGCCTCCCCAAACAGAACACAATATCAAATCTGCTGCCATGCTCGAGTATTACACTCCTTTCAGGGTCTGAATGGGAAGACTCTGTGCCAATGCACACAGTAAAGTATAGCAGGACTGTACTACCCTTAGCGCGATGCCCAGATGGCAATTAATATTCATGAGACTAAGAGCTCTCTACGTGCCAATTCTGAACATATTGGTTTCAGCTCGAGACTGGATGTGTTGTGTTCTGTACTATGGCTTCGTTATTAGGTGAGTCTGTATTATTGCATCTGGTTTGGAAACCATACCCTATAGAGAATATTCAAGTGAGGATGGAAATAGGACTAAGACGTTTCAATGGATTTGTTCTATGCTTTGCCGTACTTTGACTGAGTTCAGAAATGCTTGAGATATCTGTTACGCTGTCTTACCTATTTTTATCTCTCTAGTGCCATAAAGTGAATCTTCTCTAAATGATGCAAAAGTGAAATGTTTGTATTATATTGATGCCAATAGCAAGTTTTTTGTTATTAGAAGTGCATATAATTTTCCAATTTGAAGACATTTATTTTTCATTTTACTATCATGCCTCTGTGAAGAAGCAGACTCATATAATAAAACAATATTAGGTTGAAGTGATGTATGTGCATGGGTAGTTCATCATTGATTGAACAACAAATAATCATATGGACTTTTGTAATAGATGTACATCTATGTGGATCTCCTATACATACACTACCGGTAGATAGTCTTGTTGGGATTTGCAATAATTTTTCAAGTGATCCATTCATTGAAAAGTGTTGCTTTGGCATTTCTGTGTATTTCTTCAAAACATTTCTCATTTCTCGGTGCATGTAACATTATCAAATTGAACATATGTTGTAGAGTGGCAGACTGTCAGTACCTTTCTTAAAGGTTGATAGTATTTGCAGTATTATAGTGTTGGTATGCATAAGTTTTGAAATGTCATATTCACATTGTAAATTGTTAAAATGCATGAGTACTGTAGTTTGCACTACTTGTGAATTGGTAATTTGGTCCGTTTGTATCAATTTGAAGTGATTGTTTTCAGACTAGAACTCAAATGAACGAGACAAAAAAAACAAAAACAAAAAAAACACTGTTTAGAAGGGTGTTAGGTCTTGCTGAGAGAAGGTGACATAATGTCCTTCTAGCTCTTACCAGTTAGTATATTCATGCGCAGCGTACACTCTATGGAATATTTTACAGGACATAGACCGTGCTAAAAGACACTTGTTTGGATGTGAGCTCATATGACTGCGTACTATATGTTTCTTCTTTTGATATGGAGTGTGCATATGCCATGATAATATGGCCGTTATAAAACATGGTTGACTGACCGCAGATCATGCTGTCTATATGCCGCCTGTTGTAATATGCATCCTTGGGGAGGCGCTGTTCATTCGAGTAATAATTTTATGAATGTATTATTCTTGTCATTAACATATGAATGATATGAAGGTTTTGAGGTATATTATACAAGGATTAAAGTGGTTACACACTGGTAAAATTTTTTTGATATATGATAGAGAATAGAATTCTAAGAAGAATAACATTAAAAATTTTATGATTTTCAATCGAAATCAGTGCATTTTGGATAATTTTCTCATAAAAAGTCAAGAGTTGACCAAAAAATTTGAGTATGAGGTATGACGTAAAAGTGGGTACCCAGCTTCGTGCATTGCAGTTTTGCTGCACGCTAGACTGTACAATATGTATCATACCTTGCGAGCATTGTGCTAGAATTGCGCGACAAGGTACCCACTTTGCGTCATTTTGACGTCAAAGTGGGTACCCAGTTGAAACTGGGTCACAGCTGAGGGGTCAAAAATATCCTGAAATCTTACCACATTTGGGGGGTTTCCTTGGCAACACAACTTTTAAAAAAACTTTAGGCAGATGATTTTCTGCTAATAAAATCATGCTCTTTTAAATGAGCTAACATTGTTTCAGCATTGGGTACCCCCTTTTAACTGCTTTGAGGAGCATGGTATAAAGTATAGCCCAAGGTGATCTCCAAACTGCTGTGTCCTGAGAAGAGTTAAGGTACATCGTGCAGTCTCAAGAGCTGTGAGGAGCCTAAAGCTCATTGCACACTATACGATCAAACTACGACCCGACTTTTGAACAAATGGTATTTTGCATTATATATGAAAGTTTAAACAAGTAAAATTCCTTGAAATGCTTGCGCGCTGTAAAAGGCAGCCAGGCTAAAGCTGGGGTAATAATATCCAAGTCCTTTGGAAGTGCATAGAGACATTTTATCATAATGTGATATGTGCTATACAAGAACTGTATATTATTATTATTATTATTATTATTATTATTATTATTATTATTATTATTATTATTATTATTATTATTAATTATCTTATTTGAAGTTTGGAATAATGATAGAAATACTAAAATAAAAAATTTGGTTAACTGCAACCCTTGTGGTCGGAGTAAAGGCCAAATTGGCTTCAAATCAAGATTGCTATGACATCACTACAATTTGGAAATGAATTCGCTTTTATTCCTACATGTGCAGGGAGGCTTCGCAATAGCCTGGATTTTGGATTTTAGTATATGATTATTCAGAACTTTGATCATTAAGATTTTACTTATTTGAATGTTCATATCACATGGTATAACAAATTTTTCCAAAATGGGATCGCAGATGGATCGTAAAGTGTGTGGTGAGCTTTAATTTTAACTCTGACCTGAAAAATAAGCAGTCAATATTTGTTTACATACAGCAGCCTCTATGTGGATTCTAAAAATGGGGATAATTGTCGACAAAATGTGGCAAAATGCATTCATTCAAGGAAAATTACCTACAGCTGTACATGTATCCAAGTCAAATTGCGTGTGTCTCATGCACATATTTACTATTAGCATCATGCACATCTATGGTATGAGTTCTTATACAGTCATGCAAGTATAATTATGTCTGGTCAATATATTTCGTTGTACTGCCTAGCAGTCTGTAATGAATTTCATGCCTGCAGAATGACCAATCAGAGACCTAAAATCTTGACATGCAGTATATAGATGGAACAGTTGATATCCTTTGGTTATTTTTCATGTGACCAATCACTGATTATTGTTTGCTCTGTATTTGATGCTTTCCTGCTGGTATGGTCTCAAATGTAATAGTTTCTAGAAAGACATTGCAGGATACATGTAAAAGTGTCTTTTTAGTAGTAGTACTCAAGTAGTACAACAAACAAATATTGTTTGTTGTAAAGAAATAAATCTATTATAAACAAATATGTTGTAAAGAAACTAATATTTTTGTGTGATAGACCCCTGAACATTGATCAATTATGGTGGTTTTGTTGCAGTTCATGCTTCTTGCAGGCACAATCAAATGTAGTTTAAAATTCCAATGTAAATGTTGCATTCAAGTGTATGATATCCTTTGCATAGAGGGAAAGGGGTTTAATCTCTAAATTTCTTTGATAATGCGCCTCTGGCTTAATGCTAACAGAATGCAAGAGATTACAGGAATGCACTCAGTGCAGATCTCTGAAACGATTCTACCTTGAGGTGTATGTGAAATGAGGCATAAAGAGTACCAAGGCTGATGTGGAAGATATGGTTATTGCTTCTGTATATTGTGTGCATTCCTGTAGAAATATTGAATAATCTGTGTGTGCATGTACTAGTATTTAGTTTTTGAAGGTCTGGTACTCTCTAGAGGTGGATATTTAACTAATAATAGTTTTACTTGTACATGTACATGTATGTTGTACGAATATAGCGCATTATGTGAATACTTTAGTGCGCTTTAAAATGTAAATATTAATGCCCCAGATCACTGGATTTCTAGCCTGCACACCAGCTCTCAGCAGGCTGTTATAATGGTATGATCTTTTAGTCATTCATTAAGTATGTTTTCATGATGTTGTATGACTTTGAGGCAAAAGAAAAACAGCAACAACAAAAAACAACCACCCTTGTAGTTACTTACATGTAATCTCAGTGAATACATGAAGACTAGTTGATCTAGATTTACAGGAACAATTTGTGGTATAATTAGTCAATCTTTGGTAGATCTAGACTTATTTTCACAGAATCTGTATACATGCATACTAAGATATAATGATTATGGACCCAAAAACCGTTAATCTGACTTTACAGAATCAAAGTGTCCATTGTGCTATTATTAGATTATCTTAGGAAGATGTAGACTCATTAGAGCACCTTTTAAAGGGTGTTCAGATATTAGGTGACATATCCCCGCAAAAAAGCCCCGCAATATTTTTTAGTGATCAGATATGGGCCGACATTGTGACTGTACTTACATGTATTTTAATGAACGCACATTAATGCGTCAACTCTCAAATAAAAGAGAACTTTGTCAAAACTTGTGCTGACAAACTCATGACATCCTATTTTGTGCCAACTTTTTAGGAATTTGATAGGTGCAAATTTTTTTTGCAGCCAGGTAGCAAGAAGAATGTGTCCTGCCTCAGCGACAATTTTTTTGTCGCCTCATACCCCCATTGACTTGTACACTAAAATGTTGCGGGGATTCGTTGCAGGGATTCGTTGCAGGAACATGTCACCTCATACCTGAACACCCCTTTAGTATCTAAGTGCCTTTTGATCATTTCCCTCACACTAGTCGATATGAATGTGAATTTGCAAGAAGATGTTGGATGGTTCATAGCAGTTTTGTATTACAATTGATCTTTGGTAGATATAGACATATTAGACAGAACTTCGAAAAACTGTACATTCCATGTGGAGAGAGGAATGAGATCATTGGTTAATATTGCATTTCTGGCTCACAGAAGACAAGGTTTAATGTACTAAAATATTTTCAGTTCTCACATTTCACAATCCTAGCGCCCGCTTTCAGTTCAGTTGTGATAGTCAGTTTAGCGCGTTAATGGGTCGACAACAGTACCATCCACACCATAGAGTTACACACGGAGAACACTTTTCCGCCCCTATTCTAAGTGATTACATATTTATAATACTGCATATTTTCTCTGGGCTCTTACTGCTTGTTATGACAACTAATACTTCTTCTTGCCTGCGCTTGGGACACCTCGGTCATTTAAATATTTCTCCGAATGGTCAAATTCTCACTTGCTTTATGTGCTATCTAAGAAATAGTTGTCGACCCATGAGTGGGAAAATAGGCCTCCCATGGTATAGACGTTGGTGGGGCACGCATTGTGAAATGCGAGAATTGTGGACCCAAGTACTATTTACCTGAATTTACAGAAACATTTCTAAGGTATATTTGTGTTTATTATGGGTTGATCTTTGGTAGATGTAAACTCATTGGCCCAAATTCACAAGCGATGTTTATGTTCAGGCCATGGTTTAAACTGTGGTTTAAACCTTTATAGACCGATCTGAGAAGCAATTTGTGGTGTCCCCATGTAAGTGCGTAATCGTTGCGTGCTACATACAGCTGTGGGACACTGCAAAAATGCACTGCACTAACTCTTTTGGGACACTGCAGTTATGACTGATCATCTGCTGCCCTCAACGATTGGTCTATAAGCTGGATTGGTCTATAAGCGTATCACGAGCATGTCCTCTTGTACAGTGGGTGGATAGTAATGCGCTTACATTGTATATACGCTTACTTATGCTTTATGCTTACACCTACTTATGCTTTTTTTAGTCTGCAGTGGATGTTTAGACCATGATTTTAGACCGTGGTTTGAAACTACCTCTTTTGTTTATAATTTGAGTCATTATGCAGATTCTGGAGCCAGAAAGGTGTTAAGTCTGTATAAAATGATATGAGTTAACGATTAGTGAGTTGGAAGGAATTGAGTGTAATAATTTTCTGTGTTATTGTGCATTAGGATCAGCTAGAAATAGAATGAATTTGTTTGGACAGGTGCAGTAATAAGAAAATGAGTATTATTTCATTATTCCTAAATGAAATTTGTAGACATTGATAATCTCTCGAAGTTTCTGTAATACTAATTTTATATAAAGACCACTCTTTAGAGACAAGAAATATGTTCCTGTATATGCAGACGCTCTTCATATACAGTTTACTAAAGTACTGTTCAGGCTCAGTAGGAAACACTTAAGAATACGTAAAATCTGATCTAAGTTACAAACGTAGGTCTTTCTAAAAAGATGGCGATAAAGCTGATTTCAGTGATTTTACGTACCTTTGGCAAGCACATACATGTACATGAAAATAAATTGCGTCACTATAAATGAAGGCAAGTCTTTCAAAACCCTTTAATCCAGGGGTGGCCAACCTGCGGCGTGCAGAGCATTGAAAAACTAATTTTAAAAATAGCTAGTAAATGAAATGTGGCCCACGTAGTCGGTGATAGAAGTGGGTAAAAGATTGATACACAGTTTTCTCCTCTTTCCATATATTTGTTTTCATCATTCACAATATAATTGACTCGTTACGTGGTAAAGACCATCGATACAAAGCTTGTAATTCCCTTTCATTACGTTAATAACATTATCGACAGTCAATAACATCGTCCATGGGGTTAATTTTAGTCTGTCATTTCTGCTCAGTAACATTTGTAAATATACAAAATCATGAATAGAGAAACTGATTTTGCTGTTACTTTTTCAATATTTACAGAAATTGTAGTTGTGTGTGGTGGGGGGGGGGGGGGGGGGAGGGGGGAGAGAAGACTGCCTGCGGCCCACCAAGTTATCCCAATTGCCAGCTGTGGCCCATGAGTTAAAAAAGGTTGGCTATCCCTGCTTTTTGCTGGAACTCTCAGTGACCTTTTGGTCAATCTTAGAAAAGATTGAACCACTTGGGGGAAAAATCTTCAATCAGTCTTTATCAGTCTTCTGTGGGTAGATGTAAGTAATTACAATGTATTTGGGGTATATGAGATTTTTACCTTATGTGTAGCATAAACCTACACATAATATCTAGGAACTGTCATATACCCAAAGTTTGTACTGGATCATTTACCTGCATAGCAGGTGTTCTTGTGCAGAATTGTTGCACTTGAAAATTCATGCAATTTGAATCTTCTCTATAAGGATACTTGTAGTACAAAGTAATGAGCTGAGCTTTTGTCATCAGGAAATGGCTGTATAATATGCTAGTCGCAATTGCCATGAATTTTCCCCCAGTGCATTGAGATTTGCTTTTGTTGTTTTGTTATTGAATTTGTATAATTGTTTTGTTCTTGCTTGTAGTTGAGGTGATATCTTTAGTTATATTTTTTTTCTTTTTAGACATGCAAAAATCTGTGAAGCATCGGAACAGACTCAGTCTGCCCTTTTCAGATATTAATTTCTGTTGACAAATAATAAACACAAAGCACAATGAGAACACAATACTCACTGATGAATTGCTTTACATGGTTTGTTGCATTATTATGATCATTACAAAGAGAATAGGGGAAGAAATAGTACACAGAAAAATGTTTAGGTATAGGAAAAAGGAAGAAAGAAGAGAGAGAGAGAGTGTGCGTGTATTGAATAGACTCTTAAATTGTATTTCATTGTACTAAAAAAATATTTTCACAGCCCTAGAATTTAATTACAATAGGATTCATAGTAGAGAGAGAAAGAGAGAAAGAAAGAGAGAACCTCAGAGGGATAAAGGAAGGATATATCACACAAAAAGGAACCAAATAGAAAGGAATAGAAAT
Source organism: Echinometra lucunter (assembly GCA_029962745.1). NCBI lineage: Eukaryota > Metazoa > Echinodermata > Echinoidea > Camarodonta > Echinometridae > Echinometra > Echinometra lucunter. Next base: position 7,511,323 of record CM057159.1, on the reverse strand, counting down.
TAAGGAGAGGACGTAGGTGGAAGTACATCTCCGAAACCTTACTTAGAGCCCTGGAAAAACAAATCCTCCTATCCTATTAGCGATTACTCCATCGACAAGTTAAAGCCTGCCACAAGGAGGGAGAGAAAGAGAGAGAGAGAGAGAGAGACCCCAGATACAAGAAATTGCTTAGAGCTATTGCTAAATCCCAAGTTCCTTTGCATCCGTTCTGAAAGTAGGTTGAGTTGCACTGACACTACTGAAATCAAGGGACCTTCTCATTAGAAAAATGATTCCCCTTTTAAAATTTTTACCAGCTGTATAATTTGATTACAGTAGGATGAAATGTAAAACCAAACGGTGATTTTTGTAAGTGTGGAAAATGGTATTGATCCTCATATATCGTTGAACAGGCAAATCCATGCGCGGTGAGCAGAAACATGAATTGGAGGAATATGCATTTATAGATTTACAATGTAGGCAATCTAAAATTAACAGAATTTGCTTTTGTTGCATAATTTCATTTATGCATGAAAACAAAGCTTATGACTTTGATTTTAAAATGGTGTATATTACCATGTACATTAATACAGAATAAGGAAGTACTGTCCATTCAAACACATTTTGACGGTTCGTAAAAATGTTTTCTCCAGTGCGCGTTTCTGTGCATGTATGTGGATTCGCCAGTTCAAAAAAATGTTGACGATATTGGTGAATACAAATGAACCCCTGGCATGCATGTCTTAAACTGTTTAAAACCGTCCAAAGATTTCACCTTTTTAAAGCCACAAGGCAGTGGCTCCACACTAACTTTTCTGTAAGGGGGTACAGACTGAACATGTTAAAAGCTGTTGTAGAATCTTTTAGAATGTTACAAGCCTAAACATGAAATTTGGAGGGTCTGTGGTACAATTTGGGGTGCAATTTCATTATTTTCTGTGATTCCCATGTTTCCTGGGTGCCTGGTATTGAACCCTGCATTTATAAGTTCATCAATTCTGTGAAAGCATAAACAATACTTCTAGCTCCCAGCAACATTGTTACTTAATTCAAAATGCCTCAAAAATCTGTTTAACTTTCATGGAAGTTAACCCATTTTTTTAAGACACAAGATACAAGGTCAGATCTATGCTTATTTGAAACATATAAAATCATCTTCTGCAAAATATGCACTTTGACTTCTATTTATCTTTTGTCTCTAGTAGATGTAGACCTATTGCAGTGCTAGTCTCTTGTTTCAGACTTGTCATTTGTTCATCATGGACCTCTCTAAGTCTGAGAGAATGTGTTTAAATGTGATCTAGTTTGATGCTCTAGATCTCTTGTGTGATACTGCACAATTTAATAATGATTTTTAACTGTACCACACGGTTTAGTTTAGTCTTAGCTCATTATGCTTACAGATGGACAGTACATGTACATGTATGTTTGTATGCCACTTGTTGTATGAAGACACTGAATTCATAATGCAGTAGGTTTGATTGAAAATACTGAAAAAAAAATTGTATCATTACTTTTATCATCGATATTGTAAATTTTTATGATTTTTAATTGTATTGCATCGTGTATTTCATCCAAGTCGTGGTTTACAGATTTACGCTATGTAGGAATACCATTGTTTTATGAAGATACTTAATTCTTCCAACTGTTGTTGTGCAATACATGTAGGCTTTATTAGGAAATATAGAATAATAAGTGTTTATCGTATCAATCATGACCCAATGTTTTGATTATTAGTTCTTCTTTTGTATTCCCTGTTCTCTTTGTCAAAAAGAGTTTAATTGCCTTGATGAAAATGAACTTTGTTTTATTGACATAGTTATACCTGCTTGAACTAAACCAAAATAGAGCCATCATTTCTTTTTAAAGTCAAGGTTTTTAAACTCATGATTTTTTTCATTTTTCCTTCCACTGTCCATTTTATTTCAGTTTTGAGTAGAAGATGATTTAACACATTAACAATTTTAAGACATGTCTTAAAACTACATTCATATACATATACATGTCAATAACATTGGTTGGAACAGATGCACAGACTGTGTTGTGTCTGCATGGATAGACTAGCATACCAATTGAGAATCCAGTGCTATATGCTCTGCCAGCTTTCAGACTTAATTACCTAGGGCATGCTGTCCTGTACCAGTGCTTCATCCTGTATTGATTGCTTGATATTGTGCCATGATCATGGGCCTACCATATACACTCTTCATGCAGTACATGTAGCGTTTTGTCCTGCCACTTTCATTGAGTACTATATGCAGTAATGCGGTCATGCATGTATCGCTAGTTTGTATTAAAGGGAAGGGGATAAAGTAGGTATGCACTAATTGCATTATTGATCGATGTTACGTAATTATGATTAACATAATGTGGCTCCTGGTTTTTTTTGTTTGTTTGTGTAGGGGTAAGACAGTTACATGTATGTGATTGAAGTCCAAGTATTGGATACAGAAGAAAAGATGAGTGGGATAATGAAAAGGTTTGTTGGTTTGTATGCCATCTGCCAGAGCCAGGTGCATTCCGGGAAGGGGGGAGGGGGGTTGTCACTCAGGAATGTGCTACCCAAGCACGTCCAAATACTTTATTAAAAATGGACCCTAAACGGCATATCACACAAAGTCAAATTTGCACCCCTATATGACGTTACACCGGCAAAACATATTAAATGGCTTCAACAGGGTCATCAAACCACCAAAAAATACCCTATTAAAAGTGGCATACACAATACCCTTTAATAGTGGCATTTGAAATTAATAACCCCTATTAAGTAGAAAAACAACAATGTAATGCCTTTTAAAGGGTAAGTCCGCCCTAGAAATTTCACTGTTTCAATAAAAGGAGATAAATTTGAGCAGCATTTTAAAAAAGAAATAAGCAAAATCGGTCAAAGAATAAGAAAATTACACTCATTTACATTTTCTAGTAAATTATTCTCAGCTCTGCAAATTGGCAACACTGATGACATCATATGCGAGCAGGTCTCCATTCACTTTGTACATGCAATTTCACATTTTCTCAATTTTCTTGGAAGTTACACATTTTCTAACCTCCATAGTCAATGTATGTTCAGAAGAATTGCTTTTTACATAACATACTTTGACTATGGGGTAAGAAAATGTGTAGCTTCCAAGAAAATTGAGAAAATGTAACATTTCATATACGAAGTGAATGGAGACCTGCTTGCCCCCCCATTCAAAATTCTTGTCGGCAAATTCGCGATCGCTGTCGACAAAAAAAAAAGAAGAAGAGAGAGAGAAAGGAGAGGGAAGAGGAAAGAGGGAAAAAGAAAGAAAAAAAGAGGAGTAAGGTGCCCAATAGAGTCATATTTGGCTTATTTGCTTGTGCATTTTGACGACAAAATAATACTGGTACCACGAAAGAGAGTGTATATTTTTCCTCGCTTGCTGCGCTCGCTCATATTATATTTAGATACTGGATGTTTTCGGAAAGCAAACACATTCGGCTATTGAGATGAACACTATATAATCTAGATATCTTTAGGCCCATCACTTATTTTGATGAAGAAGTATTACTTCTACCATAAAAAGAGTATGTATATTTTTCCTAGCTATATTTAGGTATAGGATGGACTTAAAAGCAAATAAATTAGGTAGGAGATATGACTAAATATATCAAAATAAGTACCTTAAAAGCCCATCGTGTATTTTGATGAAGAATTTTCACTTCTACCACGATGTATTTTTCCTCGCTCGCTCGCATAATATTCAGATACAAGATGGATTTGGGAAAGCAAACAAATTTGGCAAGCTAGGACCATCATGTATATTGATGAAGAATTATCACCTACCATAAAAAAGAGTATATATATTTCTCCTCGCTCACTACACTCACTCGTATAATATTTAGATACAGGATAGTCTTTGAAAGCAAATGAATTAGATAAGAGAGGTGACCAAAATCAAAATAGATATCTTAAAGGCCCATCATGCATTTTTGATGAAGAACTTTCACTTCTATCATGCAAAGGAGTGCATAGGTATTTTTCCTCGCTCGCTACGCTCCTTCGTACAATATTCAGATACAAGATGGATTTGGGAAAGCAAACGAATTCGACAAGTGAGGTGACCAAATGTACCTGTATAAGTTAGATATCTCATAGTTAATACCATCGTGTATTTGGATAAAGAATTGCCACTTCTACCATGAAAAATAGATTTTTTCCTCACACGCTGCCCTCACTCGTATAATATCAAGATTTAGGATCGTCTTTGAAACCGAATGAATCAGGCCAGAGAGGTGACCAAATATATAATTTAGATATCTTTAAGCCCACCATGTAGTTTGACGAAGAACTATCACTTAAGTACGAAAGAGAGTGTATATTTTTCCTCGCTCGCTGCCCTCGCCCGTATTATATTTAGATACAGGATGTTTTCGGAAAACAAACACATTCAGGCAAGTGAGGTGAAAAGGAAAATATGATAGAGGCGCACAATAAAATGCCTCAATGGGCTTTATACGGTTGAATTCATTGACGTTGGTCGTCAGCAATCGGTGGCATTATTTGTCGGCAACCTGACCTCTACACCCCCCCCCATTCAAAAAAGTCTAGCGATGCCCCTGACCCTAATACCGTAAAACCATAAAACATAAACATGTTTTACAACCTATCAGATACATGAAAGCAGTTAATAGATATGTAACCATGACTTCTGCTCAGGCCCCCATTTAATGAAACTTGTTATCAGTAAACTGCCAGATTTCTATGATGAATTTGCTCTCAGCCAATCAGATGTAAGGATTTCAGTAGCTTATAACAGTTATTGCAACTTGTTAAGTTTATGAAACGGGGCCCAGATCTTGAATCAAGAAAATGAAGAATAAAGAGGGGCATGTTTCACAATGTTGCCATTTTAGGCTTAGAATCTAACTTAAATCAAGCCTGTAAAGGATTATAAGATTTTAGCATCTGGAAGTACATGTATATGATTTGAATGCATTTGTTAAAGAGTTTAAAATTTATAGAAATCAGGGAGAAATCAAAGGAAATGATTGGATTGAATTGTTCAGATTTATTCATTAAGAAACATTAAACATAGCAGCCAAAGGCTGAAACAAACTGAATTTACAATAAAAACATAATATATGAAGAAAAATTAACCGATAAAATACTATAAAATACAAATTACAAATAACAGTAAACATTCAAATGAACAGGGAAATGAACATGAATATGACATTCATAATAAGGGAGGTCAGGAGCAGACCAGAAAACAGGCAGATCTAGAACTAAAGGAAGAAGAAGGAGGAGAAGAAGAAGAAGAAAAAAAAAGAAAGCAGAAAGCATAAATCTAAAGGCAAATCAGATGTAACTATTGCACAAGAACATTTACAGAAGTACAATATTGAAGTAAGTTAGATTGCAATTAGGTTAAAATTCAGAATTATAAATAAATAATTTACAATAAATTTACAAGAAATTACAAAAATCAAGCTAGACACTTCATGACATTATTGGAATCAGGACCTGTTGGAACTGGAAGTGCAACATTGCAATACATGTTGCAACTTGGAATTACATTAATCAGAATCAATTGCACCTAGAATTTCATATATAATACAGAAAGTGTAATGGTATGGGTGTGATCATGTAATGATGGAAGAACAAAAATTGAATTATAGCACAATACAAGAAGTGATTGGAATGAAAACAGGAATTAACCGTTGTAGAAACAGATGAAAAGCAGAATTACAGAATTATTATTACCTCCAATTTATTACCCTAAAAAAGACCAAACCTGTTACATAGTATCCTAAATGGCGATTGGTGCTGAAAAACACCCCTATTTTTACAGAAAAAGGTGACAACACTGTATGGCTGAAAACAGACCCCTTTTGATGCTTTTTATGGACATGGTTGTATAGCACGTCATGTGGCAAGCAACCCCCGGGGGGTGCATGCTGTAATTTTAGTTCATGTACAGTGGTTGTTGCCATTTAGACATCCCCACGTTGATGTCCAAAGTGAAGTAAATGCAAGCTCTGTGCATATATCAACATGTATAATGAACCATCACACTTCTTTTACCCTCTCATGAATGAAAATGTTTTAATGATGACCAGTATCCCCAAGATATCGTCTGTTCAGAGCCAGAAGAGCATTAACTTATATCATTTAATACAGACTTAATGCCCTCATGACTCCAAACAGATGGTATTTTGCTTTGTGGGTATGGATTCTGATACAGGTAAGTTACATGAAATATCGAGTGAATTACATACTTCACCTGAAGATTCAGCAAAGGAAGATAAGAACAGCATATCCTCTCTGTTTTCACGAAGTGACGGATGAGCGCGCAACTTTAAAAAAGTTAGATTTTAGTAAATCACTTTCAAAGTTTCAAACCTTAATCTCAACCTTTTTAATGTATGAAGGGTGAATAAATTTTATATCCTCGTATAGGGCATATTCTGGACAATGGTCATTATCAATCATTTGCATATTATTGATATATTTTAAAAGAAAACGAGCTGTAGACATTGCCCTCATTTCGTGAAAACACAAAATTCAAGGACCCTCTGTGATTTTGTTTTCAGGAAGTGATGGATCTCAGCAGCGCGCATGTAAAACAATGGGACTTGATGAGCGCACATTTAACCTACCCTAATTGTGCGTGATCACGTGTTCAACTCAAGGACGCGCTCTTTTATTTTTTCACAAAGTGACGGAACTCAGCTGCACACGTAAAACATACGGGACGGATGAAAGCCGTCACTATGTGAAAACAGAAAATCCTTTTACTAGGCATTTTCTTGTTGATGTCATTGCCATACATGTAGTTACGTAATTAGACATTATTACGGTCTGAAACTTTGTGAGAATCAAGATGTTAGTGAAAGATGTCCAAAAATGCAAAAAACTAAAAACTGAAAAATTTGTGATTTTCCTCATAACTGTCACTTCGTGAAAAAGGGACAATATTATCCAGTATTTGATTTCTCCTGACCTTGTCCCTTGCTCCACCAACCTCATAATTCTACCAGGATCAACTTTCAGAGTTTCTCTCTTAAAAGAATCTGTTATAGCAATCAAGATTACCTTTAAATATATTTTCATTTAGCTGAGAGCGTGAGGGAAATTAACAAATCTTGCCTGAGTATCAAGCAGATTTAATTTCCTATCCAATTTAGAAATTCAATTGTATCAACTCCCACTTGCAGGGCTGTATCTGAATTCAGGTTGTCTCCTTTGCAAATTAATAGGAAAGGGATGAATCTATGTTAAAGTCATGAGACCCTTGTAATGGAGGATAATTGTAAATTGTGGTTAAGATGGTGGTTCTGACACTGTTTCCTATGCATGGGAATATGATAATTTGTTTTGTACACCACAGACTAGCTTATCGATGGCCAGAAATAGGCTGTATTACATATGCTTCATCAGTTGTGTGGTGCAGATAGGAAATTACTGAATGTGGGTTTGATTAATTTGTTGGCACTTTCAAGAGCTATGTCATAGATGCTCATTCACATCAAGCTATGGTAAACCACCACATTTTATAAATTTACATATAAATGAATGAATGGCAAGTGAGGATGGAAAAAGTAGCTGTGCATAGCAGAGGTCCATCTCATACTCGCCTATATTCACCTGTATGTTGTATTATACACGAATGTAAATCTCATTACACTTGAAACAACCCAGTAGCAAACAATTTTTATGGCATATTTGAACAGTGCCAAACGTTTGCAAATCTTTTTTTTTTTTTAAACTTTTGAGCAAAGCAAGAAGCATTGTGAATTCATGTCATTTTGTATCTTTATCACAGTCTGTAGTTAAAATGTGGACCATATTGAAGCATATGTAAAATGTAATTCATCTTTTCAAAGCTATTTTCTCATGCCACCGTTTTAAAGAAAATGTCATTATGGTATTTCTTCCATGAAATGTTTTTGATAATAATTTACATGAATATGTTTGTCCTGTTTATCGATAATTGTATAACATATGATCCAGCATTTCCTCTGGTGTCAATTGCTTCAGGCTATGAGATTTTACATGTACATGTAGGTTAGAATAAAGGTAAAGGATAGGGTTAGGTACATGTATATAACTAAAGTAAAAGGAAGTGTTCGGTTTATGGTTTAAGTTAGGAAGTGAAAGAAATAATGAGGCACAAGGAGTACCAAATGTGCCAGACATGAGCACTTTAAGAGTCCACCATTATCATTATCATTATTGAATGGATTGCAGAGCATTTTGTCTGCATGGACAGTGGGTGATTTTAAGTATGGTGTGCCGTGTTGGTTTTAGTGTTGAGAGCATGGAAAGGCCCGCTGAACCAAGCTCCAACATCAGTGGTCAGTTTAGATTTTCGATACTGATCACCTTATTTATCGATAGCTCAACACCGGCATCAACACCGAGTAACGTTATACTCTCTGCGTGAAAAGTCTCGATGATGAAATAATTTTCACTCAGAAATTCTAATAAACTTACATCATATTGGATTCGAATTGCATAATCATTCAAAAAATCCAGGAGGAAACATATTGATCTTCCATGATGGTTTTAATGATTTAACATTATTGTGGCTGTAAAATGGGTTTAACCACCAACATGTGATGGGGCCGTTGCATTAGCCTATTCCGGATTTCCACAAGGGACAAGGGTACTCTCTCTGTGCAGCAGCAATGGCCTGTGACACCAATACATGCAAATTACATGCAAATTACATGCAAATCGTCAACATGAACCGTGATACTCGGTTCAGTAGACGAAATTCAATACCAGTGCACAACACTGACTACTAGAAATACATCATACATGTATTTTGTGAGGTCAATCCCAAGATCAACCTGATTTCAAGTTTGGTGTTAGAGGCTGGTGTTGCATGGTGTTCTTATAACACCAACACCAAACTTGAAATCACCCATTAACTGTATGTAAAATTATATGAATCAATGCTGTGCTCATTCTCAGCAGACATTATAATATACATGCAGAATTATGTTCCCTCATTTATCTTTTCCTACCTACAGAAAAATTACCATACATTTTAAGACCATACTTATTAACACCAAACATTCATTTTTACTTTTCAGATACCATGACAATGATCTTTATGTGTATTGTGTGAACTCATTATCCACAGGAAAAAGTAAAGAAAACATCTGGTGTTGTAGACTAGAGCAGAATGATAATATATGTAAGTAGATCTATAGAGAGTGGTGTACAAGGTCTAGACTTGATGAGTCACATTAATCAAGTTGATGAGGCTTTACATCTATTAGACTCGGCTTTCATCATCTGCCTAACATTCATGGCTTTTAATCAGTAATGAATGCATGTGTCTTGGAAAGGGAAGATGAGATCACTGTATATTGATGTGAATTTATTCATAACATGCTGATTGACCATACCAAGTATAGTGGATTGGTGTGATGATGGGTTTGTAGAGGCACGTTGGCAGAGGTAACAGGCCTCTTTGGCGTAATTCAGGTTCAGTGACAGGCAGCAGTTATTTATTGGTATAAAATTCCATACCTTTTTGGTGTGATATCAATAAGAATGCTCCATTTTTAATAGCATGTAAACGTACTTGTGTATCCGAATTTGAATGTATAGCTCTCGCAGCCCACTATGCTTATTATGCATAAAATATGCAGAGCGCGCGTGCTAGCTTCTAGCTAGCTATGTAGCCATCACAGCGCCCATGATATTAAGGAGTTTTTGCAACCAAGTACGCGCCCGCTGGTCGAGCATGTCATGTACATGTACGTTTGCTCAAATCCAAAAGAACAAAAATCTTTGCACGCTCAAATGATCAAATCCAAATATCTCCGTGTCCTGTTGAAAACAAGAACGGTTCTTGGCCAAATTGCGTCTGTTCTCAATGTAGGACGCAGCTGATGAGTAGCCTGACAATCGCAATAATAGTAGGCAAAATATTTGTTCTTCGGATTTAAGCATGCGCATATGACGTGCTTTACTGGTGGTCACGTATGCAAAAACTCCCTTAGTGCTGGTGGCCCACTGCACTACTGTCGCTAATATGAATGCAAGCCACACTGGGCGTATGGGAGCGATTTTTACATTGGCTGTCGCTCGGTACTATGCATTTATGAAAACGATATCAGAGCATGCCTGAGTGAAATTGCTCGTCGCTCCCGTGTATTTTTAACCCTGATGCACATGTATAGTGTACACCTTGTGCAGTGCTATATTCTTATACATGCTCGTAATTTTTTTGTTTTCCATGAAAATTGTAGTCCGAGAAAGTGTCCATAATCAGCTATTTAATTTCTGATACTGCAGTACAGCGAGAATACACATGTATTGATAGCACTCCTTATTAAATGATCTAAATTTCATGTTCTGGGCTACTTACATGTATACGCAACATATTATTAGCAATTTCTTACCTACATGTACATGTAATAAATCAAGCACAGGTGTTTCAAGAGCTTATTAAGCCTCTCAAAATCCTTTTAAGCCTCTCAAATCCTTTTAAGTCCTTCCAATGTGTTATCACCTGTGTCCATGTTTGACATTGTAAATGAGATCAATTAATTTGATTTACTTAGTAGAGAGTGTTACAGAAAGCATTGATTCAAGGGGGGGGGGGAGAGAGGTGGAATAGGGATTATAGAAGTAGGAGTGTCAGTCATTTTGTGCAAACAGCTTTGTCTGACTGTCAACATTGGTTGAATTAAAATAAATACACTCTGATGTACAGTAGACATGTAGACTGTATGGTGATGTACAGTATGCCATACCAGAGGACTGAATGCCTCAGGTATACAAGATAAATGGATGAATTATTTTTCTTTTTCAATAGCACATTTCTTTGTACAAAAACAAAGGGAAATACAAATAAGTCCATATCAAATGATTTTGAGAACATTGTAATAAGGACTGGGTAAATTGTACAATGCATTGCATACATGTATATCATAACATACATGTATTACACTGAGATATAGAACAGAAACTTTACCATATATAAAAAGTAGTTTACCAAAATGAATCAGAATGAAGGTAAACTGGTCAAAAGAATTTTTTTTTTAGCCTCTTGATTTCAATTCAAAATTATTTTTTTTCAGTTTAATTTTATGGTTTTGATGTGTGTGAGAATAATAAGTTAGATCTTAATAGCTAGTGAATGGTGTATAACTGTTAAAGGTAGTATCCCACATCTACGCAACATCGTTTCAGAATTTGAACAGAGATAAGCTAATTTCAAATGACTGATAATTATGTAAAACTATCATGTTATCAAAGTTACAACAATATTCCAAAGAATAATGAAAAATGAATGGTTTTACTCGGCATCAGGAAGATGCCTTTACAAAACAAAGAAAATAAAAGAAAATTTATTCCCTTCTCAATCCTAAATGGAAATGTGCTGGGATCTAAAACTTTACAAGTGTTTTTCTGTGGCTTAAAGCAATCTAAAGAAAAACTTTTGTGCAGATTGGTTGACACTTGCAAATGTGGGCTACTACCTTTAAAATGAGATATAAAATTTATTCATTATTCACTGAGGAAATGTGGGAGGAGAATGAGACAGTAAGGGGAAAAAATCAAGTACTTGTAATAAGAAAAAGAAAATGAGTAAAGAGAGAAGAACAAGAAAGGAGAATGCATAGAGCATAAGCCTAGATTCATAGAAATGAAGCTTAGAAATGAAGCCTAATGTGTGTAAATGATAAGGTATGCAGACCTTTTATAAGTCAGTATTGGTTGTGCATACATGTAGCACTTCATGTTGCTACCCTGGTTGCTACCACCCTGGTCATTGGATTGCTACATTCCCACTTAAAACATCTTTGTAGAGAGAAGTGATGTAAACATGATGCTGTATTAAAATTATTTTTGAATGGGGCTTGAACTCATGACCTTGGTATACTTGTTCTCAATTGCAATTTCTCTGTCTTCTAGAAAAGAGTTTTCTTTAAAGATACCGCAGGTCTAAGCTTTTCCACCATCCTCTAGATATCTCTTTTTTGCTCTCTATCTCTGACTCCCTGTCTCTACAGTATTTGTGTAGGTATCTCATTGCCTCTCTTTTTCTCTCTCTGTATTTCAGTCTCAGTCTCTTTGTTGTGTGTTTCATCCTTCTTCTCTCTCTTTCTCTCTCTCTCTTCACATATGTATATTTATTCCACTTACGTCAAATGTGGCCTCTCAGAATTTATATTTTGTGTCTTTTCCTCGATCTGCACTGTCCCTCTGCCCTATTTTCATACCTTTACTTATAGTTGAATCTTTTGGCACCATTTTGGCACCATTTATCCTCATTTTCTCATTTCCTCGTCCTCTTTCTGCTAACAAGCATCTCTCTCTCCCTCTCTGTCATTCCGACTCTACAGTATTCTCCCTTCCCTCTAAGCATTTATACATTTTCTCATATTATTTTTGCCCTTTTCATTTTATTTCTTTACATTTCATTGTCTTGTTTTCTCTCTACCTCACTTCTCTTCCTTTCTCTCTTCTCCTGCCTATAATGGATATTTACCTGCTGGATGATGTGGTGCAATATTTCTTGGCCGATTGCCAATTTTAAAGGTCATGCTTTTGCAGCCCAAGTGGAAAACACTGATAGAATTTCTCAGTTTCCAACTTACTGGAGGAACGGCGATATCCATTTCCAGCGTTTTTGGAAAGAGAGAGAGAGAGAGAAAAAAAATCCATTGTTTGTCATTTACAGATGAATATGTTGTTTAATTAGCTATGATAATTGCTTTTAAAGGAAATATTGATGAAAGAAAGTAGAATTTCATTGAATCAAATAAAATTTATGTTGAATTTTCAAGACTATATTGTATCAAGTGTATCTGGTATATACCTAATAACTATGCTATAACATTTTTAAATACATGAGTTTTGAGCTGATGTAATGAACCAACATTTTGTTCCTACTATGTATCAAATTCTGTGAGGTTGCATATAGGTGTATTATCTCATGTTTTCAATGAATATGACTTCTAGCAAGTCTCCATTATTGTTTGTTCACTTTGCTGTAATTAAGAACAATAATTATCTCAGAGAATAATTACAAGTTGTGCCTGTTTTATACATGTAGGTGAGAATTGGTAGACATGTCCTGGTTTGTAATTGTTGCATTTGATTACAGTTTTCACAGTGATATAAACCAGACACATTGTGAATGTCTTCTTCTTCCTTTTTTTTTTTTGCTTGGATCATTATAATAACAACAACAACAACAACAAAAGATTCTGCTTCAAAAGGTTTGCCATATATTGCAGTTATGGTCACATAGCTGAACTTACTCAATACTAACTCCAAACCAACTAATAATTATTTTTAGCCATTTAGAGGTGATATAATCGATTGTTCTACCTAATGTCAGCATGTTGTTGGTTTGTTATTAGGGTACTGTACCAGGCATGCTGCTTTTGTTTTCATAATTTTCTTTCTTATCATTGTAAAAAAAAAAAAATCATTGAGGCGATGCAGTCTTGTTCTTCTCCCTGGTGAGCTAGGGAACTTGGCCAAAGGGGAGAGAACGATAAGGATGAAAAGGTGGCTAAGCTCATCAAAGAAGCTCAGCAGCAAAAAAAAGCTTTGTTTTGAGTGTTACTCTTTGCACAATAGTGAAGCCACTCTCAAAAAAGCATGAAAAGAGTGGATTCCACTCCAAAAAGAAGCAATCTCTACTCTGGCTCCTTCTTAAAGAGTGAATTTCCACTTGTCTTCATCAATAAAGCTCATAAAAATAATTAATTCCTGTAAAAAGCCCATATCATACTGTATGATCTGTCTGGGATCCAATTTTGGAAATATTTGACATTTGATATGAACATTCAAACATGTAAAATCTTAAAAACCAAAGTTCCGAATAGTTTCATGAAACTAAAATAGAAATTCCGGGCTATTGCGAGCCTCCCTGTAGGAATAAAAGCAAACTCAATTCCAAATTGTAGTGATGTCATGTAGCAATATTGCGATTGGCTATGATTTGAAGCCGATCTGGCCTTTACTCCAACCACAAGGCTTGCAGTTAACCAAAATTTCAATTTTAGTATTCCTATCATTATTCCACACTTCAAATAAGATAATTTTACTTTAAACTTAATGCAAAATACCATTTGTTCGAAAATCAGGTCGCAGTCAGATCGTATAGTGTGCTGTGGATTTAATATGACTTCTTAACTCTTATAGTGCCGATGTCATGTATATGTTACAAAGAGACTAGGAATTTTTAATCAACCATTACTCCATTAAGAAAAATGTATGTGGTCATGAAAATACATCAAAGTTTAGAGGATAAATCTAGTATTTAAAATATCCATTAGTAATTATATGCTACAATATGATTTTTAAAGAAAACTGCAGAATTTGTAAAGGATCCATTCTCACTTTAGCATAAAGCAGTAGCATTCAAATGGGAAACAAAAATGTAAAAGTCAAAAGGGAAGCTCAGTTCTGTTTCACAGTAATTTTCGTATATGAAATTGAATAAAGTAGGGATATTTGGTATCATTTGGCAGGGTAATAAATTTCCTTCAACTTTAGTGTACAACATACTTGTACAGAAGTTACTGTTCAAACAATGAAGGTGTTTGAACAGTGAGCATTGTTCATGATTTGTTAGAATCTTGAAACAAACAAAACCTCTCGGCAATGTAAGAGTTAAAGTATGGATCTCTACTCATCAGCATCAAGAGAACAAATAATGAGGCAATTCCATCTTTGTCGTTTCTTGGCAGGTGAACTAGGGAACTTGGCTGGAGGGGAGGGAGAAGGGAATGATAAGGATGAAGAGGAAGCTAAGCTTATCGAAGAAGCTCGTCAACAGCAAGAGGAGGAGAGAAAAGCAAAGCATGCCAAGATGGAGGCAGAGAGGGAGGTGGAGAGACAGAGGATACGAGAAAAGGTAATGTTTCATGTAATTGCATGTAGTGCTACTCATCAGATTTTATTTTTATTTAAACATGGAATGCCCATTTGTGGAAGTATGGGCAGGGCAAGACATTGCACCCCCCCCCCTGGGTTGGGTTCAGTTGAATTGATGTATTACCCCTTTCAACTTCCCACACCTTCTCAGGTACAAGATTACAATAAAATCATATAGAGGTTGAGATGTATACATATAGTTTAAAATGAGGTTAACAATATATAAAACATTTTGGTTGTGAATTCTAATATGAACATTGAACAGTACTAACAAACATCACTGTTGTCCATAAAAGCCGGGGATCATGCAAAGATATAATTGCTCAAAAATAGCTCCGTACTTAGAGTTTGCTTAGCATTTATACTGAGAGCTTCATTACACAGTGAAAACAGTAGCATTAGTATTTGAAAACAATTATTTGCTCTTGAAATAGACCTGGAAAGGGGGATTTGGAGATATTTTGTGCCACAGTAATTTCAGCATGTCATTTTAGCCTAGTCGAGCTTGGTACAAGCGCTTTGCCTCCCACATGAGATCATACCCAATCATGTTTAGCATGTTATTTCAGAAATATTTAGTTTTAAGAATTGATTCCTATAATCATGATAGACATTTTAATGGTTTGAATCATCATCACATTAATAGAAATAAAGAGATTTAACTGCTATCATGTCCTTACCAACACTTCTATTTTATACCGGGGTTTGAAAGAGGGTAATACTTTCATCTGTGGTTGTGTGTATTACAGCTGCACCCCTACTTTGCGACCTTGTTTTGACTGAAAGTGATGCAGCCTGTATGCCGGAAAATATGGTAGATAAACCTATTGACATGCTTGCATTGACAATATTTTTGAAAATATTGCAGAGATGATATCTGATAATTCAAAAATTCAATTTCAAATATATTCATTTCAATTTCAATTTCAATTTCGCAATATTTTGATATTGTGATACAGTGCAGCTCTACAGCAGTCATTAGCAAACTCTGCCTTCCTGAAATCACCTCCAACCTAATGAATGAAATAAAAACCTTCTAGCCCATGGACCCTGCTGGGGGCCACGGCCCCAGACCCCCACTGTTTTCGTTACTGGCTATTCTAAGTAAATTATCCTTCTATAATTGTTTGACTTTTGAAGAATCTTGAAATATGCAAGTTGAAAATAGACTTCAAAAGTTATAAATCTACAAATGGTGATGTGAAGACTGTATATTTGTCTGTCCATAATAGATTTTTTTCATGTATGCCCCCCCCCCCAAGTTGATGGCTGCCTTTAGTTTGGCATCATTCTTTTGCTCTTCATCCATTAAACTGCGTTGTCATGAAACCTGTTACAGGGCCCTGTAATATAAAAAATACAATATAATCAGTGATTATACTTCCTGTTTTTGCCAGTGTGCACAACTATGGTTACTGTAAACACAGTTATTTTCGCGCAATTAATTTTTTTGCGCTGAGTGACCCCAAAACATTTCGCGGGTTCTTAAATGCGGGCTGCGCAATTACTTACTCACAAAAGTTCAAGATTTATTTTGATATTTCAATGCATGACAATCATTTTTCTGCCGTAGTTATAGCTCAAAATGGTTGCATTTGAACATGAACAACCAGCTCGGCTCCATTTATTATCTCACACACACACACGCTGTCATTCAACTGCATACGCAGACACAACTACACAAACGTACTCTAAACTGAATTGGATTCAACAGTTCAAACATGCATTTCGTCAGCTAAAGCGCAATTCAGCGTCAGTTCAAAACAAGCATAAAAAATTGTGCTAATATTTTTGTGAGTTCTAGAATTCGCGCTTGCTGAAAATAGGGCGAAATCCGCAAAAATTAATGTACCGCAAATATTTCTGCATTTACAATAAGTGAATTCATTTAATATGTCTGTATGATACTCTCTCTGGAGCACATTTTGATATCAAACATTTACAACTTTTTATTGGGAATCGAGAATACCCTGATAAAATTTTTGTAAGGTCAAACCAAGTACTACATTTAGCACATAATATGATCTTTATGATCAATGTGATCTGTATGAGATATGAACTTATTTGGGGGGCGGGGGGGGGGGGGGGGGGTCTCTTCTCTGAATGTATTCTGTATGGCAGTATCCTCTTTGTGGAAGTATTACTGTACATCATTTGGTTATTGAACATACTTTGTTACATATTATTGCCTTCTACTATATAAACCATGTGGCTGTCTTGGGAGCAATTCCCTTTATCTTTTTCACATGATACTTTTTAAGTGTTTTTCCTGTTATGGATCGTTAGTAGAATGGAACTGAAATTGACATTAAAAGTATACTTAATCATTTGTATTTTGATTCATTCTACAGTGATTGCTTGTTGTACAGATTAAGAAAGAAGGTGGTAGATGAAGGTATCCTTTCATTAATGGTTTCATCTTTTTCTTGCATTACTTTTTATGCCTCTGCCATCGATCTTTACCATGGATAAAACAAGGCCCTCTATGTTTGATGCGACCAGTCACAATATTTGGGCTCGCAGAAAAACACCGCTGTTGTACTGTTTCAATATGCTTTCATGCATTTTTAGAATCAAATGATTCAAAGGCATGAGCTCGATACAAAGTAAAATAGGCCCATGAACTATATCAAGCTGTTTTAGTGTCTAGCTTGTGGGCCTTGTTCACTTAGTGTCCAGCTCGTGGGCTTTATGACTCGTGGACCTTTTTCACTGTCTAGCCCATGGGCCGTATGACTTGTGTCAAGCCTGTGGTATGACCCAGCGATTTTAGCTCGGCCCTGTTTGTGTATATCAAAATGTTTACGATAATTATGTGACGTGAAAAAGATAGCAAGTCATTTGCTCCAAGTTCTAGTCAAGTCACAAGTATTTTGTCGCAAGTACAAGTCAAGTGGCGATTATTTTGTTGCAAGCCTAAGTCAAGTCGTAAGTCATTTGGACATGTAGTAAATCAAATTGCAAGCAAGTAAAATAGTGATTCACATCCAAGTTGCATGACTCCAGTCAGCAACTCTAATCTTTATGTCTGAATTCCTCTTATTTTGGTTGATTTTAGTATGGACTAAAGAAAAAGGTTGTAGATGAAGGACTTCCGGAGCCAGATGATGCCGGCCGTATCACAAGAAAAAAGAAGACCCCTGCTGAGATGCAGCAAGCGTTACAACAACAGGAAGAGGAAGAAGAAGGTGGGTGTTTTATTTCTTTTGTTTTTGATTCTTCTCTTCATTTTCTGTCTCCTCTTTCTCTTTGCCTTTCCTTCCTCCTCCTGTTTCTCTTTTGCTTCCTCTTTCACATCCACTCTCTCTCTCTCTCTCTCTTTTTCCGCTTACTGAAGCATTACAAGAACAGGATGATTAAAAAGAAGGTCAAGGTTTTTCTACTCCTACCTTTTATTTTACATCTGTTGTTCTAAAGTTCCTTTCATCCTTTCTTTTGCCCTTCTTCCTTCTTACCATTCACTCCTCTCTCCTCCCCTCTCTTTATCCGTATGTTTCTTTTTCTTTTCCTCATTTTACAGTCTGCCTGCCTATCTGTTCATTTATTTTTCTCTCCTTTTGTCCTTTTAAGTTTATCTTTCCTATGTTTATTTTACTAAGTATCGTCACTTCAAATTCACTACTTTTTCAAAGGAAACACTGTTACTGATATAAATATATCTAAAAGAATTGTTGTTAGTTTTTTGTGTTAAGACGTGTGCAGAAATCATTATCAGCTTTGCTGTACATGTAATATGAATCAATTCCCTTTATTGAATAGTGGCGTTTCCAGTTTGCTGAAATGAATAATTTCTCTTTATCTCTCTTTCAGGTTTTATGGATACCGTTAAAGGTTTTGTAGCACCTTTTGCAGAGAAACTTGGACTGGACCTCTTCAAGTAGGGAACCATTCTCGGCCAGATGAAATTAGGAGATATATTGAATTATCAATTTTTTGTCCCAACTGAATGCCAGGTCCTTACCCTCACCCTCTTAGTTTTCTCCAGGATTAACTCCATGGATATATTTATTTTCTGCTTTTGGTCTGGTTACTGGGGTAATTTTTTGCAAATAAAGAAGTGCATCAATTTTTCATTCATCTCTTCATCCCAATCTCGCCCGAGCAAAGTACTTTTGTTGATTTATAGATGATTCTGTTTTCCATTATGAGCAGTTACTGATGTAGTAATAGATTGATAACTGATAAGATTTTACTATTCAAAATTGTCAATTTATATGATAGTTGTAACATTGGCTGTATTCCCTTTACTGCATACAAATTTGTTTCAGATTTTACGACTTTATACGACGCTACTAATAAAGGATATAAATTGTTTATTTGAACATCAGATTTTAAACATATTCTTTCAAAATCTGAAAAATATCCCCTCTTTTGACTATGCACACACCTGTACATCAAGGTTGTATTATTTTTCTCTGTACAATTTTGACACACTCTAAAAGGACCAAAGTTTACAGAAATTTGGTCACCTTTGATTGAGAAGATGATCAAGAGTGTGATCATGGTAGAGCAATATTTTACTTTTTAGAGACCACTATTTAAAATCTGACTGTGTGTGTCTATTTTGTATTTGACATATGGTCTGTTTGTATGGCCCTATAACAAAAGATGGTGTCATAATATGCACACACACACACACACACACAAAAAGATTTCTGAGTCCCAGAACATCACTCCTCTTTGATAGTGTTTACGCTATTTAGAAGATTCACAGCTGTAAGGTAGTAACTTCACAAGCCCAAGCCTTCACTTTTATCAGAAGTGCTTATCCCATATAGAGGATTCACAACTAAAAAGTAGTTAGTCCATGAGTCCCAACAATGCACTTCTATTTGGTAATGCTGATGCCATGTAGATGATACACTGCAAAAAGTAGTAACTCCAGGAGTCCCATCACAATTAGAGTGTTTATCCTATAGAGGATATACAGCATGCTAGGAGCACCTCACTGTCAGTGATGTAGCCATTGAACAGAGCATCCGCTCACAAGATAGTTATTTATTTTGATTATCTGATCTGTTCACTTACATGTATGTTTCTCATGATTCTTACCTAAAAACCATGGATATTCACAGAATGCCCACTCACCTGCATGGTTAAACTTATCACTTAACATTTTAAAGTGTTAATATTGCAGCACATGTGGACACATCTTGCATATTTGTCAGCAAGCATTGCTACAACACAGTACTACCTCAGTACTTTCCTATTCGGTAAATTCCATGATACTATCAAAATTTGAATTAATTTCAATACCTGTATGTCTTTAAATTGTACAGGCAATGACCTTATCAGGTGCTCTTGTTTCTTAAACTACAGTGTGCAATATTTCTGTACATTATAATAACATAATATAGGTTTAAAAAATTTTTTTTTTTTTTTTTACATATTTATTAAACTAGAAATATGTATCAGATTTTTTTTTTCTTCAAATATATGAGACATTGCCCTCTGAAGCATGAGCATTCTCTCAAAGCATAAGGTATTCTATTAATCCTGAAATTCATGTTATTAATAGAAAGCTGCTGTACTTACTTCCTGAATCCCTGAAGTTACTCAGAAGTCATGTTATGGGTAGGAAGTGTATGAAAAAGGAATATGTTGTATGGAAATGATAAATTTTAAAACTAGCCGAAGGCAAAAAAGGTATGAATTCAATTCTCATCAAGATTAAGACTGGCTACTATTATTTTCATATTTACTTGTTAAATCAACGCTATCCATTCCAAGTACATTTATCACAGACCAAAGAGAGAAAAGGGAATTTTTTGTTTCTCCTATTTATCAAAAACTCATAGTGGACAGTCAACATTTTTTCTGTGTGCAATAGTCTTTGTTCTGTTGGTTTCATGACTGAAATAGGTTATAAGTACATGAAAGTATGATTTTTATGTAAATATTTAAAAAGAAATATATGGCTGTGTATTGAGTAGAACAGAAATGTGATGTATTTTGCTGGTACTGAAAATAAGGGTTATTTATTTGCCAAGCTATTCTGTAATGCATTTTCTGTAAAGCCTACTCAAACATGATTATGGCTGAATGTATACTTATATATATTTATTATAATAGTGATGATGTCATATATGTAAATTGTTCTTTGACTCCTTGGTGTAGTAAATTTTCAGTATGTGTGTATACAGAACTGAACGGTGGTAAAGAAAAAAGCTCTACATGTGTTTTTCAAGCACTCATGATGCCATTTGTGAATTCCTCATTCAACTACCTGAAAAATGTTACAGGAATATTGCTTTTTTATGGTATTGGAGAACTGTACCATTCCCTGGACTAGTAGCCAAGTACTTGAATTAATCTCTAAAATCTTGATATTTGACATTAAAAATCCTCTTTCCTCCTAATAACTGTTGTCATCTTTGTACACTTGTATTGATATTTTATTTCCTATCTCAGCTAGTACTTTCTTTTAACATTAGTATTCTAGTGCAATCTATACATATAAATATGCATGGGATCTTCTTCTTATTTTTCTTTCTAGTTTTGACTTTTCAATCACAAAAATTATATTTTGGTTCAATGTTTCTAACCACTTAACAGAGAAATCAAGACAGGTACATATTTGGAATGTGCTTTAAGAAGTTAAATACAATTTCCATTTAAATTTCATTAGTAGTCTTGATAGAAAATACACTTTGTTCTCCTTGAAGTAGAATGATTTTTCAGCTCACTACATACACTTTGAAGTAATCATTGTACAAGTAGCAATCAAAGAAGTGCCATTTTTCCCCTTCTTGCCATTTCATACATTCCTGTTAAATAGAAAGGGAAAAAAAGAATCAAATTCACTCTTGTGCAAACGTACGTCAGATAGAATAAAAATGTTTTTAAATAAATTGTACTTGGCTTTAGTAGTGTGAATAGAATAAAATTTTGTAGTTATTTGTATAAAAACCAATAGGCCTAAAATAAATTCCTTAGTGCTCGCCCTATTAAAAGTTTCAGTTGTACATGTATAGTTATATGTGCAGTTTATTTTAGCTTTTTTAATTACCTTCTTCATTTCCAACAGCACTAAAGATAATATAAAAAAAGTTTAAAATGTTGTTAATGTAATCATTTTCATGTACAGGTAGTATAATTTCAGTCTGTATTCATTTCACTCTTTTATCGTTTCATCCAAGCTTTATGCTAGCATATTGTTTTCTAAGAGCCCAGAAAGACATGATGAAATCATGGAATTCAATGCCTGTCTTGCGCTCAGCAGATAATATTCATATGGATGTATGAAATAGAATAAATCATTTTGCTTTCTTGCCACATACTCCCTGTTTGAGTATAGACGGTTATATAACTGTATGTCAACTGTTGTTTTACACACGTCATTGTCGTGCTATGTTTATTCTGGCGGTAAATGTCTGTATGTCCTCTAGAATTGCACACACAATGTTATTTAGAAAAAAAATTTGACATTTCTCTCCCACTCTGAATAAGGTATTGATTTTCGTCAACAAATTTTGCTTTTGTAGAAAAGAAAGCTACACAGTGCTGTTTCTTTTTCTTCTTTGTCCTGAAGCAAATTGAAATGGAAATTGGATATGCTTGTGAATGAAATAGAAGAAGCACTTTGCATGATAGCACCGCTTAAAATTATGCATGTGGGACTCATACATAAAGCAAACATACCACGTTCGTGCACTATGTTGAAAATCAAAACTGACTTGACATTTGAATGTGTTGTTGAGATGTAAATGGAGAATTCTGACATTTTCAAGGGCCATGGTCTCTAATTTAGTGAAAGAAATATGAGTTGTAAAGGTTTAAGATTAATCTAATGAATATTTTCTGACCAAACTCGTTCTTTTGTAATGTTTTAGATTATATTTATGAAATCATGTGGAAAAAGTCCCCTGGAAAAAATTGTGTAAGAAAGACGAAAGGTTTTGCTGTCTGTATGCAGTGGGACCATGATGACCATGATTACTAAAGAATTTAATCAAAGGATAATTTAGTTTTCACTTTTTATTAATGAGTTATATGTAAAGGAAGACATCAGTGATTTAATTTTATGCACCAAAGCTTAAGAGATAAAAGAGAGGTGAAGTTCCCCAATCAGTTTAGAAATTTCATCTGAAAAAAAAGAGGAGTTGGAATAATCTTTACAAGGACTTGATGTAGAAATTTCAAAGGAATTCTTTGTTCAGATGCACAACTGGTTTAAACAAAATTGAATAAGGATAGTTTAAACTAGTTGTCATAAGTTAATTTTATATAATGATGGAAGTGATCCGTGGTAGAAATATATTGGTTAATTTTATAAAAAATGATACACAACTTAAGTTGTGCATTAATGATAGATGAGGGAATTGGAGGGTCTGTTTTTCCATCTATGGTGTGCATCTTGTCATTTTTTTTTATTCATGACAATCTTCACAATGTTATTAATATATATTTGGCGAGATAGGCCTGTAACAAGGCACGTGGGAAAATTGCATCTGGTTGCCAGTGCCCCCTATTTCTCCCATGTAACAATAGCAATTATCCCTTGAGTCTACAACAAAAGTGAAAGTGATAATGATGGAAAGTTTTTTTTTTTTTAATATATTTTTTTATTAAGCCACTTGGGAAGCAGAGAAAGAGATAATTAGGATGAAAATACATATTACTGCCTTATTTTATGTCAAGGGAACCAGAAAATTATTGAAACATAATATGATGTAAAGTTCATGCCCTTGTATGTCTTATTGAAGCCTTTGTAAGGTTAAAATGGTCTTGTTTACTCTTATATTTGAGGTGTGTGAAGCCTTAAAGCAAGTTTCTTCTCCTTTGGTACATTAAAGCCATTTTGCATTTTGGACACAAATATGGTATTTCAAACACTTCTTAGCAAGAAGATGCCGAGAACCATGATTAAGGATGCAGAATCCTACAGTGTACCACTTTGTGTAATGTTATTGAATTTTCCCCCATGGAGGGATGGGGAGGGGTAATGTTTAACTTAGAATTCACCCTCGAAACAGAGCACTATTTTGATCCATATGAATGGAATAAGATGAAAGATAATGGGCTTAGTAAGATAAGAGGATAGAAAAGTTAAAAAATACAACACCTTGTATTTTTGTTAACTTGGAAGGTTTCATTAAGTATCACTCAAAATTTGTAAGGTCTTCATATGAAGCCTTTTTTGTTATGTAACACATTCATTTTCTTTTCAAAAATATCCCCCCCCCCCAAAAAAAGAGGAAAATCCCTATAGGGCACAATTCCTAAGAAAGAAATGAAAGAAATCTTTTGTATCCTTTTACAACATTTGTGACCATATTTTTTTTCATTTGATGAATTTTAATTGAAATAAGATGATTGTGAAGGGTACATTGGGCATATGAATGCGCAGATTGCCATTTCCTTTTAAAATCATTTCCAGCAGTGCAATATGCCATTATTGAATTGTTTTGGAAACATAGAAGACTATATGGACAGTTACACACACACATGCAAACCCACACACAAACTACAGGAAAGCATCCTGTGGCAGGTACCCAAAATCATTTTTATTTATAGGACTACTGGGAACTGGAATGATTTAGGAAAATGCAGAAGATTATCTTATTTTGTATGAAGATTATACTGATTCAGAGAGTGTAATATTTAGAAAATTAAGTGCTTATCACATAAAGACAATTCAGTTACGCTCCATATTCCAAAGGAGATTTGAAATCCAAATATTTCATATCATCAAACAAATGAAAATTTCATAGAGCTAAAGTTCACTGATGATATGTATGAAATTTTCATTTGTTTAAGGTACTAAACCATTTGATGTGCATAAACTATTATGTACTAAAACTGCTCCTTTCAATATACAAATGTTTATAAAGTTACCATTAATCAAACCTTTGGAATATCAAGCTGTAGCTGAAAATTGACAGATGATATAGGTATGAATTTAATTTATTGAATTTCATTTGATTATGCATTGTGTGATGCAATTCTAAATAGATGGTGCAAATTCTTTTTCTTTTTTTCAGACTGATTCTAATTTAAGCTGAGTTTTGTATTCTAGAACCAAGTGTGTGCAATATTCAGTGTTTTGATTACATAGTACTTTATATCTTTCTATTTGTGAACCCTGTATGATTATTCTACTTGACATTAGTTGTCCTTTATAAGGTACACTTATTTGTATTCTTCACCACCTCCCTTCTTTCAGTGTGTGCTATTATTACGGTGTGATCAATCGTCATTCTATCTTGTTATGTACAGTTGTTTATCTACATTAAATCATTCGATAGTATATGTAATAAGAATGAGTTGGTACCATTATTTCAAATATTCCCCACCCCTGAAACCATAATTTAGCCCTTAATTACTGTAAAAATGGAAAATTTTGCGCAATTAATTTTTTTGCACTCCACCAAGTTGAACACAATCGCTCATTTTTAATTTTCACAGAGAGTTCGGATAATGTATTCATGTGCATAATAAAGAAAATATTTTGTGTGGATTTATTTTCGTGCAAGTGTTTTGCTGCACGGAATGTGCGAAAATTTTAACACCGCAAAATATTCCATGTTTACAGTAGCAAATTGTTATTCTGAAAGCTCACTTAGTCCCCATTATTGGGTAAATTTGTGTATGCTATCATGCAGACTTGTGGTGTGCACGTAGATGTAGTAGTTACCTGTAAATGAGTTCAAAGAGTTTTGGTAATCTGGAAACTCTGTTACTGTTAATAGCAGTCGATTATTGTCAAAAAGATAGAAGACGTAATA
>CM057159.1:7134149-7485233 GCA_029962745.1 Echinometra lucunter | reverse complement strand
AATTTTTTTTTCATATCATGAAAGTTTCCATGTTTACAGTAGCCTATACTCTCCAGTTATCAAGATGCTGAATGGATGACAAAGTTGTCAAACTGTACTGCCGAGTAGTCTGGTGTTCCTATTGCGATCCAGCCATGGTGGGGTAAAACGTTCGGTATGTTGATCCAGTCAAACACCTGTACACCATTCACTAATCCCTTGGCCTGACCACCCTGTGAAGAAATTAAATTGAAATTATAATTGAAGGTTAAAATTTGACATCTGAAATTGAAAAAAAGAAAAGAAACTTTATTACAGACATACATGGACATGATCACTGTCCAATGTTAATTTTTGTACAGAAAAGTTATCAATATCAATAATAAATCCTAAAGCCTCCGGAGTCAGAATAAGTTACTGTCTGCCAGAAAAAAAAACAAGATTAGGGTGGTGGCAAGTAGCCCCAGCCTTGCTGACAGGAGGTAATAGACAATGACTTCTAAAGGAAAAGCCTGATCACAGCCATTTTATTTGACCACACAAATACCTCCTGCGAGAACGGAGCTTATTATAAATTTTTCTCATTCTTTCGTGGTACTCTAAGGGGTAAACACATACATGTACATGGTATGGATTCAGATGAATAATTCATTTTCTACCACCATCCCCTGCCTCCACATGGCCACGATAACTAAAGTATCAATAATAAAAATGATGTTATAGTCCTATAGCAGAGAATTGGCTTCATCTGAAGAAATCAATTTGACCTTGACAACTTACATGCCACAGAACCTTAACATAAGAGTGCTCACAGCACATCTGAAAACAAAGCTACCTGTTCAGTCACGTTCTGTCTGTCTTTTGTATTTCATACATCTTGACCTCACACAACCTTGGAGAGTGATTTTAACAGTACTATAAACAACATGTTTCTCCTAAAAATCCTGAAAATGATCATCTCACATCACCTAAAAATTCAAAGCTTGACCTAAATTGACCTCTGATCTAAGTGACCTTCAACAGAACTAAAACATGAACTTTCCTTAACTTAAGCTTGATGACAACTTATCTGCTCCTAAGACATCTTTGATCATGTAAAACAGAATTTGTTCATTGTACCATCCATTCTGACAAAAACATATGGTGAACGTTCATTTGCTCATGTTGCCTCGGTTTTATTGAATAGCCTCCCAAACTCTCTGAGAAACATAGACACAATAGAGAAGTTTAAATCTGCCCTTAAAATACACTTAATTAAAATGTATCTTAGCTTAACAAAGTGACCTATCTTCTCTTTCTCTCCCAAAGTGTATAGGGACATACTTATGTAATGTGTTACGTGCTATACAAAAACTGCTCATCATTATCATTAATATCATCCTTTACAAATTTAGAGCACATGTTGACCTTAAATGACGTTTGACCTTGAGTCGGCTTATTAAATGAATACTTACAATGACAGATAGCTGAATTGTTGCCCAGGTACTGCCAATTACAGGAGCTTTACCACTGACGACAACACTTCTCCCTTCTGCATATACAAGAGAAAAAATTAATTTAATATTTATTCTATAAAAATTCCTTAATGTTAATTCTACTAAAAAGTCACTGTCCATACAGCTATATCAGTGGTTTTTAACAAGGTTGCTCCACTCACTGCTGAGATAACAGATTATATGTAGAAAGAATGTGTTTTATGAGATAAAGATTAATTTAGGAGAGTGAATTAATTACAAAATATATTACAGACCCACACATAGAATCTCCTCTGTATAGTTCTAGACAATTTTAGACAAGTATTATTTGAAATTTACATAAAAGCAATTTTCACAACTGCCTTCAAAATAAAAGAATTTGAAAGGAAGTTAAAACTGAAATCATCCCATATCACATAGCTAATGAGGCCTGCACAAAGGTATTAATATATAGAATACCCCTTCATTAGCACTTGCAACAGAAGATTGAGAAAAGTTTTGATGTTGTCTTTTGGGGGCATATGCCAATCTTCTGCGTTTTCATGAACCATCCTGTTCTTGTGCTTGGTCACGAAAATAGAGTGAGAGATATCTCTTTTTGAAATGGTGATGGTATTTTTT
The DNA here is from genome assembly GCA_029962745.1 of Echinometra lucunter. Classification (NCBI taxonomy): domain Eukaryota; kingdom Metazoa; phylum Echinodermata; class Echinoidea; order Camarodonta; family Echinometridae; genus Echinometra; species Echinometra lucunter. The sequence goes on along the minus strand of CM057159.1, from coordinate 7,483,158 downwards.
ATGCAAATTTTTAAAATCCGGTTAAAACTCAAACTTGAAAATTTCAATAATTTTGGTGAAAAGGGCTACTTAATGAAACCTGTGACGCAATGGTTGACACAACTTTCAATGAAGGGGACAAGTGCTGAATATAGAACATAAATCAATCAATCAATCAAGTCGGGTAGTATTCCCGAGATCCATGGACAAGTTCTCTCCAGTGGTTCCTGTCCTTCATTAGATTGATAATTTCTTGAGTTTCGTGGAGACCAGTGTCTATTCGTAGTGAGTCGACATATGTTCTCCTGGGTCTCCGCTTTTTTTGCCTTTCCATGGAGGGGATCCCACAACAGAACTGAGTGAAGTGTCAACTCAGGATGCCGTTGTGCATGTCCTGCAAGTTTTAATAGAACATAAATACTCACCCATGTCTGTGGTAACATTGTATCTCCCACTCCCGCTGAGCCAGAAGAAGATGCCTTCAGACCCAGTTGATCCACAGCCTCCAGAATTCACACGATGGGCTAAGATAGCACCAGAGGAGGATGGGACCTTCACATCGATGCTAAAGCTCACATCACGCCTGCAGGATAATGAGATCTAAAACTAAGCGAAATTAAACTGGAGGAGGAAAACTACAGGAAAAACTGTAGTAAGAAAGTCACAGTAATAAAATATCTCATTAAATCAAAAAATTCTTATCCTGCAGCAGTGTTTAATAATACATTTACAGAGAAAAAATATTTCATTTTAGCACAGGAAATTGAAGGGAAAAAAAAAAATTTCCTTGGTTGCACTATGTCTATTAAAGCAAATAACATAATCTCATGTCACTAGTGTGAAATGACTGAAAAAGATGGAAATTGCTTGAGCAGCAAAAACATACAAAGTCAAGGCAAAGCTTCTCAAAGTTGCCTGAAATAATAGTAATAGTCAACAAAGTGCATCCTGCGGGTGGACAAAGAAAGAAAATACTAATTTTAGTCCAACAGTATCAAACAACAGGACCCATTTCAATACAGAGGTGCACAGACACTATGAAAATGAAAAGAGATAGAGAGAGAGAGAGAAATGATTCGTCAGTGCTGTGGAGGGCAACTTGCACAGCAAGCAGGGTGCTCTAATTCTCCAGGCATGTGAAAACAAAAAAACCTTTTGTAAACAAATTTTTGGCATTACTCCCAGTGTTAATGATCGTATGTTAGATCTGTAATGAAAATCACAAGTCAGAAAAAATTGGAACCAGCGGGATTCGAACCTGCCATCTACTGCTTGCCGCGCAGCAACTTAACCACCAGGCTATTCTGGTTCACGGCCAAGTCACGATGAACTGGAGTCAAATACCTAAGATCCTCTTCTTTCTGACTTGTTAATATGCAATGGTCCACCGTGGACAATAGATAGTACATGAAGAAGCTTAATGGGAGAAATTGATCATTTGTAAACAAATTTTCGGCATTACTCCCAGTGTTTTTTTTCTGACTTTTTTCTGACTTGTGATTTTCATTACAGATTGACCATACAGTCTTTAACACTGGGAGTAATGCCGAAAATTTGTTCACAAATTATAAATTATAAATCATTTAAAAGAACCTTTTATTCACAAGAGGTTTACATTGTCAGAGGATGCCTACTCTCTTACATAACAGAAAAAGCCCGCATCCACAAAGAATTGCAGACACTACTGATGAACATTTTATAATAAAATGCATTAAGAATTTCAGTAAAAAAAAACAGAAGAAATTTTACTTAAATATTGGAAGGAATGTTGGTAAGGAACACAAGACAATCATGCAAGTTGGACAAAAAAGCTGGTGAGGAGTTACCAGTATCAAGTGTTGCAATCCATGTCACCTCTATGGATGAATTAACATTGTAAGGAAAAAACTTGAATATGGCCTCTTCGCTGGCACTGTTCCAGAAACCATTGCCCTAAAGAGGTTTTCTCTATCAATGGACCTTGTAAACTAAAACATGCTAACTGTTCAACATGAGAGAGGAAGCCAGCATTACAGAAGACCTCTAAGTATGCTGCCATTTCCTAAGGTACTTTGGCTATGTTCCTCAGGATGAGACAAAGAGACAAAGTCTTCACTATGTTGCGGACTTAGGGCTACATAGTCCTTGGTACACAGACAAGAGAGGCAATAGGAGACTCAATGTAAAAAACAACATCATCTCTCCTCCATGAAATAGAAAACCAGCATTGATAAGACACTATTGATCTGGGAAGGGGGGATGGTCACCCCCCCCCCACTCCCGAGTCATCCATTCTATCCATAATGCCTGCTGCATACCCCAATTTAAGTCACCCATTCTGGTTTAATATGCTATTTTCTTATACTTTTTTTGCAAAATCATAGACCGACCAACAATCTGAAGTCCAACAATGCGGGCAGTGTTTTAAGAGCCAAGGCTATTGATTTGGGGCATGTCACTTTTTAGTCTATGATCAAACAGAAACCAAAAATTGAAGTATCGTACGAAGGGACTCTATAACCGTATCGCAACTTGGGTTACCTAAGACAGTCAGTGCAATTTTGGTAGGTCCAATCCTTTCAAAGTTGGGAACATCTGTGATGAAATGGGCGGTCACTTGTAACTCACCTTTTTGTAACATCAAACGCATGTGTTGTGACATAATTCCCCCCCTCCCCCAGCAAGAAATACTTGATCATGCTATCGCTGTACATGTATTTTGTGAAATTTTAAGAATACAATGGTGAAATCTCAACCTACTCACCACGTATGATTTCCAATAACAGAGACTGGATGATGTACATCATTGCACCAATTCACTGGATAGGAGGTTGCCACTTGTTGCATGACCAGATTGTGGCTTTTGTTTCCTGAATCTCGGATCTCAAAGCAGCCGGCCTGGTCAGTAAAATAATTGGCTTCACTGTAAACTGGGTACACTGGGGAATGGTGGAAAGAATAATGAAAGAGGAAAGAAACACCACATGATAGAAGATGCAAGATCTTTCATTAGCCATTCACAATGCTTAAATGCATCACTTATAAAACATAAAATGAATGCAAACCTCTCTGGCCAGTACTGTGAACTCTTGGGACCTCTTGGCAAGGGACCTAACTACAAAATATTTAGGTGCAAAAACCTAAATATTTTTTTTCTTTCGAATCTGACCTGAAATTGAAAATATTCATTTTGAGAGACATTTAATACCATTCCTGAAATAAAAAATGCTTTTTCCAATGAAATAACAGTGAGTACTGCAAAGAAAATAATACATGATAACCATACTGAGCACAATATAGAGCCTTTGTCCTAATGAGTAAACATGGTGTGAAAGAGACCTAAAAAGAAAGGTCAAGGAGAAACATATCAAAAAGTTGGCAAGCTAAACAGTATGGCAGTCAACGTTCAAAAAGGGTAGCATAAGTCAACCCTGAACACAATTTAATGGGATAAAGCTTTCAAAATGACTGAACAACTTTAATCATAAACTGTACAACAGCCAACTTGGCAGTGAATTAAACTTGCAGGCTTGTCAAGTGTCCTTTGGCATCTCTGATTCTAATGGAGGCAGGATAGACAAAGAAAACTTTGATCCCTCTTGCACTCAGCTCCCTCAACTCTGACAAATTCTTCCTCATTTGCTGTACTCCTTTCCTGTACTATTCGTTCTGAGACGTACATTTGCTCTCTACAGGTTTTTTCCTTGAACACTTCAATCAGCTTCTTCTGGGCCGCTCCTTTCTCTCTGTACGTCGTGAATCAAACGTGGATTAGTCAAGGTTCTCCCCAACCCTTTGACCAAAACAATGTATGTACTGAGGAGCTCTAGGGCTGACAGCACTGGCAAGGAGATCTTCTGCATATATGCAAGCAATCTTCCCTTTCTGCTCCTTCTGGTGCCACTCGAATGATGATGTCTGTTTTGGAGATCATCAATTTCAGCATTTGCCTGCTCCAGCACTGTTTTCAACTTACAAATGTCATCCTTTGCATTGTCCATGTCAAAGAGCAACACCTGTTGGGCTGTAAGCAGTTCAGCAAACCTTGCCTCCTGCCGCTGTTCAAATTCTATGAACCACTGTGTGGCAGTGCTACATGAAACTGTAGCTGCCATGTTTGGCTGAATCCAGCTGCTCGAAGGGAGTCAAAAAACTTCAGGGTTTTTTGCTGTTTTTTTCTTTACGGGAAAATATTCAATACTTGGCAGGTCACTTGGTTGGCCATTCATTGTTTACAAATGAGTAGGGTTGAAAAAGAAGCTAGCTTACCCAGGACACGTGCTTTCCCTACACATCCAACATATCCCTCCTTCAGAAGGGGAGGGTCAGGATTTTCGGTTCGTAAAGCAAAAAAAAAATCATAAAAATTTTTATCACCATCAGAACTGTCTGTGTTCTGTGAGGGGAACAGCTTTGAAAGGGGAGGGTACTTGGTTTGTAGACAAACCAGTGATCCGATTTGATTGGTCTATGATGTGGGACTCTCTTTACAAGGGCTGCTGGCATGATCAGCTGTCAACAATATCTGTTGATACTAAAAGTGGCTACTGTTTGCAACTACACTATATACCACAATGAAAAATGGAAAAACCCATAAGGTTTTCTTACCATCAAAATTGTCTGTGTACTGTGTGGGGAAGGGCTTGGATGAGGGAGGGTCAGGGTACTTGCCCTTCATACCTACGCTCTGAGTGGTCAATGTGTAGATCTCATCAGCATCAAGGGTCAAATTGAACTGACCATTCACAACCTGTCAATGAGAGAAATCAAATGTCGAGAAGCTGTATCTGTATGGTTTGAATATAGCTACATGTATATGTCTTTTTTTTTTTAATCCTTATTCGTTCTAACTAACCACAGAGTGAAAAGAAATACTTCTTTTATTTCTTTCAAAGTGATTACTTTTTTTTTGCTCTTTTTATCCCTCTGTTGCCTAAAGTCTGTTGCTCTACATCTCTCTCCTTTCTCTCATGTCATCAATCCTTCCCTTTTTCTCTCCATCTCTATCCCCTTTCTTTCCCTTCCTCCTTCTATCTCTCTATCACTCCCTAACTTTCCCCCTCTCTCTCGTACTCTTCCTCTTTCTCTTTATTATTTTCACTCTCTTTCTCTCTGTCTTTTCCCTACATCTATGAATACTTTCCTATCTGTCTCTCTTCACAATAAACAAAATGAAGCCAACGTCCTCATTAAAAAAACAACAACCTTGCTTATAGGGCTAAAACCTGAAATTCCATAGATTGTCCTCTATTACCTTCGACCTTTGACCTACTTACCCCAAAATCTAGTGAGATCGTCATCCTATGGTGATACATGCTACGACCAAGTTTAAAGTTTACACCTCTAATGGTTCTTGAGATACAAAAAAAGTGGAATGGACTGACAGGCAGACAGACCGACAACCTGAAAACATAATGCCTCCTGCACCACTTTTGGTGGAGGCTTAAAAATAATGTGAAAAGAGTTCTTGTACACTGTTTTTTATGTGGCAGGGAGACTGATGGGGTCTATATGAAATAAGTCTATGATATATATGATGACTTAAAAACTATACTAACTTACTAGAATAGGATCTTTCTTCATGAAATAGACTGAAGGATTCCCATCATAACCAGGCTTTGAGTAGAACACGTTAAGAGCTGGGATGGAGGCCTAGAAAAAAAAATGATTGAAACAGTCAAAATCATGAAAATTATGTCCGCTTATGAAGGCTGTGTGCCTAAAATCCTTGAATCATGTCTAATCAGCATAATTACTGTAAATGATAATCTAGCATAAATGTTATTCTTAAGTTCGTGACTGATGTTTATTGCAATGGCTAAAAATGGCATTAAATACACTATTCAAGACATCATATTCTTACATGAAGTGCCCATTTGATTCTACTGACAACACCTACTTGGCACAGTATCTACACTGCTTTGCATTAAAATCATCTCATTTCAACAACAAACAAGTCTTCATGCTAGTTCTTGGAGCTGGATTTGACAGAATACATAAGTGCAAATTGTACAATATGCCACTATTCAAACCACAGACATAAACTGCAAGAACAATTAAACTCCTTTGAGTTCAAAGCCTTGCTAATAATTCATTTGTTCCTAAGAGCAAACTAATAGCTTTCTTCACTTCACTTTACTGCAGAGATGCCAACATTCACAAACCAACAAAAAGTTATTCAGAGAGGTAACATGGTGGAATATTGTGCGCACATGTGCGACTACGAAAATGTCCAGCCTCGAAGTGCTAACTGAGAAAAGTAGGGAATAAATCAATGCTTTTAATGTGAGTTTCGAAGATTTTCTTACTTTTTCTCTGCATTTTGCTGATGTTATCTAAAGTGTTTGTTGAATGAAGGGTGTGTGAATGTGTGTATGTTCTGAGTTATATGAAATTGAAGAGGGTAGAATCAATACTGACGTTTTAGCGCTATAGCTGGCTAGTGATCAATACACATTTGAATTGACCACTAGTGTAGATGGTGTGGCTACGTAATTCGTGCACCACACACGTACACAATATATACATGTACATACTAGAAAACTCCACAAAACGCATTTCAAAAGGGAAAGACGTAATGCCATATTTTGAGTGAAAAACAGAACAAATAAGGCAAAAACAGAACAGTTGGCATGTATGTGATTGTACTTACAAAAATGCCTTTCAGGAAGAAGCTAGCAGTCTGTGTTTTTACATCGTATGGTGGCAAGGATGGACGAATGCATTTTGAATGATCATGTGTCTGCAATAGTGAATAAAAGACAAACAACAAACAGACTTTATCAAGTGCATTTTATAAGTTATCTATTCTGTACTGTTCCATCAGCACCATGTCAAATCCTGACATATCTCCCTAAGTCAGAGCATGCAATGTGTGTAGTGACAAGTTGTTATAATTTACTACAGATAACCTTGCACAAATCAAATCAGATGGGACTAAAGAAATTACTTCGACTTGGGCGAATTTTTACTTACTGAAAGTCAAATTTTCATCCACTTATAAGCAGAAGTCAATTTGTCTTTGTTTCCCTTTGTTTTCAACTGTTTTAATATGAAATTAATCTATGTCCTAATAACTATCATTAAAGTAAAGTTAAGCAAAATCTTTCTTAAAGAAAAGGACATTGAATGTCAATATCTTCATCATATTCTTGAAAGAATTCCACTCCCCTGTGAACACACATGTGGGTGTGTGTGCATGTGTGTATGACAAAGCATGTTATGATGGGAAAACCAGCAATCTTACTCCCCAGAGTTGTGGTCAACAGCTGGCCCAGGCAATGCCTACTTGTGACTAGAGTACCTACATAAAGAGAGTAGTGACATAGACGCCCTATTTCTGTGAAACAAAATGGCGCTCGAATTCTTTGTATTTAAAATAACCAGGTGCTCATCGGAATTTAATAGAAATGTTGCGTAACAGGGAAACAAAATGGCGTTCAAATCTTGGGTTGTCGCTACTCTCTTTATGTAGGTACTCTACTTGTGACATGCCAAATGGATGTGAGTATCAGTGTGTATAGATTGTTTAGTGTTTTGAGAGTACTGAAAGCTGAAAGTGTCTTTGCTCTGATTGCACATTCAAATTCGACTTAGATGATGAAAATGACAGTTTTTCCCAACTGAGCCTGAATATTCTGTTCAACTTAACCAAAATTTGACTTAAGAATTTCAACTTAGCCACATATTTCTCAATAAGAATTACACAGAAAAAAAATCAGGACTTTTTGATTTGACCTTCATGAAATTCGACTCCTGCGATGTCGACTTATTAAAGTGAGGTTTACTTTAGTTAAATTTTAACTTGTTTTTGAATGAGTCCTGGGATAGAAGGTTCACTACTTCTGCAGAAAATTTGTTCCAGTCTGTCACGGTTGTACCAAAGGAGTCCTGGAAAGCTTTTACCTTATTGCTGATTTGCCTGAATTTCTTATGGTTGAATTTAGTAGATTGGATGGACATAGTCTTGTAGTGGGATTGTGACCAGTCAATTCACCATCTTATACATCATGCATAGCCCTTTGTTTTATTCTCCTGTTTTTAATGTGTCCCATCCTAGTTCCTCTCTCTCTCTCTCTCTCTCTCTCTATATATATACATATATATATATATATATATATACATATATATATATATATATACATATATATATAAAACTAGATGAATCCTCGACCGCGCGCAGTTGGAATTTATGCCTCTGCCATTGGCAGATCGGAAATATATGGCACATTCATTTTGATTTATTTTCATTTATACAATGACATCTTTGACCTTGACCTTTGACCTTGTGACCCCCAAATCTAATGAGACCATTGCCCTTTCCATATGCATACATGAGCCAAGTTTGAAGTTGAATTGTCACAGAGTTGTTGATTTATCGCAAGAGCAAGCAAGTTTCATGTATATAATGACCTCTATGACCTTTGACCTTTGACCTTGAGACCCCAAAATCTAAGCAGATCATTGTCCCTCCCATATGCATACATGATGAACCAAGTTTGAAATTGATCCGTCAAATGATTCTTAAGTTATCGCGAGAACGATAACGGGACGGATGGACGTACGGACAGACGGACGACCCGAAAACATAATGCCTCCGGCACCCATCTAAGGTGGGCGGAGGCATAAAAAACATCTTATTTACCCAGGGTAGCCACTTCAGTTTTTCAACTGCTCTCCCAGCGGGCCCTGCGTAACATAAAGTTACTATTACTCTTCTCCATTCTTATACGCCAAGCGCCTGGCTAGAGGGCAGAAGGTCCCGCTTTTTAAATCTTTGGTATGACTCGGCCGGGGATCGAACCCGCGACCTCCCGTTCATGAGGCGGACGCTCTATCAATTGAGCCAACATGCCTGGTGACAACTCTCTCTTCCTTCTCGTAGTTGTTAGTGCAGAATCTAGCTGATTGCTGTCGTATTTGTTCAAAAGAGTTTATGTTCTGTTTTAGTGCAGGATCCCATGCTGAGGCATATTCAAGTATAGACCTCACCATTGATTTGTAGGCTGTAGATTTGATCTCCCTATTGCATCCCCGAACGTTTCTTCTGATGACATTTTGAACTGCACTTTGTTGCAAACTTTTTTTGGTTTGCAGTTCCATTTCAGAGTGTTTGAGAGATGAAGACTCAAGTATGGATGTGTGTCAACACTTGAAAGCTCTTGATAACAAACTGGTATTTGTGATGAGGTGATTTCTTTTCCTGATGGTCAAAGTGCACCATTTACCAGGATTGAACTTCATCAGCCATGTGCCCTGCCATTCTTCAAGCAGCTTTAGATCAATTTGTAGCATGCTTGTTTGCTGGGCAGTCGCTACAGGTGTATACAGGATGCAATCATCTGTGAACAACCTTGTGTGGCAGGATGTGTTCCTTGGTAAGTCGTTGATAGAGAGGAACCACAGAGTAATGGTGACAGTCCCTGGGGTAAGTCGGAAGAAACTGGTGTCAGGGAAGAGGTCTGACCATTGATGATTACCTGCTAAGACCATCCACTGAGAAAGTCATCCAGCCAAGCTGCAATTTGGCCACACAGCCCATAATATTCCAATTTGGTAATTAGTCTTCTACAAGGGACTTTGTCGCATGCCTTCATAAAATCAAGAAGTGCTACATCTAAGACACCCTGGTTTATAACTAATGGTATATAACCCACTTGAACATGGAATCACAAATCATTAGTGTATGTAAATCAGCATATCATATGATTTATAATCTGAGATGCATTCATAAATATATTTTGATCAAGACTGCATAAAATTTTTTTATGCAAGTCCCTAATGCTGAAATAACAGTTCAAGAATATTTTTTCTTTTAAATTTCTGAAGTACATGTATCATGAATCATGACATTTGAAATTCAATTATAAAATTGTTTATACATTGTAAATAAAATGACCTCTTTCAGATAGTAAATTTTAATTGTAGAATGCATTAAAACAGGTTTTTTTCATACTTTCCAAAGAGGTCCCACCGAGGGAGGGGAGACACCTCCTCCTCCTCCCCCTCCTCCCCCTCCTCCCCGCTCAATCGCTTCACTCCCTAGCCAAGTCTCTCCTCTTTTTTTGAAAATTCCTGTCTCATGCCTGATCCTATAAAATGCATAATTCATGACAGGTCATCAATTATTCAGTGGGGCATATTTTGGCTTCTAATGGACTCGGCCAACATGGTGGAACTTGGGGGAAATACAAGTGGTAATATGATATTCATATAATTTATCATCAAAGATACACATATAGTCTTTACTTCTTTAGTTTAGTTTCAGCAAACAGAAATCAAGTCTCTGTTTTAGGGTAATTGTACATTGCAAAGATAAGCTGAAACTTACCATAGTTTCTATGACAATAGTAAGGTTCTTGCCATCAGTCAGACTAACATAGCTCCCTCCTTGGTCAAGGTGACCTGCTCCTGATCCGCTTAAGTAGTACTTCCAACCAGGTAAGGTGAACTGGGTTGTGTGTGCTGGCAAAATAAACAACATTTGGGTTGATTTCTCAGTTTTACACACGTGAGCAATTTCTTCCTCTTAATAAGGAAAACCTACTATGCTATTAAACTGCTCTAGTAATGAGCCGGCTATCACAATGCTCATGCAGTACAACTCTCTCCATAAGGAAAAACAAAGTCAATAAAGACTTACCACATCTGGGCCCCATTTCATAAAACTTGTTATCAATAACAAGTTGCAATAACTGTTATAAGCTACTGAAATCCTTGCATCGGATTGACTGAAAGCAAATTTGTCATAGAAATGTGGCAGTTGTTACTGATAACAAGTTTTATGAAACAAGGCCCTGGGGAACGTTTCATGAAAGGACTTGTCGGATGTTTTATCCGACAGTTGCCATAGAAACAATGCTTCTCAGCCAATCAAAATCAAGGAAAGATGTCAGATCTGACAACTTGTCAGACAACAAATGTTGATGAAATGCTCCCCTGATCTCTAGTTTGATTAATTATATTTTGGACATGTGATATAATGCATAATCCTGGGGGGGGGGGGGGGGAAGAAGCCACTTTGTAAAGATACAGTGCAAGTGTGATTTCACAAACAAGCAAACAAATAAGTACAGAATATCACTGGAATGTCATGTGACACAACAATAGTGTCAGCCATCAAAGAAAATGCAGTAGAGGGTCCTAAACATGACCTACACATATTTGTTCTTGCTGGCCATTCTGTACTATTCTTCAATATTCACCCATTATCTAAAGAAGTGGGTGAGCCCTGTATTAAGCCTATGGAAACTGGAGTATTCAGCAGTCAACAGGTTGGCTTGTTGCCTGCAACTAGGTGAGCCTTGTATTAAGCCTATGGGAATTTGAGTATTCAGCAGTCAACAGGTTGGCTTGTCGCCTGCAACCAGGTGAGCCCTGTATTAAGCCTATGGGAATTTGAGTATTCAGCAGTCAACGGGTTGGCTTGTCGCCTGCAACCAGGTGAGCCCTGTATTAAGCCTATGGGAACTGGAGTATTCAGCAGTCAACAGGATGGCTTGTTGCCTGCAGGCAGATGAGCCCTGTATTAAGCCTATGGGAACTGGAGTATTCAGCAGTCAACAGGTTGGCTTGTTGTCTGCAAACCAGGTGAGCCCTGTATTAAGCCTATGGGAACTGGAGTATTCAGCAGTCAACAGGTTGGCTTGTTGCCTGCAAACCAGGTGAGCCCTATATTAAGCCTATGGGATTAGAGTATTCAGCAGTCAACAGGTTGGCTTGTTGCCTGCAGCCAGCTGAGCCCTGTATTAAGCCTATGGGAACTGGAATATTCAGCAGTCAACAGGTTGGCTTGTTGCCTGCAACCAGGTGAGCCCTGTATTAAGCCTATGGGAACTGGAGTATTCAGCAGTCAACAGTTTGGCTTGTTGCCTGCAGCCAGGTGAGCCCTGTATTAAGCCTATGGGAACTGGAGTATTCAGCAGTCAACAGGTTGGCTTGTTGTCTGCAAACCAGGTGAACCCTGTATAAAGCCTATGGGAATTAGAGTATTCAGCAGTCAGCAGGTTGGCTTGTTGCCTGCAGCCAAGTGAGCCCTGTATTAAGCCTACGGGAATTAGAGTACTCAGCAGTCAACAGGGTGACTTGTTGCCTGCAACCAGGTGAGCCCTGTATTAAGCCTATGGGAATTAGAGTACTCAGCAGTCAACAGGTTGACTTGTTGCCTGGAACCAGGCAAGTCCTGTATTAAGCCTATGGGAACTGGAGTATTCAGCAGTCAACAGGTTGGCTTGTTGCCTGCAAACCAGGTGAGCCCTGTATTAAACGTAAGGGAACTGGAGTATTCAGCAGTCAATAGGTTGGCTTGTTGCCTGCAAACCAGGTGAGCCCTGTATTAAGCCTATGGGAATTAGAGTATTTCAGCAGTCAACAGGTTGACTTGTTTCCTGCCACCAGGCGAGCCATGTATTAAGCCTATGCAAATTAGAGTACTTAGCAGTCAACAGGTTGAATTGTTGCCTGGAACCAGGCGAGCCCTGTATTAAGCCTATGGGAATGAAAGAGTTCAGTAGTTATTTTGTCACATGCACGTATCATTGTAAGTTGATGTCCACTGGAATAATATCAATGGAGCAATTTCTAAATCCACCTACATAATGTGATACATACCAGTCACCCAGATAGGGCCTTCCACCACATAATTGCCTGACCAGGGTTCTTCAGCTGTCATTAGCCCACAACGGTCATAGGGCAGAGATGAGTAGTAGCTGGCAATCAGGTTCCAGGATATAGTACTGGTCATATTACCATTCACATAGTTCTGGTTCAATATCTGTTCACAGACACGAGATAGGAGAAATTCAGTAATATTGGCTATGCAATAATTAACACTTGCAATAGCAAAGCAACAAGAGTGGGTGATGAAATAGAGAAAGAAGAGTAAAATGGGGGGAGATGGAGAAGGAGAAGGAAAAAAAGGAGAAGAAAAAAAGCAGGAGTAGAGGGAAGGAGGAAGAGAAAAGGAAGAGAAAGAAGAGTGAGGAAAGAGGAGGAAGACAGAGGAAAGTCAAGAAGGAAAGAGGAAGATGAAGGAGAAATGAAGAGGAAAGAGGAGGAAAGAGAAGGAAAAAGTGGAAGGAAGGACAATGAAGAATGAGGAGGTAAGAAGGAGACAGAGGAGGATGAGGTAAAAGAAACTAGAAATATCACTGAAGATGATTACTACCCCGTCCCAATGTGTGAGCTAAATTTGATGAACACTGATTGTCAAATGAGGTAGTGGTTTGATCTGCAAAATTTCTGATTTATTGCCATAATATGCAGTTATCATGGCAACACAGTTTCCGACACATTAAAAAAAAAAACCATGTCATCCCTATCTTCACCAGAAGACCAATGTGTGCCAAATTTCATGAGCAATGCTTATAAAATGAGGGAGTAATTCGTTCCCCAATATTTCCCTCTGATTTATTGCCATATTACGCTGACATCGTGGCAACGGCAGTTTGCAACACATTTTTTGAAAATATGGTCTTGCACATCTTCATCATAAGACCAATGTGTGTGTCAAATTCATGAGCATTTTGCTCAAAAAATGAGGAAGTAATTCAATCTGCAAGATTTGGAACGGACTGACCGCATATAAACGTCCTTCACACTTTGTTTGGAGGGGGAAATAAAAAGATATGTCTTACCCTTGCATGGCTTCCTCCTTTACCTTAAAATTCTTTGAGGCAAGTAGGAGGAGGTAAAAAAAAGACATGTCTTACCCTTGCCCAGCATCCTGCTCCTACATTATCATTCTTTGTACTGTAGTCTTCACTGGACCATATCTTTTTCCTTGTCTCGGTAGTGTAGTTAGTCACAAATGTCCCAGGATAGTGAAATCTGCATCAGTAAAATATTGATAAATTCTGAACAATACAAACCACATATACATCTAATACCAAAATGAAAAAAGGTACTTTATTCTTTGTGAAATTTAAGCTTTAAAAAACTTTAATCCTAAATACTGCTCTCTTTCAGATAGTTTTTCTTTTTCAGTTTTATTGCAACATACCTCACAAGTCAATTGCCTTTATACTTAACATCTGACATACAATAACCTACTAAAGAAAGGACTTGATCTATGGTCCAAGTTATTTTTTTTTCATTATTAAAAGAAGATCCTGATAATTTCATTTAGCATATCCTTAACATGTAAATTTTAACTTTTGAGTTAGTTGTACCTATCAAACCACATTACTGCAGTTAAAATTATCAGGATATTAAAGATTCAAGGGGGATCATATATAAAAACAAGAAAAGGTTATTGCATGACATCTACATATGCACGTGAAGGGTCTCTGAGGTCAAAAAAATTAATTTGTGATATGTGATCACAGTAGAACACATAAACGTATCCCCTAATAACTATACCTGACCCTCTACTAATGAGAGGTTAAGGAGTTGAAGATCAAGGATCAAATAATACCCTCAATGTGCAGCATCCACGTGGCTTTCGATTTAACGCGATGCATATGTATTTATTCATGCGTGCACGTTCAGTCCCTGCCGAGACGCGATGTAGTGGAATTACTGTAATCACATATCGTTCCGTCATCTGCTCCGTGCAGCGGCACGGCAGAGCTGACTTGCTGTAGGGCTATGACCATCGACTTTAGTGTTAGTGCCGATGTGCTGTAATTCTGGGCTTTGTTGTTAAATTTCATATATCATTTTCATACCCAGAATTTTCTTATCCTTTAAGCTTTATTTTAACGTTATGTTTTGTTTGAGAAACTCAGAAGCTTCAAGCAAAAAATTATTCTCTTTGACAACAAAAATTTGGCATTGTGTGGTTGATTCATCCGATGTTTGTTTAGGTTCTAGAGATTCCATATTTTCATTAAAAAAATATCTGCTGTTTCGCTTGGGTTGCAGTAGCTTGGAAACTTCCACAACCCCTCAGTTCTCTATTTGATGGAAACATTTTACATTGAACACTCAATTCTTTGATGTTTCCTTTATATGTAGCATGCAGTCGATGTATTATTAGGACCACTACTGTTGATCAATATACATTAATCAATATACATTATCTACTAGTCTTTGCTCAAGTCTTTCTAATATTAATTTCAACAGTGATTTATTTTCAAACTTCAGTATCCCTTATATGCTGTCACCATTTAATGTCATGTTAAACTTCATGGGGTTGACATTATGAGTGCTGTTGGTGAACAAATTATTTTTCTTGACCTCAAGTACCCTTTAAAGTAAGATCCAACATAATTTAGGATTAAAGCAAAAGCTCTGCCTTGCATTAAGTATTTGCAGTAGATTTTTGTCAAAGAAGAAATATGAAGTAATTTTGGGGCCTCATATGCATTTTCAATCTAGACTAGGTCAAATTCTGCTTCCAAATGCAAAAATATACAACTAACAGTTCTGTCCTGTACTCCTTTAACAAGAAAGTGAGTTGCTCAGTCTACATTCACAATGTTTTTTTAAAAACACTTACACTGTGAAATAATTGCTTGAATTTTCCATTTTACGAAATAGCACCAAGCATGTAAATAAAAGATTTTCCAATTAAATAATTGTGCACAAATCAAAATAGCATTCAATGATTTATTAAAATCAAAACTTCACATTTCAAATGTTTGAACTAGTGTAAATTTACCCCAAGATTTCAACAGCTTTTGCAAGATCCTTATCTTTAAGGATATCATCACTGATGGCTGACCCTCCATCAGCAGCGACTATCTGAGTTCCCATCATACCATTGGTGTCTAGCGTTTGACGTAACTGTTTTATATAGTCTTTGTTGTAAGCTCTTTCATTCCAAATCTTCAGAGATGCAAGGAATGGTGCACAAGCAGAGTTAAATTTAGGGTGCATTTGAAAAAGGAAAAGGAAAAGGAAACAAAGCAGAGAAGCAACTTTTATGGATACAATAGAAAGATGATGTGTACAGGCTTGATGGTTTCCATTTTGTAATCCAAGATTGCCGCCGGTACCTAAAAATGGTCACATATCATGAAATACCTGTCCAAGAGATTAATTCTGGCATTGACACCCAGGTTTTTGAGGTGTAAAAATCCATTCAGACCATTTAGAATGTACAAGTACTATATGGTGGACTGGAAACCTTGAAATTTAATATGGCGTTCAACATGGTCGCCAATATCTGGGGAAAACTGGACTGGAAGTGAGTTCTATTTACAGTGTAGAGATTTTATTATTACCTTTATAAGTATTTTTAAAGCTTTAATACATGTAGGATGTTCTCTGATATGAGTAAAAGTATCAAACAGTATTACAGTAGCCTGCAATTACATCGCCACGATGGATATGTACTGATTTCAAGCTATTTTTAGATACTGGAAGTCATCTTGCACGCCACCTTGAAATAACCACTTTTTCAGAAATGGTATTTTCTTAGAATTTTAGTATGTTGTTCCTGATGTCAAACGCTAGCAGAAATCATTGAAAAAAGTTTTGTTGCATTTTTTTTGTTAAACCTTATAATGACCAGAGTAAATGTATAACTGAGCATACAGCATCTAGGCAGATCAAGTTGCAAACTAGAGTGTAAAGGCTCATTTACATATCCAGCAGCAAGCCCCTGCGGATAACCCCCCCCCCCCCCAAGTTTTTCTTTAGTGTTTACATGAGGTGCAGTAAACAGCCTCATAACTAATGAGATGTGCAGTATGCATCATTATTTATTCATGCGCTCTATAAAAGAGGACTTTGCCAAAAATATGCACAGACGGTACACATGACACCATATTTTGTGCTAACTTTACAAAAACTGAATTTGTTAACACCTTTTTACAGCCCGGAGGCAAGAAGATGATTTTTGCCTTCATGTTTTGGATTTTTTTTTTACCTGCTCAAATTACCATTCATTTACGCAAAAAAAAAGAGAAAAAATTGTGGGGGTTAAATCGGGGGCTTGCCAGTGCATGTGTGAACAAGCCTTTGGAAAAGTTAGTATTACCATGAATGAAACAGTGCAAGAAAAATATTAATATCAAACAGAAAATATACTGATTAATGGAAGTTATGCATGGGCCTCGCAGGCAAAAGAAACAAAACAGTTAATTAGAACTGGGAGTCACAGGAATGAGTGCCAAAATATACGTGAACAATGAAGAAATGTAAACAAAACACAAAAAATGTTTCCCCTAAAACAAATCTCTATAATTTCTGAATCAGGAACCTTAGAGGAAATCTGAATAGAGACTTCTATCTGTAATTCTCGGTTACCTTTCATGTGAAATTCAAGGGAAATCATTTCACATAACATCAAATTTTAGATATATCTTCAGGAGTTCACCAACATGCAGGAACGTAATGCCAAATGAAATATCCGATATGGCACGGAGCAAGATCAAAACACTAAACTTTCTTCTCATTTGCATAATTTGCTCATTTCTTGTGCTCACTGAAGCATCACGCTTCAAGACTGTTATCAAAATAAAATCAGATGAACTCCCCGAGAAGACTTGTGATAGTTAACAATGTAACAGATTGAATTTTCATCCATTAGTGAAAAAGGGTCTTTTTCAGACCCACATTCTCACTTTTTAACGAAATATCATAGGATTATTGATACATGTACACTGGTCATAAACATCATGAAAATGTTATTCAGAAGAATTTTAATGCACAAAATTAAACCAATACTTATCTTTATAATTTTAAAATGGTACTTTTTTGTTTTTACAATGTGTTCACTTACCTATGCATTAGTGGATATCGTTTGCAAAAGTCGAAAACACCCATCCAAACAAGCCAATAGCAAGATTGTGTCTCGCCCACCCGTGACTAAATAACACGAAAGTTTCCCCAAGTACATCCCTTAACAAGGTCGACGTCACAAGAAAGTCTTGCAGGTAAACTTTAATGTTTGACTGAAAATGACCTTTAACCTTACCATGTGACCTCCAACAGCACCACAACATGATGTTACCCCTAGTGCATCTATCACCCAAGTTTGGTTGCCACTGGACCAACAGTTGCCAAGTTATGTGTCATAAGAGAGTCTTGCAGGTACTCTATAATAATGTGACCTCAAATGACCTTTAACCTCACCATGTGACCTCCGACAGCACCGCAACATTATGGTACCCCTAGTGCATCTACCACCCAAGTTTGGTTGCCATCGGACCAGCAGTTGCCAAATTATGTGTCATAAGAGAGTCTTGCAAGTAAACTTTAAGATTTGTGACGGACGGACGACTTACGGACAACGGACGGACGACGGACGGACGCCATTTGGATCCCTTAGTCTTGCCTTCACCTCCAGTGGGCGAGACAAAAAGGGATTGAAACAAAAGGATTGAACCATGGATATCAAGAACATCTTACGGCCATTTCCAAATATTTGCACTATCATGAAAGATGTAACCTTTTACATTCTTTCATCGTTTAGTATGCAAAAAAACAAACCCACCTCCAAACACAAGAAATGACAGAGGAAAAGCAAATTCAAGAATTTGAAAACATCTGTAACATATGACCTCCAATGACCTTTCACCTTATCATGTGAAGTCCAACAGAATGATAACATGCACTTCCCCTTAGTGATCTGCAACCCAAGTTTGACTGAAAAGTGTGACACGGTTGCAAAGTTTTGTGTCATAAGAGAGTCTTGCACGTAAACTTTAACCGTTCAACGTTTGACCTGTAATGACCTTTGACCTGACCATGTGACCTCTGACTGGACCATAACATGCAGGTCCCCTTAGTGCATCTACAACCCAAGTTTGATAGATAAGTGTCACACGGTTGCAGAGTTTTGTGTCATAAGAGAGTCTTGCACGTAAACTTCAACGTTTGACCTGAAATGACCTTTGACCTTACCATGTGACCTCTGACTGGACCATAACATGCAGGTCCCCTTAGTGCATCGACAACCCAAGTTTGATAGATAAGTGTCACACGGTTGCAGAGTTTTGAGTCATAAGAGAGTCTTGCACGTAAATTTTAACGTTTGACCTGAAATGACCTTTGACCTTACCATGTGACCTCTGACTAGAGCATAACATGCAGGTCCCCTTAGTGCATCTACAACCCAAGTTTGATTGAACAGTGTCACACAGTTGCAGAGTTTTGTGTCATAAGAGAGTCTTGCACGTAAATTTTAACATTTGACCTAAAATGACCTTTGACCTTACCATGTGACCTCTGACTAGAGCATAACATGCAGGTCCGCTTAGGGCATCTACAACCCAAGTTTGGTTGAAAAGTGAGTCACGGTTGCAGAGTTTTGTGTCATAAGAGAGTCTTGCACGTAAACTTTAACGTTTGACCTGAAATGACCTTTGACCTTACCATGTGACCTCTGACTGGACCATAACATGCAGGTCCCCTTAGTGCATCTACAACCCAAGTTTGGTTGAAAAGTGAGTCACGGTTGCCAAGTTATCTTTCATAACGTTTGTGACGGACGGACGGACGACGGACGGACGACGGACGGACGACATTTGGATCCCTTAGTCTCGCCTTCACCTCCGGTGGGCGAGACAAAAATGAATTCCATGATTTTCCTTTGCAGTAGATAAAATTTATCATGATATATGATGTCAAAACTGCAGTATTTGCAATTTTCACCTCATGCTTCCACAACCATGAAATTTTGCGTACCAGTCATTTGGTACATTTGGTAACATGTCCTCTGATGCTGGAAATTTGCAATTTGTTCATTATCATTGAATCAAAGTTATCACATGGGCTTGTGAACTTTGAAAAGTGACCATTTGCCTTTAGGATGTGCTCACTGAAGCATGACCAAATGCTTTCCCCTGGATTTCACATGAAAGGTAGCTGAGAAGCACAGCTACATGTCTCTGTATTGAGATTTCATCAAAGGTTCCTGATTAATAAATTACAAATACTTGTTTATTTTTTGTGTTGTGTTTCAACAAATAAAAAATTCTGGACTTCCGTCAGGGAGGGTGAAAGAGAAAATAAAGCAAAAAAACCCTACACACCTACAGCATACATACACATCATGCAGAATTCGAGGTGAAGGAGGACTCAAAATGAAAAAGAAAATATAGTACCAGAGCTGTTTAATAAAATAGCAACATGCAGGTGATATCATAAAAATACAAGAACTTTGACTGAAAATGAAAAATGAAAAAGAAAATATAGTACCAGAGCTGTTTAATAAAATAGCAACATGCAGGTGATATCATAAAAACACAAGAGCTTTGACTGTTTACAGTATTGTGTTGCAACTGTTAAAACAAAAATAACATCCTGGAAAAAAACAAACAACAGAACCTAAAAAAAGGTATAAAATCAGTGGAGATCAGAAGTCTTTGTTTACCCTAGGATGCTGATGGCATCAGCCAAATGTGGATCTGTTAAAACATCGTAGCTGATTTCAAACTTTCCATCTGCTGCCACTATCTCCACATCCTGGAATCCACTGGAATCCAATGTTTTTCTCAAGAGTTTGATGTAATCTTTGGTATAACTTTTCTCATTCCAAATCTAGATCAAACCAGTGGAGATAATGTGGAGTTAATGAGGTGGCCAAGAGAATGAAAAAAAAAATAGAATTTGATATAAAAACAAGATGAATGTGACAGCATCTGCTATATGGCTCCGCCTAAATTCAGTCTGAAAACCAGTCCTCGATCGATGCTATCAAGCCCCTGTGCTGTTTTGGTTTAACTAGTGCATAAATGATAATGAAAATAAAAAGAAGAAAACAAATCTCCTTTGGTCTCATACACAATTTCTAATCTGAATGCAAGATTCAAGACACTTCTTATCCAATCCAACAGCTTTGTTCTGATAGTAAACCAATGCACCAATCAATTAACCTTTCATTAGACAAGAATGCAGGTTGGCACAGTTGCTTGTTTGCCATAAGTGCTGATCGCCACAAAGCAATATGCACAAACTGGAGGAAGTATTGCTCTGTTCAAAATAAAAGCTTTCCAAAATTACAACCTTGATTAGCTCGACCATTTAGAGACCCTGTATAAATTTTCTTTGCACTAGAAACACTTTGATAATCGCAAAACCAAATGGCAAATCGCTCTCATGAGAAATACAGTGTTGCACAGGGAAATAATTTCAATGGCTCATAAAGAGTTATGAACATTTTCTTTATATAGAAAATTCATTTAAAAACTATGCTAATTCAATTGGAAAAGATGATGCTTTTATTTTACATTTGAACTTTGAGAAATTACAATTATTATTAGAAAATACGCAACTATCAAATCCTCCGATCATTGCTCCCTGAAACCTGGTTTACGGAGCCTTAAAATTCCCTATTTATCCTCCCGGATTATAATATTGCTACAAACAGCAGGAAAAATAAAATTTGAGGTGGACTAGCGTTATATATTCCGTGTTCATTTGATTATGCTGTTAGAGAAGAATTGAATTACATGAATGATATTCTGGAATCATTATTTGTGGAAGTTAAAATACAAAAAGATAAGAAATTGCTAATAGGTGTCATGTACAGACCTCCTCAAACTTCATGTATAGATAATTTTCTGATGGTTGCTAATGAACTATTACAAAACAGAACATTGATAAACAGTAATTGTATCATCACTGGAGATTTCAACATCAATCTCTTTACCACCAAACATTCTGCAACAAACAATTTCCTTGAAATTATGTTGTCCTCTTCATTCTTGCCCCTCATTTCTAGACCTACACGAATTACTGATCACTCTGCGACGCTAACTCTCAACCTCTTCCGAAAGCTGGTATTGTTGTATCTGACATTTCTGATCACTTTTTGATCTTTACCCATATTAGAATAATACAACCAAACATTGATAAAGAAAAGAATTTTAAAGTGGGTCGTAATTTTACTGATGACAATATTGCATTTCTTCAAGAGAAGTTAATTTCTATCGACTGGTCCGATGTTTATAACTCTAAGGAGAATGTTGAGATATTTTTGGATATTTTCAATTCGTGTTTAAACTCCTGTGTTCCTCTCAAGAAATATCAAAATTATGATTATAGGTGTATTCCCAAACTTCCATGTGTTTCAAAATCAATTTTAAGGTCTATTAATCGTAAAAATAATGTATATGTTTCATATATAATCAAAACCAAATGACATCTCACGTAAAAGATACACATCTTATAAAAATACCCTAACAACCACCCTCCGTCTCGCAAAAAAGAGATTTTATGCGGAAAAGCTACAAATTTTTAAAAACGACTTAAAGAATACTTGGAAAATCATAAATGGAGCACTAAATAAAAGTATTAAAAGAAATCTAGTGCTGTAACTAAATTGCGTGTTGACGAAATTATCATTGAAGACAGTCGTTCAATAGCTGACGAATTTAATACATATTTTTCACAAGTTGGCCCCAAGTTAGCTTGAAATATTGTTCCTGGTGAAAAATCCTTTCAAGACTTTTTGGATAAACAAAATGATAGTACGATTTTCCTTACTCCAACACATAAGCAGGAATTTCTTGAGATTGTGTCAAATTTGAAGGCAAATAAGGCACCTGGTTACGATGACATTAGCAATAGAGTCATGAAATGTATTATACATTCTGTATCTGACACTCTGCTTCATATATTTAATATGTCATTGGAGTTTGGTCAATTCCCAAAGAAGATGAAAATAGCTAAGGTTATACCAATTTTTAAAAAGGGAGACCAGTTAACAGCTAGTGATTGCAACCCAATATCTTTATTATCTACATTCTCGAAAATTCTAGAAAGGATAGTATACAAAAGAACAGTTGCTTTCCTCAGGAAATACAGTATTATATGTGATAATCAATTTGGCTTTAGGGAAAAGCATAATACAACTCATGCAATATTAAATTAATACATAAAATATCTCATTCTTTTGATAATTCTTATCACACTGTTGGGTTGTTCCTTGACTTCTCGAAAGTGTTTGATACAACAGATCATGAAATACTTTTGTGTAAACTTTCTAATTACGGTATCAGAGGGAATGCAGTAGAGTGGTTTAGGAGTTATCTTACAGATAGAGTTCAATTTGCAACCTTTAACGAATCAGAATCTTCAACTAAGCCAGTTACTTGTGGAGTTCCACAAGGAAGCATCATTGGCCCTCTTCTATTTGTACTTATGTGAATGATATGAAAAATTAATCTGATGTTCTTTCATTCATTCTCTTTGCTGACGACTCCAATATTTTCTACACACATCATGATCCGCAATTGTTTGTGCACACAATGAATGCTGAATTTAAGAAGGTAACAAACTGGATCAAAGCTAACAAACTATCATTGAACTTGCAAAAAACAAATTACATGCTCTTTAGCCACTCTTTGTCACATCTGCCGCATCAAATCTTATTAGATAATACTGAAATTAAAGAAGTGCAAATGACAAAATTTTTAGGTCTTACAATTGATAATAAACTAAAATGGAGTTCTCATATCAACAATGTCTGCAAAACTGTGGCAAGAAATATTGGAGTCATCAACAAACTAAAAAACGTTCTTCCAAAACCGGCACTAACCATGTTGTATTGTGCAATTATTCTACCTTATCTTAATAATGAGATTCTGGCATGGGGAAATGCTAGCCAAACAAAACTTAACAAATTGTTTCTACTTCAGGAAAAAGTAATGAGAACAATATGCAATGCTCCCTTCAGAGCACATACAGATAAATTATTTCGTCAAAAATGTATTCTTACATTAATGACCTTTATCGCTTACATTTATATCAATTTATGTATCAGCTTGACAGAAATGATATACCAAATGACTTGAAAAAGAAATTCATCAAAAATAATTCTTTCCATGCATACAATACTAGACAATTAAACGACTATCACTTACCTAAAAGAAGAAGAGTAATTTCTTGCAAAACTGTATTTTTCACAGGACCCAAAAACTGGAATTCTTTAGACAAATCAATAAAGGAGGCAACTACTCTTAATCGATTTAAATCACTCGTTAAAACATTTATACTTAATTCTTACTGATTTATTGAATATCTCATCTACTTTGTTATTTCCACGGATAGTCAGAATAGATGTATATGTCTTTGTATATAGTGTAAATACACATAAATCGCTATACATTATGATCTGTATATATACATGTATTAGAATATGTATTTTTTCCCATTTGGAATGTTATATACTGCGACATGTACTTGCATGATTTGTGGAATATGAATAAACTAAACTAAACTAAACTAACTAAACTTTTATAGCAATCATGAAAAGTAATCAATCAATCAATCAACTTACTCCTATGTAGTCAATAGTCAATCCATGCACTTTTTTTGCCCCTTGAAGCCATTTTAGGACATAGCTTACAGTTTGCTGGATGTCAGTGTAAGGGTTGTTGGTGTAGTTACCAACCCAACCTGGCCAGCCCCACGGCAGGGCATATAGCTTGATGTCTGGATTCCTCTACAAATTAAAAAAGAAAAAAAAAGGGAGTCATGGAGAGAGAGAGAGAGAGAGAGAGAGAGAAAGAGAGAGAGAGAGAGAAAAGAGGAAAGGGAGAGAGAGTAGAGGGGGAGAGAGAGGGAGGCCGCTGGCTTGGATGTTATCATCATTATCACTTCTTACTTCATATACACATGTACAAATACCTGTAATCTACATGGCCACATTACACTTCAACAGCACTTCAAAACACATCTTGATGTTTCATGTCAAACAAGTCAAATATACAATTACTAAATTACCCTAGTAACAGATTGCCAACCTCCAACATCTGCATTCAGAAAAAAAAAGATGTCAAGTATTAACTGTTAAGCTACCAATATGCAGTATTATGATTGATCCAATCAAATCCTCATTTATGAATATTGTTGACAAAATATTCCTGAATCCTGAACTTCCAACTCTAAATCCACATACTGTCAAACTGGTAATTTTCCTGATGTGCATAAATTCAGCTTTTTGCTTCATTAATTAAGTGGCACACAGAAATTACTTTGCAACTGTCCTGTTCCTATTT
This sequence comes from Echinometra lucunter, assembly GCA_029962745.1. NCBI lineage: Eukaryota > Metazoa > Echinodermata > Echinoidea > Camarodonta > Echinometridae > Echinometra > Echinometra lucunter. The sequence continues at coordinate 7,458,307 of CM057159.1, read as the reverse complement.
TCCATTATCATCAAAACATTCAGTTACAAAGTAATCCTAATTTGTTTCCATGGTTACCTTCTTTGCCTCCTTCATGAGCCACCATTCATATCCTCGCTGATAATTCTCATCATCTGGTGAGTGCATGTGAGAGGGCTCTGTTCCTTCTGTGCTCTGGGCATCCCCTCCAATCTCAACCTTCAAAATGTGAAGGGCTGCTCCGAAGTTTGGCTGACAATGTTCAAATTTCAAAATAATCATGAATACTACATAAATGTCCATGATAATGAATTTTATGGTTTTTTTTTTTTGTAAGCCAGAGAGATTATTCAGGTTTTCTTTTTATTTACACCACACTTTTGTGGTGTAAATAACCACACAATATACAATCTCAACCAACAGTAACCATCACATGGTACAGAGCTGCTTCGACATAATAGATATTTTTTTAAAATCACAAACAGCATATAAATGATAGTAAGCAAAAATGTGCATTGTGATAAGCATCGGTTGATAGTAAATCTCCAAAATTGGTTTTATATTACCCTTTAAAGGTAGTAGCCCACATCTGCACAACATTGTTTCAGAATTTGAAGAGAAATAAACCAATTTCAAATTCTAAATGACAGATATTTATCATATTATCAAATTAACAACAACATTCCAAAGAATAAATGAAAAATGAATGGTCTTACTCTCAAAGAATCAGGAAGATACCCTTATAAAACAAAGAAAATAAAAGAAAATTTGTGTTGAATATTTCCTTCTCAACCTAAATGGGATTGTACTGGGATCTAAAACTTTACAAGTGTTTTGCTGTGGCTTACAGCAATCTAAAGTAAAACTTTTGTGCAGACTGGGTGCCACTTGCAAACGTGGGCTACTACTTTTCATAAATAAAAACTAATTCTGACAAGATGCTTATTGCATATCCTTAGAATGTTTCCTAAGAGTTTGTAACATCATCAACTACTCACAGAAAAAAGATAATCCAAAATTTGACTTCTCTCTGGATCAGGATAGCTGACAAGAAGCCTTGATGTAGCCTGTAAAAAAAGGAAAAACAAGATGAATGCGACTGCACCTCTTACATTTTCATAATTTCATGTCTCAAACCGTTCTTGAATTATGGTGACAATGGGAATAAAAAAACAGATAATTACATGTTAATCAGCCTCTTTGACCAGTGATCTTTGAACCAACAAGTAACAACTCAAAAATTTTATCACCATGTCTCCTCAAAGTCAAGCATACAAAATAGTTGAAATATTATAATGACAACAAAACTAACAAATCTTTGATTGACCTCTGTGTTGGGCTGTAGCCGAACCATCGAACAAAATAAAAATTGCCGAAATGGCACTTCAGAACGGAACAGAACCAAACCAAATCGTCCGGTTCTGCAGTTCGGTCAAATAATTAGAGGTGTTACCAAGTACAAATGAATTGGTCATTCACTAAAAAAAAAGAGTGGTTTGTGGATGAGCTTTCACAAAAATCTCATAGCAATACGGTAATTCACAGTGAAATAATAGGTTGTAAAGAGGATGGGGAAGCAAACTGCACTGCACTGCCACCATGCCATGAGGCCTCCTGTGACTGGGAGGGAGGGGTCACGGTACAGCGGGATAATTGACCTGAATCATGGATTCAGGATTTGGGGATTGTTCTTCCTTGGGTTTGAACAATCCTCCAAATACTGTACAGACCATTTTGGGAGGCACAGGGTCCAAAGATGGCTCAGCAGAGGTGGCAGCATTCACGGAATTGTGGAGGAGCATCAGGCAGACTGACTTTAGTGTTTTGATCATTTTGCATAGCTTCCCTACCTACCAAATTGCACACAACTTCAACATGCTCATGGGTGTAAAAAGGCACATCCTTGAATAGCATCCAGGAAAGTAGCAATTTGCGAAAGATCCATCATACAGTGCTTCTCATGTACATCAGAGCTATTTGCAAATTATGTCTTTGGCCATTGCAGCAGCTCAATTTTCTTCTTCCAAATCTTTTAACAAATTTTCAAGTTCATCCACCTATGGCAGAACACTTCATATGGTTGTTACTGAATTACTACAGAAGAAATCAGACATGTCATGTACTGGCTTCTGAATTGTTCTGAATTCTGTCATAGTTGGCCGAGTTCACTTTTGTTCATCTCAAGAAGAACGCTGCAAATTGCTTCCTGTTGCTCAATGATATGTTACTTCGTAACAATTAACATGTCATATGTGCTGGTCCATCTCATCCAAATGTTTTGCTGCAGCTTGTGATTTGGAAAATTGAGCTGCTACTCCTTATCAGATATAAAGCAGCACAGGCACTGAGATGTGTAAATTCTGCTAGCTTTACACATTTAGCTAGGTTACTAGGGGGTTGGTCCACACAGGACTACATTGGTATACTGAACTGTGCAAATTTATGTGACATGCTGCCCTCTATAGTCCAAGATTGAAATCACTAAAATAATCATTCAAAATTCATATAAAATATTTGTTTTTTACACCAAGGATTGCATGCTACAGCATGTCTGTTGTGCGAGGTTAGTAGAACCGAGCAGAGCACTAGTGTGTGGGGTTGGTCAAAGAAATAGCCACTCACACTAGTGCTCGGTTATACTAACCTTGAATGAAAGACATGCTGTAGCATGCAAATTGCTGACAGTAGGAAAGTAGTGTTCTACCAATTAATTTTCGGGGACAGAGGAGGAAGAACTGTATCACCAGTGATCAGAAAAATATTTTTCAAAATTCATTTGATCAAGATAATTTACATCCAGTTGGAGGAATGGAATGGAAATAATATATTTCATTATCCTAGGTGTAAACAGCAGTTTTATATGAATTATTTGATTATTTTAGTGATTCCAATCTTCAACTATATGTGATGCCAGTGCCACTCATCCTGTGTACACGGTCAATGAATTGACCTTGTCCTGCAAAAGTGACAATTCTGTACTTAAACTACATAACCTGCTTTTCTGTTGGTTACTCGACGGTATGCTGTCGACCTATAAGTCTGATAAGCGTCAGTTTTCTTCTTAAAATTCACCATTTTCAGTTCATTCATCAGATATGAAGCAGAAATGGGAAAATTGAGAGCCTCAGGAACATTGCTGGTAAGTAAAATAAAAACTTTTCTTCTCTGTTATAGAAGATCTAAGTCAATGTATTTCGCATTAGCATCGGCAATTAGTTTCGCTATTCAAAACGCCGTTTTGACCTACGGGTGGAGTAGTCCAGGGATGTGTGGAGAGTAAAAAAAAAAAAAAAAAAAAAAAAACGGTTACTCTCCATGACATCCCTGGACCACTCCACCCGTCATGCCCGTAGCCGTAGGTCAAAACGGCGTTTGTTTTATTTTTACTCTCCAGACGTCCCTGGACTAGGTTGGAGGGCTGCATGTCATGTAAATTTGCACAGCTCAGCATACCGATGCAGCCCTGTGTGGGAAATTGCAAAAATTTCCTTTTGAATTATATTCCAGTTTATGAGCATTGCATGTTCATAAAAATTATGAAACAGAAAGGAGATGAGTCTGTAAAACCCCAATTACACAGACACATACACACAAACACAAACTTACGCCTCCACCACTCAATCCACCGATGCCATCAAAACGTGGTCCAAGTCCATTGCTGTCGTCTACCAAATAACTTGCAGTTGCACCCGATGCCGAGTAGGCGACCATAAACCACATGGTGTAGATAAGATATGCTTCCATTCTCAGAGATTTTTCACCTGAAAAATGGGAGAAGCTCTTAAAAAAATTGTCCATTGCAGTATGCTGAAAACTGTAAATGGAGCCAACTTGTTAGCTAGCGCAGCTCGAGAGGAGAATTTCTACCACTGCTGCATGCTGATCTCTAGCTCTGTATGTATTTTACGTACACAGCTAGCTAGCTAAGGTGGATGGACGGGTTGGTTGGTTGTCAAAGATTCCCGTTGTAGGGATGATCATGTGACCTTTGCATGTGACCAATAGATCACCTGACTACAAAGCCAAAGGTCTGAGGTGGGCGTGGTACTAGAGATATTTCTCTGTGGCGTGGTATGATCTAAAATCAGTAAGCTTGATTGATTGATTGATTGATTTTATTTGCCAAGCCTCCAATACACAACAATGGATATACAAATCGAAGAATAACAAATCAGTAAGCTTGACCAGGATAACCCACGAAAGCTTGAAAGCTTATTTCCAGTGGGGTCCTCGATATATATGAACAAAATAATTAATAAGTTAAAATCGTAATATTTACACGCAGAATAATAATCAGGAATAATTATATAATGATAGTAATGATAACTTCTACATGAAGAATATGAAGAAGAGGAAAAGTGGAAGGAAGAAGAAGAAGAAGAAGAAGAAGAAGAAGAAGAAGAAGAAGAAGAAGAAGAAGAAGAAGAAGAAGAAGAAGAAGAAGAAGAAGAAGAAGAAGAAGAAGAAGAAGAAGAAGAAGAAGAAGAAAAAGAAGAAGGAGAGAAAAAGAAAATAGGAGAAGTAGAATAAGGGAAAAAAGTTAAAAAGGAAGGGGAAATAGCAATGAATATGTTGAATCTTTCAAATATTTTCAATATTTTCTAAAATCTTTACATAAAGCATTTTTTTATTGATAGATTTGATTAAACCAGAAGAAATCCAAGGCTTATGGATTCTCTTTCTCTTTAATGAAGCCAGCAACAGAGGCATTATCAGCCTCTTCAAGTACCCCTGCCTGTGGGTTGAGTGAAGAGTCAGCATCATCCTCCTAAATCACGATAATCTACAACGCGAAAAGGGTATGTAATTTGCACCGACTGTAACAAGACCCATGAACAGAAAATCCTATAACGCCTGTGCATTGTAGAACATAATGAGACAGTGAATTATCTCGAGATAAAAACGGCTCCAAACTTTCAATGGACCCCACTATCACTCTCAAAATGGGAATATCCTCGTTTAGGGTATGAATATCCCAACAATTCATGAAATCCCTGTTTTGGGTGTGCAAATCTGGGACATCTGCACAAAATCCGTGTTTAGGGTGTCCTAGCGGCCTGCCCTTGAATCCTTGTTTAGGGTGCTTTTTTAAGGACGATTCTCGCGGATGCTGTCCCCGATACATATATAGGTACTCTAACATGATAGCACATAATTATAATACGCCCTCTGTGTTACCTTTAGTAGGGCCCGTTTCATAAAACTTACAATAATAGTAACTTTACTATTATAGTAACTCCCCCCCCCTCGACTTTTAAAGCTTAATATATTATTTTTCTATTTTGAGTCAGGTGACCAATTTTAGGACAACCATTTAAATATTTTATAGGCCTAGAATACATTTCGATGGCAAAATCAGGCTTCTTTCAATATTTTTTGCAGTTATTTTTGGCTCGCTTCGCTCGCAGACATAACGATCATCGCCCTCTCACTTCTTGAAACAGATTTTCGGCGGAAGCCTTCCGTATTTCCGCCCCCCCCCCCACTCGTTACATGAAATTGCCGCCACTGGTAGGATATGTCCAAATGATTTCTTTTATTGGAGGACGGGAGGAAAATACGGTTGGGGAATCGATCTGTGACCGCGGTTCTCTCACCTATAAACCCGGCCCTCAGTCAACGAGAAAGTTATAAAAGTTTAAAAAGTCTAAATTTACTTTCTATGGCGATCCTTAAATTGGCAATGTTGCTTCAAAATGGCAGGTAAGGACGACTCTCAATATGTTTTGTAAACAAAATTTCATATATTTTATCCATAATGCAGCTTGTCTCCTTAGCTCAAGATATATAAATTGTATTTGACACAACATAATTATGTTGAGTTCACAAAATCCTAAAATTGGTCACCTGACTCAAAATAGAAAAATAATATATTAAGCTTTAAAAGTCGAGGGGGGGAGGGAGTTACTATAATAGTAAAGTTACTATTATGTTTAGAGATAATGGAGAAAATATGAAATTTTCTGTACAAAACTTAGTGAGAGTTGACCTTCTAAACCTGCCATTTTGAAGCAACATTGCAAATTTGAGGATCGCCATAGAAAGTAAATTGTGACTTTTCGGAACTTTCTCATTTCACAACCGTTAATCGAACTTTTTAAAAATTGCTTCTCTCTATCCTCTCTTTTCATTAAAATTGATTTTTCCCCAGGTTTTCATTCTCCTTTGAAATATGTATGAGTTAAGGAATAAGTTGTGTTTAGAAGAATAAGGGAGAGATTTACATTATGTATTACATCTAGAATTGAAAATCAAGATTGAAGCTGAATGTATTCCGAAACTGGAACAAGCTCTAAAATTTACTGTAAGTGTTTCGTTTTTAATTTTTGCAAATGTTGTGAGTGGTTCAATCTGCAAATCGTGTGCATGATTAAGAAGGGGGAAAAATAAGGTTTGCCTATACTCTGTTGTTGCATACCAGCCAGTAGTATTGGAGCGCGAGATATAGAGGGAGAGACGGAATGGAGAGGGGTGGGGAGGGGGAAGAGAAGAAGAAGAAGAAGAAGAAGAAGAAAGAGGAAAGGGAGAAAGATGGATGGAGTTCTCGAGTGGTGATACCTTCAGATTTTCCGTTCTTTTCATCTCATGACATCAGAATATTAGGCCTAAGTTGATGGATTACTACAGTTGCATAGTTTCAGAGTTGTACATGGGCATATCATGCAAAGAGAGAGAGAGAGAGAGAGAGAGGGGGGGGGGGGGGAGAGAATTGAACAAAAGACAGTGGAAATCGTGCACTGAGAGGAGAGAATGAAAAAAGTGAGATAGTGGCGAGATTATGAGAGGAAAGAGAAACTAGATCTGCACTCGTGTTAGAACTATGTCCATGCATCGACGCCAGTATTTTTGTGTGCAGTTTGTTTGAAGTTTGTAGCATCATGGACACTGGAGATAGGCAAGCAGAAAGACAAGAACGGAAACAGACTGAAAATGGACAAAATGGCGGCTGGACAGTCGCGCGTCAGCGATTTTGAGGTCAGTGACCTCGATGGGATGCTGAGGAATAGCCACACGAAATTTGAAAGGAATTGGACAAGAGGAAAGGACCTAGAAAGAGATAACAAATATTATGTACGGAACAAACGAATTTCAGTAGAGAGCTGAACAAGAGGATTAACTTAGCACATGCCTGCCTATACCGTATGAGTAAAAAAAAAAAACTTTACACTTAGAAAATTGTCATTCAAACAAAAACTAAGTTACGAGGGCAAAATTATTAAACATATTTTTAAAGAATATCTTCTCCAGAATTATTTGGTACCATTTTTGTGTGGTATGTGTTTACGCTTGGATGAACATGGGACATTGTTTGCGAGAATGTAAAAATCAACTTGCACTAAATGTGACATTTGAACCAGTGAAACATTTTTGAATAGGGGAATTTAATTCGATCTTTGCAGATACAAATAACGCTCAAACCATCCTGGACAAAATTAAACATGACATACATAACTGAGACACACATACAGTTATACACAAACACCTCCCCCAACACATACACATGCACACCCACACTCACCCCGGCAATGGCAGTGGCATACTGTGGGTCAACGCATTTGGGGCCGGGGGCACTGGGTGGAAAAGCGAGTGTGTTGGAAAAGCGGGTGTGTTGGAATGTGTTTGCATTAATTGGGGGGGGGGGGGGGGAGGGAGGCAGCCGACAGGGGGGATGTGCCCTACCCCCTGCATCCCCCCTTCTGTAATTTTGTCCCTGGGCCTGAGTGGCATTGTTTTAGGGGAGGTACATGTAGTGCGCATGCAAATCATGGGAATTACCTATTGAGAGCGCAAGTGCGCTCCCCGTCCCTGGGGAGAGAATGTAGGAAGAGGGGAATTCCCCCTTCCCCACCAGCACGCGAAGCTCCAACATTTATCTGTCATTGTTCCTTGTCCGTTCCCACTTTTCTTTCATTCTCCATCCTTTCATCTTCCTCACTTTGGCGCAAGTCGATTTTTACACTAATGCAAAAATGCCTCCTGTTCATCCAAGTGTAAACACATACCACACAAAAATGGTACCATATAACACGGGAGAAGATACTCTTTCAAGATATGTCTAAAAGTTTAGTTTTTGAATAAATGACAATTTTCTAAGTGTAAAGTTTTTTTTGACTCACATGGTATAGAGAAAAATACTGTATGCAGAGTCGGCAAAACGTAGAGGGGCACCTATGTTTGACAGTCAAAAGGTGCCCCCCTCCCCCGAGCCTGACGTACTGCTGCCACTGACTGTATGCAGAAACTGTGTGGAATCTGTGATCTGACTGATGTTCAACTGGAGTTTACTAAAAATTTTCTGTGAAAACATGTGCCTTGTTTGGTATCACTGAAAACGGAATTTCACTGCAGTCATTTTACGACTATCGATTGTATAACAAGAAAGTAATATTCCATTGTAAGGTATAGCACAGTAAGGTTTTTCACAATAATTTCCTGATGACGTCATGTGTTTCATCCAAACCTGGCAGAAAGTTGTCATATACGTAGATGCACATACTGTGAGTCCCAAACACCTAGCAACAAATTAATTCATGAAAGTTAATATTTATTCGGTCTTAGTTCAGTAATTATAAGGTTGTAACTCAAAAACCAAAACTTACTGCAGATAAATCCTGTTAAAAGCAGCCTGCACAGACAGGAACAAGCCTCAGCACAGTCTCATTCTACCATCTGACGATGATGTATAATTCAGAATGAGCACTGTTGTCAAAGTATACAGAACGAGTACGAGACCATCGTATTGACGACACTTACATCACAGTCATTCTATATAACCCACTTCTCTGTTCGACTCCTACAACACATGTAAAATTATGCATTAAATTTAACATAACAGTGTATACATGTGATGAGAACAGAATTCACTTCTTTTTTTTTTCCATGTCAGTTACTTTAACATGCGTAAAAGTAGTACCTTTAATAAAAACACATACAGTCATGATATCTATTAAACAAATGTTGCAGTTTAATAGCAACATACCAACATTAAATGACAAGAACCATACAAAATTTCTGATAGCTACGTAAAAGCCTTCCAAAACTTACAATAATCAGGGAACATATACAAGTCTCATAATAAAAAGACAAATAGAGATACACTTATTTTCTTCAGTTGCCAATCATGTCTGTGCCATTTTAAAGGCAATGGCATTTACATTTCTATATTTAGCTTAATTGCCAATTTCAAGAATGATAAGCAATCTTATCAGTAGCTAATTTTTAATGTTGATAGATCAAATGCACTGGCATAATATTTTCCTTTCATTCATTAGTCAATAATAATAATAATAATAATAATATTGGATGTTTATATAGTGCATGTATCCACCGAACAAGGTGCTCAAGGCGCTCCCAATATTACCCCGGCTAAGCTAGGCTACCAATTTCAGTGCTCACAGCTTTCAAGGAATTCCTTCCTACCGGTACCCATTTACACCTGGGTCGAGTGTGGCAAATGTAGATTAGTGTCTTGCCAAAGAACATTAGTGCTGCGGCAGGGATTTGAACCCCGTACCTTCTGGTTCAAAGCCTGGAGACTTATCCACTGGGCCACAATACCTCCAGGAGGGATTCCAATTGTAACTCAAACATAGCATCATCGTAGAGAGTAAAGATAAAAGCAGACACTGATCCAGTGCAAGATCTCTCTGACAGCTCTTGATTCTATCTTTATCTGTGTAAACTGTTGGCTTGATATCCAGATCACAGAAAACACTCAATTTTGTTTGTTTGTTTTTTTAAATTTTTTTACAATAAATAATTACAATTATTGTACAAAGTCATGAAGAACTATACTGGTCTCTCTTTGATTCAAAACAACATATGAATTAATCAATAATGGTTTGGCATAAACTATTAAGATACTATCTAGCCAGTTTTGGGCACAACAAAGATTCAATTAGCTTCCTACATTTGCTTCTTTAATCCTTAACCTCAATTTTGAGGATACAACATCAACTTTTTTTACAAATTTCTTCCCCTGTACTAGTATTATCATTCCGTACCAGCAATGTAATGAATTTAGACACATTTCTTCTTGAAAACTACAAAAACATATTTCAAAAGTTTGGAAACAAAGAATCATATTTACAAGAAATGGATATATCTATACATAGTGACAAACTGTGAACAAAGAAGAAAACCCTTCTACTTGTACAGAAATTTGGGATAAAATTGACTAAGAAACATACAGCTATGATGACAATACAAACATATCAATTAAATTTCACTGTGAAAATCACAGGACAAAATTACATAGTCTAATCTACACTTGCTTAAAATCCTTTTTAGAATATGTTTTCTTGTTTTAGAAACTGATTTCATGTTAGATTTATTTTCTTCTCCAAGAAAAGTCCCTAATCATTTTGCCTTCTTTCCTGACTTACCGTAATAGACTATGCATGCACTGAAGGGTAAAATGTGTCAGGCATGTTACTGGAATGTACTTTCAATAGTATTGTTTATCTCCAAAAAAACAACATATCACCAAATTTATCATTTTACTGTACTTAAAAAAAAAGCAGCACCCATATACATGCGTATTTGAACTAGCACAATCAATCAATCATTGGATTTTACACTGTTTGAAAATTGTGAATGAATTAAAATTACCAGTAACTGGAAAAGTGTCTGAAGCCTGAAGCATCCAAAGCCCACCACACACTATACAATCTGTCTGCGATCCAATTTTGTACAAATTTGTAACAGAATTTGAAATGAAAATTTGAACATGTAAAATCCTAATGATCAAAGTTCTGAATAGTCGTATCAATACTAAAATCGAAATTCCGGGCTATTGCGAGCCTCCCTGTAGGAACAAAAGCAAATTCAATTCTGAAACATAGTGACGTCATTGCAGTCTTGCAATCAACTTAAATTTGATGCTGATTTGGCCTTTACTCTAACCAGAAGAATTGCAGTTAACCAAAATTTCGATTTCAAATTGCTTATCATTATTCTGAACTGAATATACGATAATTTTATTCAAACTTTCATATTAAACAAAATGCCATTTGTTTGAAAATCAGGTCGTAGTCGGATTGTATAGTGTGTGGTGGGCTTGAAATGACAAATTTTCAAATATACACCAATTTGGTTACTTTCTTTTACATATGAGTGTTACAACCCAATGAAGAACTTATTCTTGATTCATTCCATTAAAAAGTACCCTTTAAACAATGGAGCAGCCTGTAACAGAGATGAATGACTATATACAGATAATGGATACACAAAATTTAATGGGACAATCCATTCATAGATTAGGTGTGGGCAACATCATCTTCCAAGAAGTCTTGAGCTTGGTCTTTACTGATGACATCAATGTGACTCACCTAATTTAAAAGAAGAAGAAGAAGAAGAAGAAATTAATGCATAACTAACTAGCTGAATAAATAAAATGAAAAAATGAATATTCAACAATAATAAATGTTTAACATTGCATAATTAGTGTTTCACTTCTTTATCAAGCATTATTCCCAGTGGGCCCAATTTTTTTTTTTTTTTTGCTTCTTTTTTCTTTTTTTCTTTTCATTTCATTATCTTCTTCGACTGTTATAACATACATCACGAACAATGCAATGAACTGCTTTGTTTTGCATGTTATGTCTATTGGAAAGTACTGTGCAGCAGTTTGTGTACAACCCACTAGGAAATCTGATTCCTTGACATGTATTAAACCTTTAGGGTTAACTTTCCATTAGATTGCAATATCAAACCATCCATTTGAAGCATTTCTCTTTTTTGTACTACTATCTAAACTTTTTTTTGCATCGCTATCACTTTGGTCATTATCATTTTCATTCTCATTATCATTCGTCATCGTTATCATCATCATCATCATCATCATCATTGCTATAATTACTTATTTGTCATTGTGATGTTCATAATGGTAATGATGATAACGTGACTGTGATGATGATGATGATGATGATGATGATGATTATGAATTGTGTCACTGTCCTAAATCTTCTCTTGATACGAATTGCACCTGCAAGTGAAGCCCTAATCCTACATAGCTGATGAAATAAAGCCTGGAGGAACTGTTTACGAAAAAATGTACAGTTACCCCTCAATAACACAAACAAGGGGTTAACTCACCTTATTCCTAAACTTCACACCATAAAACTTGTCAGCTGACTCCAGCAACTCGGGCCTGAAGGTGGTGGTGATGAACTGGGCATTAGCTGCAAGCTCATGGATCATGTCTGAATAGAAAGCCAAAAAAAAATAAAATAAAATAAATAAATAAATGAAAAAAATAATAATGATAAAAATAATAAGAAAAAAATCTAATGGAAAATAACAATGAAACAAAACTTTAAGAAGTCTGAAGATCTGTTTAGCTAACTGGCATTAAAAGTTGTGTTACTGCAGACTTACACTTTAAAGACAATTTAAGGTTAGGAGAAATTCATAAACTAATAAAGAAATTTCTAACCTGCTACTGCTTTCCTGTGCATAGCATCTAGGGCAGAGTCAATCTCATCAAATAGGTAGAAAGGGGCTGGATCACACTTCTGAATGGCAAAGATGAGTGTGAGGGCGACAAGAGATTTCTGACCTCCAGAGAGTTGCTGCATCTCACGAGTTTCTCCCGCTTTACCAGAGAATGAGACCTATAGGAATGAAACAGTCAGAGAAGATGTGGCTATGAAAAGAAGGTGATCTGCATGGAAAAACCTATGTGGATAGTATTTAAGGATTATGAGTAATGTAATGTATCCAGCCACCTATAGTGGTACAGGTTTACAGCAGGTTAGTCGGTATAAAGGGTGGGATAATAACACTTGTGCCAGAGGTAGCAGATGTGCCAGACATGAGAGCTATGTAAGCACACATGACTATATTTAAAGGTGAAATTCAAAGAAAATCACAGAATAGGGTTAATTATATATGAATGGAATCAGGGAAGTATGTAGAAGACAGTGGTGTTCATTATTACTCCTGTAAATTCCAAGAAATTATCTAAAAACACATTTTCCAAAAACGCCCCTCTGATTCTCAGAACCCGGAAGTGGCTGCGAGCGAAACGGGTCCCCAATGATGACGTAGGCCTATGGACGATCTGCGGCGAGCTAGGCGCTTGCATGTAATAAAACATTGTGCATTGAGATGATCGCATGCAATTTTGATGGATTTTAGTTGTTATAAGAGAGGAGGCATAACTGCAGTGGATTATTATTTACATTACCTCATTGATGAGTCGATTTTCTTTTCTTTTTTTTTTTTGGTCAAAGCAGAATATAAAGTAGGAAATTGACATGAAAATGACAAAGAAAACCAAGCCCGGCCGGGATGCAAACGTCAAACTACGTCCCAAAACGACGTTGCATCAAATTCTCAGAAACAGAACTGATTAAGAGACCCGCTCGTCAAATCATGATTGCATGTAAAAGTTACCTAGATAATATTGTTGTCTAAGGAAAATTGATGCTTCTTGTAGAAACTATCTTGATCTACAACATTCTTCTTCACTAAAATCTCGCATTTACTATGATAGGAATGGCTAGCTAGCATATTACAGAGACTGGACGTCACCACTGATCTCATATAGTGTAGAGCCGGGGTGTAGATGAACATCATACATGTATTGCATTATAGCATAGCTTCAAGTCTTTATCAAGGGATTTTTTCCCTGTAATACTCTGAGTAAACCTGATTTCGATAACGAATTTCATTCGAAAAAAATATTTTTCAAGGAATTTGTTTTTAGTGCAGGTTATGATGATTTTCAAGCAAATAAACAGTGAAAATAATCCAGATACGAAATTATAACTGAGCAAAGACTATCACCAAAGGCCTAATTGAATTACAAGCCAAATTACTCTCACCTTCACCTCGCCTACCTACTACATACAATTGACTACTGAAATGTCGAGTATGGAAAAGTTAACTTGAGCTTATAAGCACATGTAAATATTAGTTAGCTACTTAATAGAAAAGAAAAAAACAAAATAGCAGTAAGGTGATTACCATTTCTATATTTTCTTTACAAAGTTCAAACTATTCGCCAAGAAAACAATTTTAAATTCAAGAAAACAAAGCATTCCGTCTATCCTTCCGTCTTTCGTGAATTATAAAACCCCTAAAATCAAAATGGTATGCCCCACAACGGTTACATAGCATGTACAAGGGAGACTGTTCTATTATGTTATGGGATTTTTCCCCTTTCTAATTGCAAAAATCATCATTAAATTGTAGAATTTCTCCGACATTATTATATGAATAATGTTAAATAGAATGGTTGAAACATACTTTGAAAACATCCACAGAATGATGAATTCATACAAACAATGCAGAAACATCGTTTTAATCACTCCCTCAGACACAACACATCACATTCACCACATTCACAACACACCACATCACAGGCTATTGTACATATGATGACGTCACGCATCTCGCATCGAGTTGGGCAACGTATGCACAGGCAACATTGGGGGTCCGTTTTATCGATTTGTGACAGGCAATATTTGTTTCCCACTTACTTTTCAAAAGTTTCAATCGGTTTCATAGTGATTTGTGCACCATAAACTTTATTTTGATATGAAATTCGAGCATATTCAAAACCTATGAATAGCAACTTTAAGATGAAATAGTGAACAACCAGCAGAATGGTTTGATGACAAAAAAATGTAATTTATTGGTGAAACACCAATAGATAATACTTCCTATCACTGCTCTTTAGAAATGATGCATTTTCTAGTTTCTGAGAACAAACTAATAGATTGGTCTGTTGAAACATATCAAGTTAAAAAAAAAAAGAAAATTGAAGAATATTGCTGATAATGTAGACCTTGATAACTTCTTCACTATTATCAGTGCAGTGTCAAAGATCAAACGGAAAAGAAACCAAGCATTTGCATACCTTGATGCCTACTCCAGTAAACTGCTCTACCAGTGGTAATCCACTTGAACCTGATGCTCCTTCACTCTCCAACTAAAAAAAAAAAGAAAAGCCAAACAAGATAAATGCACATGTGTTTTCTATATGCATCAGCCTATCAAACTTCATGGCTAAAACAGTCCATGAATCATTGTGATAATCAGAATAAACAAGTGTTGTCCTGCAAGCATCATGCCATGCCAATAAGAATGTGAACTTTGTTCTCACAGCTTTATTTTACTGAGGAATAATGATGATGTTACATATGTTTTTTTATCCCTGGAAAATATGACGTTTGTGCATGCTTTTAATACTTTATTTCTTGAACTTACTCTTACTCAAGTAAGAAAACCAATGCTGTTAAATATACAAAAGAAACAAATGAGATCACTGAAAGAATGGACAATGGAATGATGGATGGACAACCTGAAAAAACATGTTGAGTGTTAGCAGCTTTTCTTTTAATCTTTGTCATATGGCTGCAAATATGAGTTGTATCAGGTAGCTGAAAGGTGCAGCCTTATTTGAAAAATAATCAAATGCACTTAAAACAAAGACACCACAAGAAATGAAAACCTTTGTCCTTGATCAAATTTACAACCATAACATGCACCTTCAAGAGATGTGCCTTTGGTTTGAATTTGGTGATACTGTACTACCTAAAAGGGACAAAAAGTTGATCTGACCAATTTTTAGAATTTGATTTGTGCCTGCAAGAGATGTAATGGTGGTATGAATCTAGGGATCATACCTCAAAGGTATAGTGACTTTCACTGGAAGTTCATTTACCTTTTGACCTTTTACAATGACCCACTTAATACAAACATGACATGCACTTTCATAAGATATACTTGCAATTTGAATTTGGTCATCCTACCTGAAAGGTACAAATATTCAATGAAAGTTCATTGACCTAAATACCTTTGTCCTTCATCTGATTCAACTCATTTTCATAATTTGACCTGCACCTTTAAAGATGCACCTGTGGAACGAATTTGGTGATTCTACCTCCAATCCATCGAAAGTTATTGTGATTACAGTGCATTAGGCAGAAAGATCATTGACCTTTGACCTTGGACAGATTTGACTCATTTTCAAACTTGACCTGCACCTTTAAGAGATGCTCCTGAGGTATGAATTTGGCGATCCTACCTCAAATCCATAAAAAGCTAGTGAATAGAGCATGACTGTTGACGATGTCACCACCAATGAATATAGTGACGCCTATAGTCTCACTCGGCTAGGCAGAGACAAAATCCTATAATTACATGTTAATTGACCTCTTTGACCTTTGACCCACAACTCCAAAAGTCTGATTAATTTGTCTCCTCAGAGTCATGCATACAAATAGTTGAAATATAGTGACACAAAATTGACAAATTTTCAATTTCACAAACCAATTAATCAATTATATTATTTGTTGGTTGCGAGTCTTTAATCGGTCTTGTATTGTGACATTAACCTTTAAGGTCTACTTAAAAGTGGACCTTAGCTAACCATTCAACCAAGTTAAAATTTTTAAGAAATGTACAACAAAAGGGATGGTTTTAAAGTGGATAAGTTCTGATAACTAACCTCCTGAGAAGTTTCATAATCTCCTTTCTTCATGACAAGTGTGGCCTTGCCTCCAGGGACGAGCTTCTCAAAGACTTCACTGAAGTACTTGGAGACTTGCTTGAAAGTCAGCTGGATGGCTTCATATTTACGCAGCTCTAGGACATTCATCAAGTCTGTGATGGCCTGCAGATCAGAAGTCATCACCAACATTATTAGTATTTAGAACATGATATAAATACATTTTAAAGTGCAAACACTTTCATAAAGTCTGTGACAGCCAGTGGATACCGAACCTTATAATTCAGGAATCTCAAAAATACAGGGTCTTGCTACTGATCTTGTCAATCCTATGATCAATGCTAGAGGCAGCAGTTACAGGAGATTGGAATGCTCCAGTTCGCAATGAGAGATATGAAGACATCACAGGTCAGTATGGTTCAACGAGATGAATGAAAGAGGGAGAGATTCCAACAATTTTGTAAACAGCATAGACTGGTGGTAGCCAAAGCAAGGTTCAAGCTTCCCAAGTGCAAACTACACACTTGGAAGAATCAAGGAGATACTGCATAGAGATAGATTGACTACATTACAGTCAGTAAGTGCTTCCAACGACCAAAAAAGCATAAGGATGTCCAAGACCTATGCTGGTGCAAACATAGGCTTAGACCAAAACTCAGTTGTTGTCAAGATCAGCATCACACTAAAAGTTCTAAAGAGGCTCCTTCCAAGAGAGGCAGAATGAATGTGGAACTGCTAAAGAAGAACAATTTCCATGATAGGTTTTCAGCATCAGTGCACAACAGATATGAATGATTAAGAACAAAAGAAAGAGGTGCAAGAGTCTCCAGATACAATATGGTCAAACCTAAAGGAGTGTGTGCAGGATGCAGCTGAGGAGCACCCCCTCCCCTCAGAAAAAGCATTCAGTAAAGCAAGCTTGGATGACAGATAATATTCTGGATCTTATGGAAGAGAGAAGAAAACACAGACGGAAAAGTGCTATATACTGAGAGCTTGATAAACAAATCAGATTGAAGTGCACAGAAGCTAAAAAAAAAAAAAAAGGCTAATCGAAGGGTGTGAAGATCATCTATATCTTACAAAATATATGCATCAGAAGATTGCTACATACAGAAATAAAAAGCAGACAAAAATGTAATTCAAGACAAAGAGGGAATTTTGCTGTTTGACTGTTAGAAAGCTAACAGATTCAAAGCAGACGGATGGAATACAAGCAGATTTATAAAGATGACAGAAAGGAACAAGTGAAAGAAGAAAATGATCACAATGATCAAGAAGACTTTTGTGGTGTCAAATTTGTTGATTCCAAAGGAAAGTAAAAGTACAAAATGCACAGACTTCAGGTCCATAAGTCTCATAAGTTATGCATCTAAGATTTTGCTGCTTATTCTCACAAGCAGAACAAAGACATCAATCCGCAAAGAAATTAGTGACTGCCAATGTAGCTTTGTACCAGGAAAAGGCACAAAGGAAGGAATCTTCAATCATTGCATGATTTAGGAGAACTGCCTTGAGAAAAGGAAGGATGTTTACATGTGCTTCATGGACTATAAGCATGCATTTGATTGAGTGGAGGATTGATAAAAATTCATTTTTTCAATGAACAGTGGCATTTTCTCTGATAGATGTGGACCCTGCAAGTAAAATGAACATGCTGGGACTAAAAATAGGACGAGACAATAGTTTCTGGCCGGTTTGTACTTTTTGAGTAATCAATAAAAAACAATCCAATGGCAAACATGTTTGAAATGACATCATATACTATGACTTACACTTGTCAGGTACGGTTGTTGGTGAAATTCACGGTAGTTGGCAAAGCTCATGAAATTTTCAGGGTAGGCGGGAGACGCTCATACTGACGCGTGGTTGCAAGAATATTGCCTGTAAGGCATCTACCATCCACGTTTTGTTACCAATGGGCAAATGGTTGTCCAGTTATTCAAGTTTCATAAGCATTACAGACGGACGACAGACGGACAGAACCTACCACTAAGGATCCCTTAGTCTCACTCCACCTTAGTGGCTCGACAAAAATCAGTTATCATCCTTACGATCCTCATTTCAATTTTGCTACATTAAGAATTATGTGATTAGATGTCAAAATTATTTGACATCAAATTAATGCATTCTTTGAAATTAATTAACCTGATAAAGTTGTCTGTATTTTTGCATTTTACACTAGTACCTCTAAAAATTGATGAGGGCTCTTCGGCTGATATTGATTAGTATGCCACAAAGAGTGTTCATGCCAAATTTGGTGTTTTTGTCTGCTCTTTCATGAAAATTTCACTTATTCACCTCACTTTTAACCTAAATCAATTGCAACCCTAAAATTAACCCTATATCCCTGATGAAATAAGCCTGGAACAACTGCTGCGAGCTGCGAGAGAATATGTCAGAGCATTAACTTACAGCATGGCCATTGTCCAGCTCATCCTTGCGTTTAATGAGTTTTTCCTTCTGATCAGAGAAGTTGACAAACTGGTCAAGAGCCTTCTTGTTGACATGGCTGTACTTCTTGAGTTCCTGGTTGCATTGCTCAAGCTTCCTAAAGAGAGCCTTGAGGGAGAGGTGGGTGTACTTCTCAAAGGCATCACTCGGCAAGGAACCAAGCTCACGAATCTTACGCATGCATTCCTCTTTCTGAAATTAGAAAACAGTAGAGAAAAACACACTGAGCTACAAACTGGTATTTTGATTAAACAGAACACATAAAAATATGCAAGATTACTGGGAGATAGAAATATCATAGACAATATGAATGCCACTGTGTCTGCTATATGTCTCAGCCTGTATTCAGTTAGCTTCATGGCTCAAATTGTCCTTGAATTATTGCGATAACCAGAATAAAACCCTTGATTACATGTTAATTGACCTCTTTGACCTATGACCTAACAAACCAAAAGTCTAATCACTTTGTCTCCTCATAGTCATGCATACAAATAACAGAAATATGATGCTAACAAAACTAAACAAGAGCAATTCAACTCTACACGGTCGAAAATTATGTAAACTAGATATGTGACATACAAATTCACACCAGTATTAAGACGCTATTGCTTTTCAAATGATCTTAGAAAATTCACTTTGAATGTGTGTGAGGGTGTGTGTGGTCGTTTGTTCATCTGATGAATAGATTTAGTCAAACACCACTGCATAACCGCATAAACTGCAAGTTTAAACCCTTCCCTACCACCCTCCTCCTCATCCCATGTGCACCCCATCCCTTAACACCACTCAGATTTACACACCATCACACTTGCTCTCTCTCCCTCTGTATGCGTGTATGTGTTGATGTTATGGTCGTTTGTTCATTTGATAAATTCATTTATCAAACACCACTGCATAGCTGTTATTCTTCCTTTATCCAAGTAGCTAGCTCTGTTTGTTGGTCATCATCTCCCTGATCTGTATGATTTTTATCATTGGCAAGTAAGGGACATCACCTACGGTATGACCAATTCAAGGGCAGTGTCATACACAAGGTTTGGAACACAAAGATTTCCAGTTTGAGTGCTCGTGTTCGAACCACTAGGCCACTGTGGCTTTTCATTTATTCTTACCTTCTTGAGTAGTAAGCTCTGTTTATTGGTCATTTTCTCAAGCATCTTGGCATCATCTTGGATCTTGTCAGCAAACTCTCTTTCCTTGGTCTTCCATTCCTCCAGATCTCCCTGCTTACTGCTCTGCTCTCTATTTAATCCTTCAAGCTGAGCCTCTATGTCTAAAGAAACAGGAATGAGCAGTTGTTAATATATGTATCTTCAGTTTGATGAAGAAGCAAGAGACCTAGATAAAATGTTACTTAAAGAATAATACATTTGTACAAATGTCCTTATAAAAGTTCTATAAATTGTTATTACACCTGGAAATTCAGACATGCAAACGTCACTACTTCACTTACAGCAAAAATAGCATTTTAAAAATATAACAAAGGTTAGAATATTTCAGATTTGTCAGTGAATGTTGTTCTAACATTGTATTCCCCAACGCAAAAATGAGGGTAAAATCCCCACCACGGCTCTTAATACTTTTTAAAAAGACGTTCATGATTATTTGCCACAAAAAACCAAGTTTAAAAAACAGGTAGCATGATATTGACTACACACAAATGGAATATCATCATCAAATATCTCTGGAATGACTTGTTCAGACACAAGGTGGGGTAGTTCTGTGATACCTTCCAGCCTTGCTTTATTGGTGTCAATGGCAGTGTCAGCTGTCTGCATCTCCATTGTGTTGTTCTCAAGCTTCTGACGTCGATCCTCAATAGAGATCTCTTGGAGTTCCTAAAACAAACAAACAAACAAACAAAAAACAAAAAACAAAAAAACCCAACCACCTTAAATACTCAATAATGTATGAATATGAATGAGAGTACTTCCAGCCTTGTAAAGAGGGCATCAACTTTCATATGAAGAATCCCGAGTAGGGCCGTTTAGAAAACCCATTTCCGGTATTCGTTTTATACACAACACTATATTTTGGAGTAATCGTTTACTGGGTATGATCATACCCTTCCACCTTTCAAGTTGCGCCAGAGCTGGAGCATCAGTGTGAAGCCATGAACCCTGTCCCACACTCTTTTAACAGCCTGTGCAATAACTACACGTAGTGCTGGTATCGACAGGCTTGATGTCAACAGTGCTGTCGACATACGAAGGGTTTTTAACATTACTGACATGTCGACAAGCATGCTCTGATGTCGACATAAAAGGGGTCTTATTCCTACGTCTGTCAACTGGATTCGACATACATGTCAATTTGATTTTAAAGACAGTGTCAATCCGGTCACACACTAGAAGAGTAAAGGTTACCTGAAAAGTTAGATAGAATCATCAACACAAATCAACGCAATCAAAAGGCAAACTTAAGAGCGCATCCAAGTACTAACCATGCTCTATGCTGCTTGATTTCGGCAAGCAATTCAAGCAATTAGGTGCTTATTTCTTCTTACAGAGTCGCGGACCAACCATAGAGTTATACATGCTGAAGTTATCACTAAATCTTTATTCTCATTTTGAAGAGTGTGTATTGCAGAGTGCAAGTACCAGTACTCATTACACATACATTACACTGATTACTACGGCGATTCTTGATCTTCAAAGTGGCTTCAAGTGTGTTGCTTGCTTACAGTATATACAATGTATTTTTGCGTTGGCTTGTTGATAACACATGAGATCGGGTGGCCACACCTGCGCTAATTTATCAGATATTTTAGCCCCTGAACACTTGATTTTTCAGAATTTTGGTGGCTTTTTGGTCATTTCGGGGGGCGAATTCGCCAGCTTCTCCCGTGTAATTTTTTTTGGCTGGTGTGAGCCTGTGAGGACATCATGCATGTGAGGTTGTGAGCTCTTGTGAAACGTGAACTTGTGTTGGGTTGGTGTAGTAAGGAGTGACTGAAGTTCACATATGTCAATGTCGTGAATATATTCGTAATGACATGTTGACATGATTTGATTTTTTTACCGATACCAGCACTAGCCCTAAGTAATGTCTGATTTCCATATAACAATACAAACCATGCCCTCCCACCTGTTTTCATGACAACCAAATAAAAATCCAAGTGAAATAAAGTAAATATACCACCATTTGCTTGCTATTTCATTGTAAAATGACATGCCATGTTGTTTCAATTATTCATCAGTTTCAAGAGGTGACACTAGTACCCGGAAGTAAATTCTAGCTCAGTAGCATTTTAGTACACAAACTCCCATTCATCTTTCTTCATTTTGAAAATGTGTACGCAACAATTAGTCATTTGATGTGAGTAGTTGATTGAGATCAAACTATTTCAATCCTATCACAAATCACCTACATAGGCATATCCCTATTGAACTTGCTTGCAAGGATACATGTAAGTATTCCTCGCTTGATAGTATAGGTTTTTATAGCTCAAAGTGCCCATTAAAAAGAAAATCATAAATGGCAAGTAATAGAGGTGTTGTGGTCCAGTGGATAAGTCTCCGAGCTTTGAACCACAAGGTACGGGGTTCGAATTCTTGCCGCAGCACTAATGTCTTTGGCAAGACATTTATCTACATTTGCCACACTCGACTCAGGTGTAGTAAATGGTTACCTGGTAGGATGAATTTCCTTGAAATGCTAGAGCGCCGTCATGGCTGCCTTGCTAAAGCCGAGGTAATAACAGTGGAGCGCCAGGAGCGTCAATTCTGATGGACATGAGCGCTATACAAGAACCCACTATTATTATTATATATTACTAGAAACTGGTAAGATAACAGATGGCAATTATTTAAGTTTTATGTCAACTACATTATCGGGTGATTACAAAATAATAAAAGTAAATCTACCTCCCAGGATCTTGGATTTACGAGCGATTCACAGAAAAATAATGTTTTAAGGAGGTCACAAAAGGCACCATTCCTAAACGATCATGTTAAAACACCGAACTCTTTATAATTTGAGAAATAATCGCATGTTCATTCTTTAATGGATGTTGTCCAGTCAGTCTGCAGGTCCACAAAAAGTGGCTTCTTTCACGCAACTGGTATGCATGAACGGAACAGGCTCTGCATATTAAATGAGTTTGAACCTGTCAGAACACCACCTTCAATTTGGCCAATGCTGCTCTAATACTTTAAAATTGAATGTTTTTGGTATCTATGTAAAGATGAATGTTTATGTTATGTGTTTGAATTCAATGAAAAATTTGGAAAAAGAGGTGAAATTGTTGATCTAAAAGACGATACAAAAATGATTTTTTTCGCCTGCCAAAAGTTGCTATTTTGTAAGGCTTTTTATATTTGAACCCAAATAATTTTTAAATGACCAAAAAGCTGAATGTCTATACTTTATGAAAATACAATTTTAACACATGATGCAATTTAATTGGGTCAAGAGCACACTTTACACAGACCAAGTGCAATTATCAGCCCAAAACCATAACTACTGCTCTGTGATTGGTCCATTCAGACCCCACACTCATCCTGGAATCCTAACGGTCACTTGCTGAGTCACTGAAGGTCACAATCCCTGTGCGGTAATCTGTTCAAAACAACCGCGCTGGCATGTTTCTGGCCTTATTCAGCCAATCAGAATGCTGGATTTCCTGCTGATCAAAAAATCAAGAAATCTCGTCCTGAACTTCGTTGGGAAAAGTGTGCTCTTGACCCGATTAAAAGGTGCTCAGCATTAAGAATGGTATTTTGAGAAGGTACAGACTTTCAGCTTTATTTTGATGTAAATATTTCTTGGGCTCAAAATAAAAAGTTTTGCACAATCTGCAAGAGAAGTGAGAGGAAGAGAATTGTGTTTTGAAGCATCTTTTTTCATCTTAATTTACACATATTTTCCCAAATATGTTATCAAAATGAATGCAAAAATGTAAAGTGCGATATTTACTCTTTTCAATGGTGTATCAACCAATGATTTCAATTGATGATAAAGTAGTTACATTCTTCCAGAAAGAAAGTCTCATAATTCATGAGATTTGACAGGGTGGAAGATTTGGCCACGAGAGCATTTACGTGAATCCTGCTTATTTGCTCATTAGCATACAGACCTGCGGACTGGCTGTGTCTGCTTAGGCAGGATTGGTGCATTTCATGATGTCATTAAACATTGTTATTTTTCTGGCAAATAGCTTGTATATCCCAGATGCTGAGAGTGGTTTTTAATCACCCAACACATAGTCCATGTAAAACTCATACAATTTCCATAGTCTGTTAGTTTACCAGTTTCTAGTGATACATTATTTGCCATATTTATGATTTTCTTTGAATGGGCACTTTAATTGAGTTACTCGAAATGGGCTTCATCCTAAGGTAGCTTTCTGAAATTGAGTGGCAGAAAAACACACGCCCGAAATACAAACAAAGCTTACAATAATATGCATTCTGCTTTCCGGATGCATCTTTTCATGACCACTACATTTTCTCTAAGCTACCTAATAATCTACAAAAATCATAAAATTCTAAATGGAAAGTTTAATGACATAAACGTAATGGGGAAAGAGAGAAAGGGATCCTTACCTGCATTAGCTGCTCACGTTTCCTGTTGAGATTACCAGAGAGGTAGTTCTCAATCTTATTCTTCTGTCCTTCAAGCTGTCATGAGAAACAGACATGTATGAAATTACTAGGGATCACACAATCAACTTTTTACAAAAGGTTGGTTGAAAATCTGTTTGTGATGCACATGCTACCCTCAGCTGTGTAATATTGGCCTCACAATATTGGCCTGTGTGTATAGCATGCAAGTGAGTGAATCAATTTCTGCAGGTTTGCATGTTAACACTTCTTTTCACAACATAGACTGCAATGCATTAAACATAGCATTAACATAAACAGTAACCAACAAAAAGCAAAAATTGGCAAACATGTACAAAATGCATTGTGTTCAATGAAGAAGAAGCAAACACCTTTTGACGCAATTCTATTTCGGATAAATGAAATTCACACACATTTGCATGAACACAATCAAAATGAATGTCAAGTGAAAGGTTAAGTGTTGTCAATTTAGCAGGAAAATCCTTCTTTGTCTAGAAAATTGCCCATATAAAACCTTTGGGAACAGATTGGTTCCTGCATTAGGCCCCCATTCCACAGAACGGAGACCCTTTGAAAGACCACTGAGAGACCAAAAATTGGCAAGATCTCTCAGCAGTCTCCATGACCAGAGAAAAATAATGTCTTTGTGGAATGGCTCTAAAAACCCTTGAAAGATCATAGAAAGACTGAGAAGTAATTTTCCAGCAAAACTTCTCAGAGATCTCTGTGGGACCTTGCAGATCACCAAACATTCACTGAAGGACCAAAAAGACTATTGAAAGATCACTGTGAAGGAAGTGACACCTACCTTAACCCTCTCAGCAAGTGCTTTCTTGTTCTGTTGGTTCAAGTCCTTGATCTCATCATTCAAGCTGTCTACCTCCTTCTGATCTCCCATGCTAAGTTGTGAAAGTAAATCAGTACCTGAGGAGGAGAACAATAAACATAACAGCCCTTCAGTACTACTTACAAGTTACACACAACATTATAGTTTTCATGAAGAAGAGAGACATTTTCTGAAAAAAAATTGTCTGATCTAAGTAGATATTCCTTGTGGCTTGTCAATTTCACACCAATGAAACTTTTAAAAAAGTCTTGTAAACCTTTTTGAACATTTTTTTAAACTGTTCAAAACAATTTGAACAAATAAACCAGTCACACTGACATCACTTTTATGTATACATCTAAGTAATACCAGACTTCAAGAGATAAAGAACTTCTGTTACATAAGGTATAAGCAGGTACATTACACAAGTGATCTGAAAAATGTAGGGACTTCATATGCCTTTTATTGTGTCAACCACAATTTTTATTCTGCTTTTTTGGGGTTAAATTCTAATTGTACTTAAGCTTTAGGTGGTGTCCCAGCCATATGTACAGATGGAGAAAAGAGTAAAAATTGCTTCTCATTACCAATTTCTTCCTCCAGTGAAGATGCAGTACTGCGCATGGCCTCTAGGTTTGTAGCCAGACTCTGCAGACGTCTTTCCTTGGGAGCCATGGACTTTTGAATGACCTGACTCTCCTCCTTCATGATCCTCATGTCACTTCGCATCTTGTCATAGATGTCCCTGATATGAATCAACAAAAGTAGCAAAATGGTTTCATTCTACATTCTACTGCTGATAGCATACTTCATGTAAAACTCTAAATACTCTAAAGAGTCCATCATGTTCAATGGCAATCATAAGATTGTATGAGCTAATACTATGAAATAACTGCAAGTTTTTGAACCAGCATCATCACCACACATACAGGAAAGGTAAATGACAAATGAGCTGTCCCAATATCCTTATTTTAACTCAGAGTGGAATGATTTAGAATTCCAGATCATTTGCCCCTGAACTAGTCAGCACTGACTCCTACTTCTTAGCTTTGAAAGTGTAAAATCCTAAAGCAGAATACATTTAATAGCTTAGTATTACCATCAATAAAATGCTTTGGGAATGATTCCTTACTTATTCTTTCTGTTCTTGGTCTCAATCTTCTGCATGTCACTCATCAGACTTGTGATGTCCACCTCCACCTTCTGGAGCTTGTCTCTGAGTTCTTTGTACTCCTGTTCTTGGCTGCTGAGCCCTTTCCGAAGCTCCACAATGCCACTCTGCAGCTCTAGACGAGACTTTCGGGTGTCATAGTAACCTCCTGTGATGGCTCCCTTGCGACTGACCTGATCACCTGTGTGAAAATAATTTAAGAGGGGAAAATCTTGAAAGTGTGATAATTCTATGAGGTACCAGAACCAAGTACGGAAATATTTTCCACAATACACAGTCAAAAATTGTTGCATAACATTTCAAGAAACCAAACATCAGGTAATGGAAACAAACTTCAGCCAGACAAGCAAGCTGCTTACAAAATTAATATTCATGAATGTTTGTAAGGCCTGCTGTTACTCCATCACTTCTTATCAAATTAAAACTTATGCTGGCAATGGAAAAAGGAAATAAGGAATCAGTGTATAGACAAAAATGAATTATCAGAACCACACATGATCGATTATACAATTTCCTTAAACATAGAAAAGTTTCTAAACTATGTTATTGTACCTTTATAAGTAGTTATACCATGTCTGTATCAGAAACTGATCAACAATCCAAGTGGGAAAAGGATTTATTATTAGAATTATCTGATGATGCAAGGTGGAATTCCCGTTTTACTTTGATATATAAACAGTCAATAGATAATAGATTGAGGAATTTTCAATTCAAATTTATATACAGGCAAATTGCTACAAATTCATTTCTATGTAAAATTGGACTTTTTGATTTAAATTCATGTAATTTTTGTAATGAACAAGAACAAACATTGTCTCACTTATTTTTTGATTGTCATTACGTTTCAAGATTCTGGGACGATCTGAGCAGTTGGCTAATTTCCAAAAAGATTCGCCTACTAAAATTACCACGTGTCGAAATTTGCTTTGGTATATTGATTAAAGAACACTTTTACTTGATGAATACCATAATATTGAACAGCAAATATTTTATTTTTTCACGTAAATGCCAAAACACCATCCCTCTGTTAAAATATTTTTTAATCTCATTTATACAGTTAGAAGCCATAATCTCTTTTAAACTTAACAATTCTGAACTCCACAAGAAGAAATGGAGGGCTATCTGTAATCTTACTGAATACATTACTATATGAAGTATTTCATCTTATTCATTTATGTCTTTATGTTTCCAAAGTGCCATATGTATTCATTTTGAGATACATGTATATCTTTTGTGAAAATATGAATTGCAAATAAAAAGTATTAAAAAAAAAAAAAACTTACGCTGGCTTCCTAATTATCAACATTACTGAGATAATGGCATTCCTTCATAGGGTCTCTAAAGTTAACAAAAAACATAGAGGAATCAGTGCGTGATCGAAATTTTTGCCTCCGCCTTTTCCAGATCAGAAATATATCACTTTTAATTATGGGAAGTGTATCAGGATACAATGTACATTTAAAGTACAAAACTGGAAAGAATAGTTCTATTTTAACATTGTGTCAGCCATGTTTGAAGTTGATCCGTCAAATGGTTCTTCATTTATCGCAAGAACGGGCAATTTTCACATATACAATGACATCTATTACCTTTGACCTTGTGACCCCCAAATCTAATAAGATCATTGCCCCTCCCATATGCATACATGACCGAAGTTTGAAGTTGATCCATCAAATGGTTCTTTACTTATTGTGAGAATGAGACATTTGCATGTATAGGACTTCTAAGACATGTGATCTTTACTATTATTGTCTGCACAAATGCCAGGTCCCCACTCAAACCTGGGTCAAGAGGGACAAATATGGGAGAAACATTTTGTCTTAATATATTAAGCACCCAGTAAGGGCTGCACACGGGACCTCTCATATGAGAGCTATGAGTCTTCACAATATTCCCCCCTATTTTGTAGGCAGTGTACTCACATTATGATAATCTTCTTATCACTACTCAAGAGTTATTTCTAACTTAATGTTACCCAGATTTGGTATAGAGATGGCACTTCACGCAATGCTTGCAAAATCTCACTGGGCAGCGCAATGCCAGTTCCATGTGAGATACTTGTTTACCTCTGTGTTACTGAGATCAAGCAACATGGATAAAGCAGTCTAGTTGAAACACAACATGAAATATCACTGCATGCATTTGCCAAGCTGGCCTCACCACTTGATCTAACACTGCACTGCAACAGCGACTTTCCCATCGGTGTGTGAGGGCAAGTGTGTGTGTTTATGCATCACGGATCACATCACACACGAGAGTGAGTGCGAGCGAGCCTATATATACCAAAAACTCTTTGATCATACCAAAACCTTCGCTGAGGCATGCAAACTGTCATGGACTGCAGAGTGGGATTTTTGCAAGCAATGCATGAAGTACCATCTATACACCAAGTCTCGGCAACTATAAAACCCTAATAAACAAACCTTCTAGGGTGACACAGTCCAAGTTTTGGGTACGAGAGAAGCTGGTGGCAACCTCTATGTTACGACAGATGAGTGTCTTGCCAAACACATGCTTGTAGACATTGGAGAGTGACTCATCATATTCCAGGTTAGACACCATTGGCAGAGCATCCTTAAGGTGTAAAATAAGAATAAAGGGATTGCATGATAGTGCAGGTTGAAAGGTTAAATCATATTATATCCCTTATTAATGAAATCCTGTTTAGTGATTGGTCTAAATAGCATCATGTGACATAACATAACATTGCTATGATGTTAATAATGTTATAAACAAAACGCCGATGAAGAATAATGTGCTATGCCGTGACGTCATTTGTGGCATAGTGCGCTATGCCATGAATGTCGTCACAGATATGCAATCAATGAGTGGTTTTTCATCTGTAGCTTGTAAAAAGTGCTATCGGTATTTTGTGGCCAGGATCAGACTGAGAGTGACATTTATGGTAAGTGAACATATTATTTTTTTTCAAGATTCATTGGAGGGATATAAAACAAATATATCATGCACTGTATCGAGCCACTAGTGAAATTATGGATTCCTCGGTGACAGAAATAGCACTATTTTCTTCAGGGCTACGCCCCTCAGAAAATGGTGCTATTCCTGCCAGCCAATTAGCCAATTAGTCCATGGCCTTGGTATTTCAAATATTAATCAAGGACAATTACAAATACCCTATGAATTTAAAGGGTATCCAAGCATATAAAAAACTAGAAATATCCCTGAAGGTGATAAATATCCCCGTCCCATCTGGCCCTTGTATATAGTGAGCCGGATGAGATAATAAAACAACGACTGCTACTAACTGGTGACTCCGGGTAGACAGTATCCCTAACTTCTAGTCGATTGAGAGGCATGAAGGTGACCTCACCAGGCATCTTCTGTTTGTTCATCTCAGAGAGGATCTTGGTACTGATCATATCAGTGTCCACTATATGGTAGAACAATCTAAAACAGAGAAAATACTAGAAATATCACTGAAGGTGATTAATATTCCCACCCCAATGTGTGAACTAAATTTCCTGAGCATTGCTCGAAAAATGAGGAAGTAGTGTGCGCAACATTTCCCCCTCATGAATTGCCATATATGCTGCAGTTTCTGACAAATTAAAAAAATATGTCTTGCACATCTATACCACTAGACCAGTGTGTGCCAAATTTAACAAGCATTGCTCAAAAAATGAGGAAGTAATTCATTGTAAGCACCTTGAGCACCCTTTGTAAGGGATATGTTGTGCAGTATAAATATCTTCATTATTATAATTATTTTTATTATTATTATTATCATTACTATTATTAATTATTATTATTATTGTTATCATCATTATTATTATTATTATAATGACTATTATTATAATTATTATTCTTCTTATTCTTATTATTGTTTTTATTATTATTATTATCATTATTATTATTATCATCATTATTATTATTGTCATTATTCTTCTTCTTCTTCTTCTTCTTCTTCTTCTTATTATTATTATTATTATTATTGTTATTGTTATTGTTATTATTATTGGTATCATTATTATCATTGTTATTATTATTATCAAGAAACACTAGAATACAGTGTGGGACCGACAAAATCACCTTGTTATAATGAGTGTTTGTTATAACAGTGTTCTTTATAATGAGGTTCCACTGTACTAGGTTTGACCTTTGAACTAACCTGCTACCAGCAGTGACCTCCACACAGGTGTTAAAGCGAGATGCGCAGGAGAAGT
Source organism: Echinometra lucunter (assembly GCA_029962745.1). NCBI lineage: Eukaryota > Metazoa > Echinodermata > Echinoidea > Camarodonta > Echinometridae > Echinometra > Echinometra lucunter. Next base: position 7,427,691 of record CM057159.1, on the reverse strand, counting down.
TCTCAATAAGGACTCCATGATAGCCCTCCTGGACGTCTCGATGGATGTTCTTCTCCCGGAAGGTCTCCAGGACTCGCTTGATGCTGTCAATACCTCGCAGTACAGCCTGTAAAAAAATTAGAGTGATTACAAATGATTCTGATACCTCTGATGCCAATGCATACCTGCCAACTTTTGATAAAGAAAATTAGGAATTCATATGGTGTTACCCCAGACTGAATCGCGCCCTCTGAGCGCACGCAGCACAAGAGGGGCGTGGGTGTGGGAGAGGGACACCCCCTCCCATGACAGGGACTTTTTGAAAGCTGAAAAGCAGCCATTTCCTGTATATTTTCTTTCATTTTCACCACATTATGCAAATAAACGAAACTAAAGAATCCTAGTAAATACCCACTCATATAGGTCCATACTTATGTGGGACTGTGTCCAACATTCACTGTTGGCGTTACAGCAGTCAAAAACATTAGACAGACAACAAAACTGCTCTAAACAAGATTTAACTTTCTTAAATTTGAGGATTCAAAGTTGAACGTAAAAATTTAAATAATTGTTATCCTCTCATGTATGAATGATCTAGCAAGGAAAAACGTCTGCTGATGCACACAAAAGCTGTTGAGGCCTATTCACATGTAATATTATGCAGTAGCGAGTGGACCTAATTGAGCTTATCTGACACTGACAGCTTGTAAGTTGTACAGGGTCTAAAATGTGGTAACTACCTTGGTTGCTAGCAGTCCTACTGCTGGCTGCTAGAGCCAGCCAAACCAATAGTAGTAGCACTCTTTCTCATCTTATTTCTTGTTAAAACATTCCAATTCATCCATTAAAAGACAAGTTACAATCCATTTGATCCAGCTTCCACCATTCCAAACTCAAAATTATCCGACCGCTGCATAGCATATGTACACAGGATCATCAGTCCCACACACAATCAGCAGTGTTTGCTTTCATAGCGCTAGTGACAGCTCGCACATGGTACAATGTGCATGATGTGTGTATACCAGGGAGTTTCCAGAGCTGGAGTCACATCTAAAACATTCCCTTTGAACCATGTTTGATGCCGCCAGGAGAAAATGTGTCAGGCATGTGCTTAACTGATCTTTCTTGCAGATACGTAGACAATTGTTTTCTGCCTGGCTGCAAACTTACGGCCATTTTCAAAGGGAAATATGCTTTTGTAATGATAATTACTTTTCGCTACACCTCGTCTGATAATACGAGTAGTACACAGTGCTTACCTTTACAGGAGGCAAGCGAAAGGAAATGGTGCAAAATATCCTGAAATATAAATCAAATTACTCAACTGGGCATGTGTGGGCACTAATCTGATGTATGACATCATGAATAACAAATTCCCTTTTCATTTTCGTTTGCCGTAAGTATTCGGAAAAGTGTCAAATTGCGGGTTTCAGGATTGTAAAATTTTACTATTTTTCACAAATTAAAGCTGCTATCATCATGATCATGCAACATACACACATTTCTGGACACAGTTAGGCTTTTGTATTCATATTTTATCATCTGTTCAATTTTCTTTCTATTAATTCAAATAAAAAGTGAAATATTAATGATATTTTATTTGTGACAAAATCACTACTCAAGCTTTTTCATAATGTTTGCGGCATCGAACCTCGGACATCAAAGGCAACAGCACACCTGTAGATTCTATTGTGCAACCTTAGAAAGAAACAGCTGCTTGAAATAATTTGTTGCCAGTTGGGACTCCAGCTCTTAAAACACCTTGGGGCGCATTTCATGAAACCAACTCCATGACAGTCATATCTCTTGTCGATGATCTACGGAGATGTCATAGACCTGACAAAGTGTTTCACGAAAGCCTGACATCTCACAAATCCAAGATATCGATACTATCGGCTGAAAAAGATAGCCTTGATCACAATCCATTATCAAATCATTCCAACACAATTTAGACTCAACTTTGCTCTAATTGTTGGAAAAGTATAGAAAACATCAATGGGAATTGATAAACATAATACAAACATTGCATTCACGTGAAAAACTATATTAATTGTGACATCTGAGAATTTCTAAAATTAATAAATGAAAAGCTGCTGTTGCGCTTTGCGAATTTAGATTTGTAAATTAAGAGGACACCGTAATTGACAAATTGTTGAAAGCAGACCCATATTTTGTTTTAATTTTGGAAAAATACTGAATTGGTATATGCTGCTATCGAAATTTTGACATTAATTCATTAACAAATAAATTTTAAATTATTTCAATAAATACTGTAGTTGCAAAAAATGGAAATATGGAAGAAGTTCATACGTATTGAATTGTCATCGTACTTACAGGCCTGTAAATACAGACTGCTCTGTTTTCTATGGGAAACTGATGGGAGGATAATCAATATTAATCACAATTACTTGTTGGAGGGTTAAAACGTCGCTAAGACATATAGGTTATTTCGCTTATACTTTTATATCAACATCAGTAATAACTGGTTATGGAATGAGAGTCTGGAACTCAAGAAATATTTGTATTTAATAAATAAACATTCCTTATTTTTCGCTGTCCGTGAGCTGCCTATAGCCGACGAAAAGGTGACCTGTGATGGCGTGCTAAAAAGATGTGACATGTTCGGAGGAGAGACAAGTCATTTGTCAGGGAAGTTGTCGCTGGTCTTGGCAAAGACGGCTTTGTGAAACACTTAGCAGACAAAATGACCGACAACTCCGAGATGTCGTTGATCTTGTAGTTTTGACGGTTTCATGAAACGCGCCCCAGGTGTATACAATACTTCAGTGTGTGTGTAATACACTGTATAGCATGTGCACAACGATGCCGATGCTGTGTGTGTTCGCTGGCTTTGAGTCAGGTGGCTGGGAGTATTCTCATTCTAGTCTTGGCTCCAGCCATTTTTAATCTTTTATTTCACTATTTTTTTTTAAATTTGGAATATTGAGACTGCAATTCAGAATTCAGAACTGGGATGGAAAAATCAGAATAATTCCGACCAAACTGGAATGGTTGGCAGGTATGCCAATGATACCAAGAGGTGAATCACTCATGATTTGGTGTGATACTCTATTGTGCTTGTAAGTGAGCTCGGTTTATTTTTATTTTTTTATTGACTCCAAAGCAGTGGTGGCATTATCCTAGAAGTTAAGTATATCCCTCACACTTTAGGGGTACATCTGCTTCCTGTCTTCATAACTAAAACTTCTAGTCAAGTCAAAAAATTTGAACAGTATGAAAGTTTTCTAATACATATTGCTCGTTGGTACTGGTTACAATACCAGACACCTTCTTGAATCTAAGTGCTGTCATTTGTTGATCTACTGACATACCTTTCCAATCATGGATCGAAGGGTCTGTTCCTTCTTGTGTAATTCTTCTCTGGTAGTAGCAATCTCTTGCTGAATGCTGTTCTCTTGCCTCCATAGAGCACTGAATGGGAATTAAATCACAGCAAAAATGACCCCTTTTGAAATATGAAAAAAATATTTTCTCATGCCAGACAGGAATTTTGAAGCAAAGTAGGCTATAGCAGGGCAACAAATCCAAAACTAACCCCTAACAATCACCTCTCACTCACATCAGTTAACTGCAAATGCCTCTGATCATTGTGATTGCATTTGACAGCATGTTTTCCTTTGGTTATTGATATCTTCCTGTTAGCTGAATATTTGCTAAAAATCTACTGGGGGTTACCTAGGATAGCTTCATATCAAGATTGACTGAATTTAAAACTCAACAAGAAACAAAAAATTATTCAGAAATCTTGTTATGTTTCATCACCAGATGGGGCTCGAAACAGAACACTCTGCTGAATGGAGACAAAAAGGTCCAGCTTCATACTGACTTGTAGAGATGTTGCAAAAAGAATAATAAAGAACATTTTTACCCTTACTTTCGCTCATTTTGGAGGTCATCCTTGCGCTTCTTGAGGTCATAATGACTTCTGTTGGAGCCTTCCACTGTGTCCTTCATCTGCTCAATATCAATGTTCAGCTTGGACATTCTTCCTTCTAGATCCTCGTTCTTTCGAATGTCTGATGTGATGTCCTCACGCAGCCTCGAAATCTGAATACGAATCAACAAGAACAATAAACTGTATCAAAGCTTTGGTCAATTGCGGGAATTAACACTGTACTGCAAAAGTAAACTTTTGTCACAAGTAGTGTACATGATTATACCATAATACAATAGAGTTTACTCTTTCCTAGCTTTTGATGACAAATGGAACAAACACAGGACTGCCACAGTCATGTTTTGTCAGACATACAGTGCACAAATACCATAATACCAACAATGTGGCAGTCTCAATTTCTGATCCGAAAAATAAAGACATAACCCCTTGCCTACGAATACAGGCTCCCTGCATTAAGCCTATGAGAATGTGTCAATGCAGTGGCAAATGAGTCAATAGGGCACACATCTTGGAATTTTAATTGAGGTGCAATGTAAACTGGAGTCTTTTTTGCCTCCTTCTCCCAGATGTCAGCTGGACAGTGAAAAACATGGTGTAACTTGGCAAATGAATGAAACTTGTATTTGAGATTACTAAATCATTCATCTACACAATGCAAACAAAGACCTACATTGTATGTGATCTGGACAAGAAATTTTCCTTTTTAAGAATATGCCCAAGCAAACATTGAGGGATGGAAGGGCAACCCCCCCCCCCCACCCAAAATAGGGATGACTGCTCTACCTGTTCTTCTTTGTCCTTTATGGACTTGTTGAGAGACTTCAGCTCCTTTCGAATCCACTTGTCCCTATCTTCTCTGGTAGTGAACTGGTTGCCCCGACCCTGCTTGGCAAATAGCTCAGTACGACGCTGCTCACACTGCTGTAATCTATAATCACACAATATAATCACACCATGGGGGAATAGTAAGAATAAATGACAAGATAGTAAAAGGGCTTCCATGCTTTGCCAACAGGGAAAAAATACACAGGAGTAGTGAGTAATTCAGCTCTGGAAAGCTGCAGAGATTAGGTGAACTTAAAGAGAGCTCTGGTAAAAAATAGTAAAAGACATTAAACTTTATGTGAGAAAAACACACTTTCACATCATGAAAGCTAGAAGTGAACATAAAAGCATTTTCACACTGTATTGCCTTTCAACAGATGAAGAATAAAAGTCATGTGGATACTTTTCATTTCTATCACAGTTCTAGGGATGTACAGCTGACCAGAATGACTAAAATGGTTCAATACATAATTCACACATACAATATCATACATGATTCTCATTTAAACTCATGCTACAAATATCTAGCCATAAATCAGGGAGAATATCCATTACTCACATCAGTTCAACAATAAAGAAAGGATGTACTGCCTATCCTATAGCTTTAGAATTAATTACAATGTGTAGTTTTCTCTTTGTGAAAGGGGCCCAATTATCACTAGATCATGAATACCAGGCAGATGACATCTGCTCATAACTTCAGAGCAAATATGGAAAACTAAGAGTGAAAATTACCCAACTTCAAAGCTAGCCTCTTACCTGGCTGTACACTGCTCCTCTTTACGTTGAAGATCCTCATATCGTGGCATGATAGCTTCCAGCTCTCCTTGCTTACTACTAATCTCGGTGTCTAACTTCTCCAGTTGGATCTCAATACGACCCTGAGATAAATCAAGTGATATGAGGTAGATTATAAGGTGACAAAATATTACAGAGTCACCAAGTCAACAAGGATTTGGTATTATTATTATTTTTTTTTTTTTGCAAGACCCAAAAACATTCCAAATAATCTCTTAACCTCATCACAGGTTTTTAAAAATAAACTGATAAAATTCAAATTGTTCAGGATGTTGTTGGCTTTTGCTCTCCCCCCTCTCATTTTTCTTTTCCCTTTTTAATTTCATTTTATTGTTTTGCTCATAAACTTTTTCAGGGATGTACCTTCGATCATCACACAAATTGGGATAAGTGCGAAGACAAAAACAAAATAAGGCCAAACAGATAATTACAGTGGAATATGAACCTTCAACTATTATTATTATATCATTAATCATTATCTATACAAGACATCTGGGCTGGTTAATTTTTAAATCATATCGACTCAATTTAGAGAAAAGTCCATATCAATCAGAAAGCCAGGTCCATATTTCCCATATCACACGTTTTTTCGTGTACAAGAAATTTTGAGCATGTGCAAACAATCAAACTTTGTTTAAATGCGCGATCGAGTGTGATGAAATTTGCATATTTCTGCGCGCAATGCGAATTTTGTAAATGATTTTGTTTTGCCCTTTTAGCACTTGCACTTTTTACTGTAACGTAAACGTAAAATGTAAATGCGTTCAATTTATTCAAGAGCTATGGAGTTAATAGTTCTAATTCAAAAGTTATTTAGTTTATCAAGACACAGAACATGAAGAATGTAAATATGTGCATCATAATGTTGTGGAATGTAACTTAATGTATTTCTGTGGAACCTGGAGTTCATGGAATATGACATGGTAAACTAATTTTGGAAATCACTGGGAATGAAGTCAAGAAAAACACAGAAGGCATGGTAAGAACATGCATAATCAACTTTTTTGTCATGAATTTGCTCAAGATGTCTTGTAGATAATAATAATAGGGACTGGCCGAGATATTACTTGTATATTGCCCTCATTAGATTCATATCTCTATCAAGGCCAGTCCATATTGTTTAAATATTTGGCGTCATGTGCGCCTGGGAGGGGAGAAACCACCTTAAGGACGTTCCACAGTTATGTTTCTGCGCATCCCTACCGCGCAGGTTAAAACGTCACGCGCACAGCTGATTGATCAGCTGTACTGTGCGCGTCAGCTGAATGTTCACAGTGCAGTGCATCACAGCGCAGATGCAAACCCGAGCCTGTCGAGCTGGCCGGCCAGGAGCGCAGCAGCTAGCTCTTGCTGGTTTTGGTTTACAAAATTGACTAGATTTACATTCGTCATGATACATGTATATGGTAACAATTACCATTGATTGTAAAGCCTGTCTAAAGCTTTAGTAAAGATTCACAGGGCTCTCACTTCACTTTTTTTCCTTAGTTGCCAGCCAGGCAACCAATACAATTGGTTAGTTGCCGAATGGCAAATTAAGTGGTCACAGTGATTATGTTCGAATAGCAATAGCATTGTAATGTGAATCGGTGAATATTGCTCGCGATTCGCAATTCGTGTACTTTCTTTAGTGGGAAAACCCCTCTTTTGGAGGCCCTACTCTCAGAAAACTGAATACTGCATACCTGACGGGATATTTTTACCTATTTCTGCGGCATTATTCCTGTGTTTAATTGAGAAGTCCAATGAAAAGTGTTTATATAATCTCAGGAAAACCTGGACCGGACGTCTGCACTATATAGACTAACTTTAAGGAAAATTTCCTTAAAGGAGATATTCCTTAAACCTACTAGTAATGAACAAACACTAGTACTTTCCTACTTGGGTAACATTATTAATCTTGTTGCTCTGTCTTGAAAGCCTTTGGCAAGCTTTCCGGTTATCAACAACAACAAAGGATTGAAAGGTTGCATAAAATTTGAATATGTTAGTAAACAGGTCTATTAACTACAAAAATAACTTAGAATCAAGTTTGCGTACACTACTTCATGTACTTATTGCTATGTCAGTCAAGCCTGTGACAAGCATTCACGGTGTCAAGAACAGTCATTGTTTAAAACAGTATATATAAAATTTGAATATGCATGTGTGAAATTAGTTCCCTTGACTGACAGCTTACCTCAGAAAGACTAATGTAAGACTAACTGATTTCAGTGTAGGACTATTTACGGACCAATTCTTTCTCATGCAATACTAATTATTTCCAGGATTACTCAAATAAGACAATTTGATTGACTAATTAATATTAGTCAGTTTTTAAAAAAAATCACTAATTATTTCTTAGTCCAATAAGACATAGTGAATGACTAATCTTTTTAGTCATTTGACCAACTTTCGTTTTCAGAGTAGATTCTCAGCCTTTTGCATGTTTTTGGCGCGTTTTGTGGTTTTCAAGCCGATTCGCAACTATTAGGGGGACGATAGTTCAAAAACAAGCACATGGACCCCACTTTTTTAATGTTTCAATCTCTTCTGTATACTTTCCTGTACAATTCTAGAGAGAAAGACGAATATGACATGGGTTTTGAATGTTTTGGGCTATAAAAATCGAGCCAGCCGTATTTTGGATTAGATTCTCAACATTTTGCATGTTTTTGGCGCATTTTATTTGGTTTTCAAGCTGATTTGCAACTATTAGGGCGACAATATTTCAAAAAACAAGCACATGGACCCCACTTTTTTAATGTTTTAATCTCTTCAGTATACTCTCCTCTACAATTCTAGAGAAAAAGACGAATATGACATGGGTTTTGAATGTTTGGGGCCATAAAATTGAATCGGTCATATTTTGGATTAGATTCTCAGCCTTTTGCATGAGTGGATTAGATCCTCAGCCTTTTGCATGTTTTTGGCGTTTTTGTGGTTTTCAAGCCAATTCGCAAATGTTAGGGGGACGATAGTTAAAAACAAGCACATGGACCCCACTTTTTTAATGTTTCAATCTCTTCTGTATACTTTCCTGTACAATTCTAGAGAGAAAGACGAATATGACATGGGTTTTGAATGTTTTGGGCCATAAAAATCGAACCGGCCGTATTTTGGATTAGATTCTCAACATTTTGCATTTTTTTGGCGCATTTTATTTGGTTTTCAAGCCGATTCGCAACTATTAGGGCGACGATAGTTCAAAAACAAGCACATGGACCCCACTTTTTTAATGTTTTAATCTCTTCAGTATACTTTCCTCTACAATTCTAGAGAGAAAGACGAATATGACATGGGTTTTGAATGTTTGGGACCATAAATTTGAGTCATCCGTATTTTGAATTAGATCCTCAGCCTTTTGCATGTTTTTGGCGCGTTTTTGTGGTTGTCAAGCCAATTCGCAAATATTAGGGGGGAAGCACATGGACCCCACTTTTTTAATGTTTTAATCTCTTCTGTATACTTTCCTCTACAATTCTAGAGAGAAAGACGAATATGACATGGGTTTTGAATGTTTGGGACCATAAAATTGAATCCGCCGTATTTCGGATTAGATTTTCAGTATTTTTGGAGCGTTTTTGTGGTTTTCAAGCCGATTCGCAAATGTTAGGGGGACGATAGTTCAAAAACAAGCACATGGACCCCACTTTTTTAATGTTTTAATCTCTTCAGTATACTTTCCTATACAGTTCTAGAGAGAAAGACGAATATGACAAGGGTTTTGAATGTTTGGGACCATAAATTTGAGTCATCCGTATTTTGAATTAGATCCTCAGCCTTTTGCATGTTTTTGGCGCGTTTTTGTGGTTGTCAAGCCAATTCGCAAATATTAGGGGGACGATAGTTCAAAAACAAGCACATGGACCCCACTTTTTTAATGTTTTAATCTCTTCAGTATACTTTCCTTACAATTCTAGAGAGAAAGACGAATATGACATGAGTTTTGAATGTTTGGGACCATAAAATTGAATCGGCCATATTTCGGATTAGATTTTCAGTATTTTTGGCACGTTTTTGTGGTTTTCAAGCCGATTCGCAGCCATTAGGGCGCCGACAGCTTGAAAACGAGCACATGAACACCCCTTTTTAAATGTGTTTACCCCTTTAGTAGGTATTCCTTTACAACTTTGCAAATTTTCATGAAAATGACATGGATTTTGAATAAAGTGCAGCTTAAACTGTCCTTTCTATTTTTCGTCTAGATTCCAAGCCGCTAAGATAATTGTTTTTTGTCCTTTTTGGCACCATTTTCGCCACATGAAGGCGCTGCTAGTTTAAAGAGAAGTACAGATGGCCCAGTTTAAAGAGTCTTTCCACCTTTGTCATACATTTCGCTACAAATTTGGAAGGTTTGATGAAGTTTAATAGGGTTTTGACAGAGTAAAGGTGATTTTTACTTGTTTGTCGAAATCGTGAGGTCTAATAGAGGAATAAATCTCTTGATTGCGTCATTTTATCTGCCATCCAATTATGGCAACTTCAAAGTCCCGTAGAAAAAAAATAAGCACACGAACCTATATTATTTTTTGAATTTTTGGCCTACATAGGTACCAAAGTAACTCTATGCAAAATTTGGAGAAAATGACATGGATTTCATTTTAACTGTGGAACGTCCTTAATATCTGTGAACCCAGGGTCTCTCCTCCTGGTTAATATCATCTCATAGCAGCCAGATGGCATTTTACATAGAGCCAACATCCTTCTGGTCCTCAGTGGACAGCATCACTGTGTTCCTACATTCCTTTCTCCTTCAAAATCAGATATTTACCTTGGCATCTACATCTCCTTTGACCTCCTCCTGAAGGTCTTTAACAGCCAACTCCAGCTTGGCACGCCGTTTGAACAGATCCTGTCTCTCATTGGTCAGGTGATCTCTCTCTTCATTGGCTGTCCTCAGGCGACCTTTCAACTCACGAAGCTCCTTGTTGATTGTCTGAAAGAAGTAACCAAATTTTATGTCATTCCCATATGCATGCATGAGGCAAGTTTTTAAATGATCAGTGAAATGGTTCCAAAGTTATCACATATACATTGACCTCTATGTCCTTTGACCTTGTGACCCTAAAATCTAAGATCATTACCACTACAATATGCATATATGCACCAAGTCTGAAGTTGATCTGTCAAATGGTTCTTAAATTATTGTGAGAACGAGTCATTTTCATATATACAGTGCCCTTTATGACCTTTGACCTTGTGACCCCTTTGTGACTTAAAATTTTTTCCAAATGATTTGTGATACTTGATAACCCTTATGAAGAAGTTTCATGGAATTTGAATGAATACTACTTAACCTTAAGATAAGTTTTTGAAACATAATTCAAGTTAATCAACCTCAAATGACCTTTGACTTTGTGACCTGAAACTTGTTCAACATGATTTTTCTTACTTCATAACCCTTGTGGACAAGTTTCATGGAATTTGAACAAATATTCTTGAAATGAAAGTAAAAATTCAAGAACTTAACCTTAGATTAAGTTTCTGAAACATAATTAAAGATAAGTGACCTCAAATGACCTTTGACCTTGGCTTTGTGACCTGAAAGTTGTTCCACATGATCTGTATACTTGATAAGTCTTGTGTACAAGTTATGTGAAAACTGAACAAATGTTTAAGGAGAGTTTTTCTAAAAATGCTGATGCCTCCGTCGCTAGAAAAGTGGCGGCTACATGTACATGTACAGTTGGGGCCAGAAGTTTACATACACCAAGCCAATATCACACAAAATGTTCACTTGCCAAAATCAGAAAATCTACTGTATCTTCAGAAATATTTCTGCCACCATAACAAATTAGGTACCAAACAAAAGAGCTTATCATGCTCTTTTATCTGACTGGTATCTCATTGGGGCTGAAGTATATCTCAGTGTGATTTTCTTCTAAAAACCTAATATTTGGGCAAAAAATTATTTCAGTCATAAAACTAATATTTGCTCACTTTCCTTACCAAAAGCATTTCAAATTTGCCTTCTTGCCGTAAATTTAGATGAATGGAACAGACATGAATAAAAATAATATGTTATTTTTCAAAAACCACTTTGAAAGGCTTGAAATGATGGCTATACCACTGAGGACCAAAAGTTTACATACACCTTGGCTATTCCACCAAAAAATTTCACTTGACAAAAGTCATAAAAATCTACAATACCTCTGGAAATATTTGTGCTATAATGACAAATTTTGGTATCACCTGAGAGAGCTTATCATACTCTTACTATTGACTGGCATGCCGTAAGGACTGAAATGCATTCAAGTGTGATTTTCTTTGAAAATAAACTTCTGGCAAAATTTGGACAAAATTTGATGTCATCTTAGATTAAAAACAATTTTATATTTTTGCTCATTATTTCTTAAAACCAGTATTATGCCACCCACTTATCACTCATTTTTGTTCCATTCATCTAAATTTACACAAAAAAATCATATCTGAAATGGACTTGGGGAGCAAATGTGAGAAAAAAAAATGAAATGTTTTGGTATAAATCAATATACAATTTTCCCCAAATATCAGGTATTTGGAAGAAAATCATACTGAGATATACTGTAGACTTAGTGAGATATAAGTCATTTGAAAGAGGATGATAAGCGCTTTTGTTTGATACCAAATGTGTTATGATAGCACAAATATTTCTGAAGATACAGTAGATTTTCTGATTTTGGCAAATGAACATTTTATGTGAAATTGGCTAGGTGTATGTAAACTTCTGGACCCAACTGTATATCTCACTTTTGCTATGCAGCTGAGACAAAAATAAGGATGGATTTGTATTCCTTGCGTAATTCTTGAGGACCATGCAAAATTTTGTGGCAGTCGGTCATGTTGCGGCTGAGATATGGGGGGGGGGGGGGGAGGGAGGGCTCAGCAGCATCCCCAATTCACAACAGCGATTGTGCCCATCCCATGTAGTGAAATTCAGTGCTTGTGAGTGCAAAAAAATCTCAGTGCAAAGGCATACATACGCATGTGGAGGCTATTAAATGCAAAATGCCACTTGTTTCAAAATCAAATATCACTCAAATTTTACAATGTGCAGGGGCCCTTTGAGGTAAAAATGATTACAAGGTAATTCATGGAAATGTTTGAAGATGCTTACCTTTATTCTCTTCGAGGCTTCCTCCTGTGCATCTCTGATATGTTTGGTCATCTCTCCACTGTTCTCACGCTTATTGGCAAGCTAAAAACAACAGATTACAATTAACTCATTAAGACACAAATCAAAATTACAAGAGTACGAAAGTTAAGATTCCTTCACAAAGTAGTAAACTTTATTTATTCAGAGATGCAAGGTTAAGGTAATGGTTGCAAAAGGGTTTTTAGGTTCGGATAGGAATTACGTATATTTTTTATTGTAGGGTCATACTTGAAAATAGGAATCCAGTTAGTGCATGAAATAAACTTCCGGTATTATAGCATCCTGTCAACTTTTAGAGGAATCATAGTGACAGAAGGATAATTTGAAGGAGGACAAAATATACAGATAACATAAAAGGATACCCTTGTTTCAGTTTTCAGTTACAATCAAATCTTATAATGTATGTACATAACAACATATTTTTCATTGTAGATTACACTTTATAAATAAAATACAAACAAAAAACAAACAAAAACCCAGAACCTAATGATAAGTAGAAAGGACAAAAATTGAAAAGATTTTTTTTTTTCTACAGATGCAAGCTCAGGGCCCCTATTCAAAACCTCATGACTGAAAGTCAAAATAATAATGTACTAAACCACAATGCAACTAATGACTTACATCTTCAAGTTTCTTTCTCGTGTCCATGAGTTCCTGATTATGAATGGTGTATTCAAGGGACCTAAGATGGAAAAATAAAGAGTATGACTATTCCTGTGGTATGTATTTCCTTGAGAAATTAGAATAATAGTATCTCATGATCAAAAACCAAAGGCACATGCAAATACCTTGAATCTTCTGTATTTTCAGCAGCATTGCCAACTCAATTTCTATGAATAATTTACAATAATCTTCAAACAACTCTACAATTAAGTTGTTATAAATGATATCACAGTATACAACTACCGAAAAAAAAGAAGAAAACAATGATTTCAGCCATTACCATTCTTGTATGTGTTTTGCTCTCATTCTCATTTCATTTTTCACATGGTTGGATATGTTTTAGGCAAAGCCAAGCACTTTTTTTATTCAAAGTCACAATGTACATTATGCTGTTCATCTACCCAAAGAGCTAGCGTTGTGAGGTAAATATATCAACCTTCTCATTTTGTCCCACTTCTGATACTGCTTCAGTTCTTCTTTTTCCTCCTCCAAGGTCTGCAGTCTCTCCTCAATGTACTTCAGCAAATCTTGGATTTTCTCTCTCTTACCCTCTGTGTGAAAAAATTGACAAATAATAAGGTCCATTTCTACAATTAAAACAATCTTCAGATTGAAATGCTGCAATGTACTGTACATATCTGCATGAGTAAATGCATATATGCTTGAATGACAATAACTATATGCAACACAGTATGTCTGTGAATAAAATGAATCTGATACACTTTCAAAAATCCATACATGCCAAGATTCAAATCTTTATTCTCAATTTGAAGAGTGTATAGAGTGTGTATTTGCACAATGTATGTACCAGTGCTCATTAGACATACATTAAAATGATTACTGCAGTGATTCTTGATCTTCAAATTGGCTTCGAGTGTGCTTCTTAGCTTATGGTAAGTACAATGTATTTTTAGGTTGGCTTTTTGATAACTTATGAGATCGGGCAGCCACATTTTGGGGGTGAATTTTTCTGATACTACAGCCCTCGAAAACTTGATTTTTCAGAATTTCAGGGGCTTTTACGGTCATTTCGGGGGCGAATTCGCCCGCCGCCCCTGTGTATGTTTTTTGGTTGGTGTGAGCCTGTGAGAACATTGTGCATGTGAAGTTGTGAGCTCTTGTGAAACGTGAACTTGTGTTGGATTAGTGCAGTGTGGAGTGACTGGAGTTTGGACTGTTTGACTTATTTTGACATTATGTCAGTGTTGTGCATACAATGTATATTTGTAGCGACATGTCAACACAGATTTTTTTTTTACCGATACCAGCATTCTGACAACTTGAACAGTAGCAAACTTAAACCATTCAAGAGTTTTCATGATGTAAAAAAAAATATGATTTGAAATTAGGCTTTTAGAAAATGCAAAATCATCTCTGGTTACCATGGCAACTTCCATGCCTCCTCAAGAAGTCAAATTACAATATTTGTATAATTATTTCATTCAGTTTCATAAATTTCAATGTTTTGGCTTTCAAATGATACCTAACTTGAAAAGTTTGAAATATTTATAGAATGACCCCAAAACATCTGAGACAAATCAAATAATAATCAAAATAACCACGAAGTGGTGATTTCTTTATTAATTTTATTGGTGATCGAAGTGTTAATTTGATTTTCTCTAGGTTTAAAAATTGAATATTTCCCTTTGTCTGATTTGTCATTACTTCAATTATCGGATTCAAACTAGCAAGCCACAACACACAACAGTGTTACTCTGTAGTGCAATGATTTCAATGGAAAATTCTTAAATAATTGAAGAACCTTCTGGAAGAAAGTTACTTCTAGTTTTCTTTATGTATTTATAATCATAGAAACTTCTAGAAGATAATCATTATTCACAGTTTGTTGTAATAAATACAATACAGAGTAAACATCTTGTAAACAAGATCGCTATGATATTTGCCCGATATATGAATAACGCCATTTTGGGGCGAATAAACGTAGCGATCTTATTTCCAGGTAAACAATATGGCGGCCTACAGAACTGAACAATATCGCTAAACGCCGATAAATTCAAGCAAGAAAATGAAGAAACCCTGCACGCTTATCTTACTGCCATAGTTATATTTCATTCATTTGAGTTTTGAAATTTAATAATGTGTGAAAGTTTTAATAGAAATTAAATTTTTAATGCCTAATTTGGTTTCATTTCAAAGCCTTTTATGACACTAATTTTCTTATGTATTTCTTTATTTCATCGGTCTGCCGGTGTATAGAAAATTTCACCAGAGCCCGGCGGCATCGGTTGGCCACCGGTGGACCGACCGACCGAACCGACT
Source organism: Echinometra lucunter (assembly GCA_029962745.1). Classification (NCBI taxonomy): domain Eukaryota; kingdom Metazoa; phylum Echinodermata; class Echinoidea; order Camarodonta; family Echinometridae; genus Echinometra; species Echinometra lucunter. The sequence continues at coordinate 7,412,113 of CM057159.1, read as the reverse complement.
TAGCTAAATTCATATAATTCTAACAGTCTCTGTTTAGCTGTTGAAATAATCAGATGCATGCACAATCTGCAAGCTATTTGAATATCGCGATTTTTGCTTTGTTGTAAATTTTACTTGACCTTGTGTTCAACTCAGAATTTAATAGTCTATTCATAACATTCATGTCATGTACCAAGAAAAGAATGTTATGACTTGTTTACAGTGTGCCTACTGTACTAGTGAAGAATCTAGATTTTGTTTCATTCAGAAAGGAAAGGACATTTCAAGAGTATTCTAGATTAAAAGTAGATTGCACAAAAGCTGGGAGTTTTCTTAGATGGATTCAGAATTTGCTTAGTTCATGCAAACTTTAAGAGAGCTTTTGCAGCGTGAAAATCCCCAGTTATAATCACAATTTGATTGTTACCAACCTGTGGAGAATGCTTTCAACCCCAACTTGGACACTGAAGTGGACATTATTTTGGACATCGTTTCCAATGTCATTTCGACATCACCTAAGACATCATCATCGCCTCCACCTTGGACCTCATTGTGGACAATAATGCCAAAATGATCTTTATGGACATAGATCCAAATTTCAACATCGTCTTCGACATTGTCATTTTCTTTGCCGTGGACTTTTAGTACAACTGGAATTAGCCTGGAATTTCATTATCGGAAATAACTTTGCACAGGAAACACTTTATCTCCCAGTCTTCTGTACTGTAAGTCTTGATATTACATTTCCTTAGTTGGTTTTGATCGTTGCATTGTAAATAACAGAAACAATACTGTTTTTTATTTAATTGGTAATTCATTGTTGCCTATTGTATCATCCTCTGATCCGATATTGCAACAATATTTTGGATCTCTGGGCAGTTATTTTCTAAAGTAATATACTATTCTTAATTTTTGTCTGACAATTGTCTGTGATGTAGTATTTTTTATCTTTTAGATACCAAATTTATCATGACTCTTTAGCTATTCAAATATCAAAATCACTATTCGTTTTGGGGGGAATATTTGAATAGCAGAAAAAAGTGGTATTCGATTTCTGATTGGCAATAAGCTATTTGAATAGTTTGAATATTCAAATATTATTCCCAGGTTATTGGAGAGACATGAAAATTTAACCCAATGAAGACTGAATCAATCCATGCCCATAGGATTAATACCAAGACCACCCTGTTCCTGTATGCAATGGGCCAAGAAAAATGACAAACCTGTTTCTTTGAGGATAGTCTGACTCTCTGCCTTCCTTTCATCATAGACTCTGGTACCAGCAACTTCTCTCAAAAGTTTGAGACGCTGTGAGTCAGGGGCTGTAGCCATCTGGTTGATCTGTCAAAAGATAAATATCCAATTAGAGAAAACTGTTATTTAATTAATTTTAAAATTTATCAAAAGCTGATGTATACGTACTGTATCTCAAATCTCGAGTTAAAGAACAGTCCTGATCAGCCCCCCCCCCCCCCCCCCCCCCCGCCATGACCTCATAATGCCTTCATTAACTGTCTTGAATAAAATCTCATCTGTTATTCAGAATCTGATCAACTCAGTCAGATAATTGGTGAATAAAACGACTACAATGCAAATTTTACCAAGAAAGTTGGATACTATGTTGTTATCATTATCATTACTATCATTATTATTTATTATTATTATTATCATCGTTATTATCATTACTATCATTTTTATTATTTCATTTGGCAAAGAAAATACCCAACAATACAAAAGAAGAAAAACAACTGCCCAAATATAAATAACACAACCACTGAAATGCCAGGGATAAAACAATGTAACTTATAGCATGAAGCCTTTTGTCCCAATTCCAGTGGTTGGAAACAGGCTGTGGACTGAGCGCTTTTTTTTGGTTCAAGTTTGTGGCATAGATTCTGGTACAAGACTTAAACAATATCAAAAAATGATAAAGATACACCTATTACGAAAACTGGTGTTCCCACTGCTCAGCTTGCACGTAGTATAAAATAGAATTTTAAATCGACAATTTGCTGAAGAGCTCTGTGCATGAATGAGAAAGGTACTGTCTGTACTGTACATGTAACCAGCTCACAGTGCGACGGCCATCAACACAGCGCACTTTATCCGTCACTAAGTACTAAGATCGTATGAAGTATCATCTGATTCATTTGCTTATTCCCCCAAGCTTATCACATTTGCTATTGTAGATATTATAATGTTCCAAACATGAACTGCAAAACTTCATGATTTATCTTGTCATGATGAAATTATTTCGCAAAACAGGCGGTCAGAGCGGCCATTAAACAGACGAGAAATAGTGCGTTGCCAATTTAACATCTACATCTACAGATGGCATGCAATACTGATCCCTTGAAGTTGCTAAATTCATTTGGGAGCTAGCAAAAAAATTATATTATTCTAACAAAATCGCTAGAGCAATGTCATTATAATTGTATGTGCAATTTCTCAAGGTACATGTAGTGGCACTGGGCATTGGTTATTATTTATTGCTTATTGACACTTGTACAGTAGACTGGTCCTGTTTTGTCTGGTCAGGCAGTGGGAGGGGGGATCTCTACATATAATATTGAAATTCTTTCACACTATATATTGTATGTGCAATTTTTAAGGTGGTGGTATTTGGCATTAGTTATTAGGTAGGCCTAGTGCCTATTGGTTTTTGAAGCTCTATATGATGTCAACTCATGATATGCATGCATATGTAAGGTGAATGATGGTTATCACTTCTACAGTGGACTGGTTTATCCTGTTCTTGGTGTTGTGGGGGGGGGGGGGGGCTTGCAGGGTCTGTGTGCCCATGATTTTGAAGTTCATTATTACATATATGTAATTTTCTCGACACAGTAACTATCCAAGATGGGGAAGGGGGGGGGGGATTATGGGGCATTGTTTATTGGCTTTTGAAGCTTTTTAGGATGTAAACTCACATAGGTTTACTAGGTATACATGTATGATCTCTACACATAGTACTGAAATTCTTTCACACTGTATATTGTATGTGCCATTCTTAAGGTGGTGGTATTTGGTTTTGGTTATTAGATAGGCCTAGTGGCTATTGGTTTTTGGAGCTCTATATGATGTCAACCATGATATGCATGCATATGTAAGGTGAATGATGGTTATCACTTCTATAGTGGACACCCTGGTCTGTTCTTGTTTTGGTGTTGTGGGGGAGGGGGACTTGTGGGACATGTACGCAATTTTTCTTTTTCTTATATAGGAACAAATTCAAGCAGATACTCGGGGGGGGGGGGGGGGTGGGTGGGGAGCATTGGTCACAGGTTATCGGTCATCAATTATTTCGTGCAATATGGGGTATGGGTAACAGAGGAGGGCATTTATGACATAAATCTTTTCTTTTGTCTCCTACTTTTATATATAAGTTGTATTTTGCATATGTCTTTCTCAGGTATTCATTTTGTATTTGTAGCACCCTATTTGTGTATACTGTACATGTCAAAGATGTTTTTCTTGTTATTGTATTTTATGTTATATATGTAAAGAGTCCGAAAACAATTTTTGTGTTTTTAAAACATGACAATAAAGAAAATTGAATTGAACTGAATCTTAATAATTCATCATTTATCTAGCCTGGCAGCTTGAATTGTGATACGTGTGTAATCTCCTGTCCCATATCATGTTCCAACGTCGGCTGTACTGCCCTGTTTAAGTAACATTCGGTATTTTTTTAATCCTCCCATTAAAAGGGCGGTGTCATCATAAGATCTCCAAGTACTTAAAAATGAAGTTTTATAGGGTAAATAAAGATAGGAGATACATTTGGGTGTCCTAATTTTCCTATGACAGAATACTAATTGAACAAGTATTTGTAAAGTAGATCTGACATGCAAAGTTCATGCTTAATATCGAGCATATACTGCTAATGGGGTGTGTGAATATTTGGACACAAGTTTGCGCTAAAACAATCAAGTGTAAATATTCGCAGAAATGTTAGAAGCAAGTTGAAAATCAGGTGAAAATTGAATTCATTCCTAGGAGAGTAAAAAAATGGCTACTAAAATATGCTGGAGGGGGGGGGGGGGTCTAATTGTATAACCAGAGATTATCTGCCTATCACCCTTTGCTCATGTCCAGCCCTGGGTTTCATGATCTAGTGGAAGAAAGGGATGTTCTCTTACCTTTCCCTGCTTCACGACATAGTATGGATTACTCCTGGAGAAACCTGCACTCTCTAGAAGGTTCATCACATCAGTTTTCCTGAAAAAAAGGTGTAAACAAAGCAATTTAATGACCTTCGTGAAACAAGCAAAGCAAGATCGACCCCATCCAAAGTACCTTGGTCATTGTAAAGAAGAGGCCTAAAGTCCAGAAATGAGAGGAACTTTAATAAGAGAAAACTTCCAGCTTCCGTACCTAGAAAAAATAAAATGCAGCTTTAGTCATGAAGACACTTTCGTTATGCCTCTGCCCACAGGAAGTGTTGCCGGAGGCAATAAATTTGGGGTTATCAGTCCGTCCATCATGCTTTTTTGTTTATTCGATATCTCAAGAATCATTTGAGGTATGAACTTCAAACTTGGTCCCAATACGTATCACTACAGGAAGACAATCAGATTAGATTTAGGGGTATGTAGGTCAAATGTCATAGAGGTCACTTCCAAAATTTCATGTTTCTGCCTTTTTAACCCTAAGATCCTGTGAACCCTGCTACCCCCCCCCCCGAGATCTAGGCTGTCGAAGACACAATCATGCCACTCACCCACAATATATTCCACAATAGTGTATAGTCAATTGCTCCAAAATTATTTAAAAGATGATCTAATCAGAATTTGAGGCACGTCAAAGGTCAAAGGTCGTAGAAGTCAACATGCATGAAATGACAGATTTGTTAGTTCTGTTAACCCATTCGTGACAGGAATTATTTAAAGCCTAATTTGATCAGCTTTTATTCTTCAAATTGGCAACATCAACATTTTTATTTTATTGCTACATTTTTCTTATAAAACATCATGTATCTGAAATGAATATAAATTGACAGAAATTATGAGTAGTCAAAAAGTTGCCAATTTGCAGGGGAAAACGGTGATTTTAAACTTTCTATCACATTACCAATTTAAGGATTTTAATGCTTATTTTCCTTTCAAAAATTTTCAGCATCAAACAACGAATATTGACGCAACCAAAATGGGCACAGTTTGTGTAGAATTTTTTGCTCTTTCTGCTCATGTATTTGGTATGATTTTTAGGGCTTTGCATCAAAAGATATTAGGCCAAACCACAAAATGTGGACCTCTGTCATGAATGGGTTAAATCTGTATTTGGGCAATTCCATGAGTTGGCGGACATGGATCGTAAAGTATAAATTTGGTATTTCAACAACTACATGAATCATGATTTGTGCTATATAACTTGCAGAAACCTGTGCAAACACTGGGAAACTTGCTACAGATTGTTTACTACATACTAGTAATGAGCAAATTTTGGAAAATGGAAAAAACCATGCATTTTTGGATTGCTAATCTGGAGATAAAGTATCCACAAAATTTCCAGTATTTATATTAAGATTAAATCTGAAAGGTCCATTGATTGTTTTTCATTAAGAAAATCTTAAGAAATATCTAAGCCCTGCAAGCTACAATGAAATTAGAGTGGCCACTATTTCATGGACAAAATGTAACGAGAGTTACTGTCTCTTTTGCTCACTCTAATCTTAAGACCGAAGACTATTCTAAATTTGGTTCTGATGTTGTCACTAGCACACCCACAGATTAAAAAAATCTGTTTCATTCAGGTTCTTGTTTGCTGGTACGAAGAGAATTCCAAATAATCTACACTAATCTTTAAAGCCATGTCTTTTTTTGTAACGCGAGTTACCGATCTTCAAAGTGCTGTCAAACTTAGATGAAAAGATGTTTTGCATTCTTTCTTTGACTGACTGATAACTTGAATACCCACGTATGACTAGGGTTGAAGTCAACTTTCAGGGTCTTTTATTACCAGAATGCTAGGATTGACAATAAAAGAAAACCCTGTTATTTGTAACACTGCCCATTTAAACTATTTGTATGCATGACTACATGTATGATGAGACAAAGCCTTCAGACTTTGGTTTTTTTATTTTGGTTATCACAATAATTCAAGAACTGCTGGAGCCATGAAGGTAACTGAATATAGGTGGAGGCATATAGGAGCAGAGATGCCAACTTTTGAATCTGGTCTTCAAGGAGGATTTTTCGTGAGCAGCGAAAAAAATCCAGTACCTGTTTTAGATTATGTTTATCAGGATACATGTTGAGCGAATTACCGCATAAACACCTAACTTTTATTAGTATAAAGTCAACAGGTAAACAATAAAATCAAACAGGTCAAGAGGGAGAAATGTAGCCAAAGAAAGGGATTTTTTTCAAAAATGAAACTTAAAACCTACACGAAGCCATTTGCAAGCCTAAAATACAGTAAGTTTTAAAAACAGGTTCTCTGTGACATTACAGTGAGGCCTCCAGATCACTACACCTGCGGACCAAAGTCACAGATGAGCCACTAAAGGACCACCTGAGTGGAGGCCCTGTATGTTGTTATGAACCAGACATCCCTACTTTCTGTCTTACAGACAAAATGTGAACTCAGGTATAGGTACAGTGGTACTCTGCAGGCAAGTTAGGGTGTACAAAATATGTACAGACAAATGGTAAATGAATGTCATAAAGTCAGACTTCCCTGAAACTTGAATAGGGAAAAGAGACCACTTTTGAAAATTTCATGGCATTTGGGAAACTCCCTGACCATATGCAGTTAATCCCATATATATCTAAACATCCCAAGATAAAATGAGTATAAAAAAAAAGCAAATGCATGGTCATGAATTGGGAGAACTTTCTGAAGTTTGTATCGAGTGTACTCGCCAAACTACCAGTAATCACAAAAACCTAGGCGGCTAGTGCTGGGGAAGAAGTCACCCTGTGCCTGCTGGAATACAGGTTTACTTGAACGTAATTTTACATCAATCACACACACAAAAAAATATTTTAACACTACCTGGATCATGGTAATTTGCGATTACACTCTACTTGAACTCAATTTCTAAGGTCACAATTACTTCTTGAATGCCGAATGCCGGTATTTTGGGTTGTGATTTCTGATCTCGCTATCAATCTGACTAATAATACACTATTTAGCAGACAGCTTACCAGTGCACTGTGCAATACATGCAGTACCAGAGCAAAGAGGGTACATTAACCCATTCGTGACAGAGGGTCCACATTTTGTGTTTTGGTTTAATAACTTTTGATGCAGAGCCCTAAAAATCATACCAAAATACATGAGCAGAAAGAGCAAAAAATTCTACATTTACTGTGCCCATTTTTGTTGCATCAATATTTGTTGTTTGATGCTGAAATTTTTTTAAAAGGAAAATAAGCATTAAAATCCTTAAATTGGCAATGCGATGAAAATGTTAAAATTACTGTTTTTCCCTGCAAATTGACTTCTCATCATACATTCTGTCAATTTATATTTATTTCAGATACATGATGTTTTATAAGAAAAATGTACCAATAAAAGAAAAATGTTGGTGTTGCCAATTTGAAGAATAAAAGCTGATCAAATTAGGCTTTAAATAATTCCTGTCACGTCAAGATACTATACTTGCACAGCCTTCTGAAGTATAGCGCACACATGTGAATGCATATACGATGTGCATATTAATATACAGGATGAGCGTGCGTAACAATATACAGGATGAGCGTGCGAAACATGAAAATACCATGGAATATACTGTATAATGTATGCGCATGGACGAACAAAAGAACCCATGCAACATGACACATGCAATTATACACACAATAACGTAACTAATCTAAAATGTGGAATTCCTGGAGGATAAGGGGTATGGTCGAGAGCTGGGGTGATTTTCCGGGAGACTACCTGCAAATAAGGAGGATTGGCATCTCTGTCGGAGACACATCTTTTTTTTTTTTTTTTTGCTAAAGGCTAGACATTTCATTTGGATTGGGGGGGGGGGGGGGGGGGGGTCCAGGGTTCTGTTCATAACATTAAATGATGGAATAAAGTTTGAACTTACGTGACCATTTTCTTGTCCAGGAAATACTGATCCTTCTTGGAGCCGATAACACGACGCAATGTTACCTCTTCTTTCTCAATCTGTACAAAATAAATACAGAAATTCAAAGAAAATCTTTTTTTAGAGAAGAATGAAACCCTGGGGAAAAATCAATTTCAATGAAAAGAGAGGATAGAGAGCAGCAATTAAAAAAAAACTTCATTAAAAACCAATCAAAAATGAGAACATTATGAAAGTTAAAAAAAGTTTTGATTAACTTTCTATGGCGATCCTTAAATTGGCAAGGTTGCTTCAAAATGGCAGGTTTAGAAGTACAACTCTCAAATGTTTTGTAAACAAAATTTCATATTTTCTCCATTATCTCTAAAGATGCTGCTTGTATCTTTGTGAACTCCACATATGTTGTGTCAAATACATTTTCCCATGATGTAGCTTGAGCTAAGGAGACAAGATGCACCTTCATAGATAATGGAGAAAATATGAAATTTTGTGTACACCTGTACAAACAATATTGAGAGTTGACTTTTGCAACCTGCCATTTGGAAACAACAATGCCCATATGAGGATCACCACAGAAAGTTCATTGAAACTTTTCAAACTTTCAAAACTTTCTCATTTTGTAACTGTTTTTTGATGATTTTTTTTTTTCAAAATTGCTTCTATCCTCTCTTTTCATTAAAATTCATTTTCCTCCAAGGTTTCATTCTCCTGTAAAGATTTCTCAAGCCTACATAAAACAGTTCACTACAAAGCAGATTTCCATACAAACCAAGAACACAAAACAAATAATATTTCTAAGCCACTATCGACTACGACTAAGAAACAAAGAAAGGTTACATCTATTCTTCAGGACACAAAAACTGTCAATACGTGCAAAAAGAAGTTTTCTTCTAAAGTGCCTCATTGCAATATCCTAAATGGCACGGAAATGAGAATTTTGGCATTTGAAGGTTTCATCATTCACCGTGAAATACTGAAGCAATATAAGGGGCAAAACAAGAACCCAATTTACAGAGTTTTACTACCACCATCATCCCCCTTCCCCATCCCCCACTGTACTTACAGGAATTCTGTTGTCACTGTTCTCAAAGATAATCTCCACAAAAGCAGAGATGACCCTTGGGCCTGTGCCTTCATGCAACAGACTCTGCCGCTGCTCTGGGCGAAGGTTGTTGAACTCATCACTAAGAACAAATTGGATAGCTGTGTACAAGAGTAAACAAAATTGTGCTCAGAATTAATGAAAATTCCTAACATTATTTGAAAGTTTGATTTATTTATATTTAATTAGAACACAGTAATCTGGACATCTCACACAAAATGAACACTGAAGAAATTTTCTGTATATAGGGCTGTAAATTTAGCACCATGTTTGGGTTCGGTTCGGTTCGGCAGAGTTCAGCACTTTTATTTCCGAATTTTGGTTTGGTTCGGGGTTTGGCAATACAGTATAAATAATAAAAGGGTGAGCATCGATAACCAATGACCACAAGAACCCTCTCTATCTTTACTGCACTTGGAAGTCACCGTTTCTTATAAATATATTTTGTATGACAAAAAATAGTTACTGCATTTATTGCATGATTCTTTGTTATTTATTTTATTTTCTGAATGAAAAGGAAAGATAATTTTCATAAACTGATTAATAGAAGAAAATTTTTAAAAATCGAAATAAAGGAAAGGAACAAAAATATTTAAAAAAATCATCAATAAAGCAGTGTTTTTCCCAATTTAAAATTTTTAAAAAAATATTTATTTAGTATTATGAGCGATCATGGTTGTTAATCGATTACAATCTTATTACGATCGATTACAGTCGTGAGTATCTTTGGGCATATTTTGAAGCTTTTAACATGATTTTGGGGGAAAACAACTAGAATTCATGGTGCCAAATACTATGAAATTTATCAGAATCAAAGGAAAAATGAGACACAAGCTGTATTAAGTGTTTTTCTATCTTTTATTTAAGAAAAACTTTTAGAAGATGAATCAAAAGAAATCCCACCATGGGGAATTTTACACCATGGGTGCTTTCCCAGTAACAGGTGTTGTCATCACTATGAGTTTTATGACCAACAGACCTTATGTAATGCTCTGTATATTCCACCCTTTGCAGGGCTTGCCTTTAACTTTTTTTTTAGGTAGCCAGCCGGGCCACTTGACTAGAAGGTTCAGGTGGCCAAATGGAATTTCAGGTGGCCCTGATATTATTCTGCTAAGATACATGCATACTAATACACAATGACATGTTAAGCTCTTGGGGATAGCCGTTCAACTCCATTCACGCTAAGAGTATAACTACTGTCTATATTATCTCCCATTCTTTCCTGTAAGCTCTATTTCTTTTCTTGTCCTCATACTCCCTGGCAGCCTCAATTTTCCGTTTTTCTCTTCCATGATCTTTAGGATTCGAAACAGACTCAAAATACCTCCACATCTTAATTAATACTCTACTCAACAAATTTGAAGCTGCACGTGCTTTCACTTTTGATGTGATGACGGGAGCGTTCCAAACTCCAAAGGGGATGGAGGGGAAGGGAGAGGGGAGGGGCTTTTTTCTTACAATTGAAAAGGTAAGATTAAGAAACGGGCCTACTCTCATCTGAAGCTGAAAAATATTTTTATATGCCGTGTTTGATTGATAACAGCACACTCCCGGCCAAGTCATAAAAGTAGCTCGATCTATCCTCCCAGGGATCAGAGAATAACTCTTTTGTTTTGAGAGATTCAAAGACTAGAAAAAAGGGGACACCAGTGTGCAACTGAGCATAATGCGATCTTTCCATGGATGCATGTCCCAATACGAACATTCTTTTTTGCAAAATAATATCCCTCCCCGTCGTAAGTAACTGAAGAAAAAGGAGATCAGAAGGAGGAAAAGGAGATGGACAAGGAGAATAATGAGAAGAATTTTTTTTTAAAGCAAGAAAGAAATGCAAAAATAAAGAAACATAAATAGATAAATACAAGAGCCAGAAGCAGCATGTATAGGGATAAAACAGGAAAGGATGAAAAAAAAGGATGAAAAAGAAAGGAAGAAATAATTAAAGACAAGAGCTGAAAGGAGATGTAGGGGAAAAGAAGGGAAGGAATAAATAAAGAAAAGAGTTGGAAGGAGATGTAGGGATACAGACAAAAAAATTTTTTTGGGGGGGGGAAGAAAAAGGAATAAGAATTGGACGAAGAACAATCAAGAGAGGGAGAAGTGAAAAAAAAGAACAATAGAAAAGGGACAGGACGTGTACGTAGACGAAAATGAAAAAAAAGAAGAGAGAGGAAAGAAGAAAAATAAAAAGAGGGTAAGGAGAAAAGGGAAGAGAGATGGAAGAAAAAGCCACGGATGAGGAAGAGGGAGATAAGGTAAAAAAATTTAGAGAATTATGTCATTTGTGAATTAAGAGTGAGATCAAACGTTCCAAATACTTGGATCATTCATACACACAGACTATTTATTTTATTTTCTGGTAAATATAATAATAATATATAAATATATCACGTTTAAAAAAAGCATCAAGTGCAAATTATAATACGTTCCAAGTGCCCAAATAACAGGCCTACCCAACAAACTAAGGCGTCGATCTTCTTTCAAGTGATAAAACTAGGTCAAAGTATGTGTCATTCTTCTATCACGTACGTGCTTGTGAATGGAAATAGTGTTTGCTCCAGTTAATTGTTTTGCAAATTTACAGCAAGTGCCTGATTATTGATAGCGTAAGCCGTAATTCTTGTTGCTCATCGCACCCATACACTTAACCCTGACATGCTATCAAGAATATTCAGAGAATAAACTTTGATACAAGTTGATAATTTATCAAACTGTGAAAAGACGTGTTGGGGGAGTAAATAAAATGGGCTTGAATTCAGACTACATGTATATAAAGGCTCCGGCCAGCACCACATGCACATGCTCGTCACCAACAACGACAACAATGATATGGGGAGCCTTTCATGAAACCAAATCAGTCAGGGATTTTCACCGACTGTTGTTCTAAGCTACTGCAATCCTCGCATTTGATTGGCTGAGAGCAAATTAGTGACTCGGTGAAAATCGGTGACAAACTTTGACGGAACACGACCTGACCCCGATATCGCTGCATCAAACGTACGTACATACTAAACTGCGGCTATAAATAGCGCTAGCTACGTACGTACACACTGCGTATCATCAACACATGCGCTGCGCTGCACACACAATTCGCGATCACTTCAGTGAGTGCACATTGACGTTCAAGTTAGATCTACGAATCTACTGGACAGCGAGAGCTTATTTTGAACTCGTATGATTTCAGTTGTCTTAAATTTTAAAAGTATGCTCATTTTCAGTAATTGACACTCGCAGACTAGATCTAAGATCTGCTAGAAAACTTCAATTTTTTCATTATTTTTGTTTTCATTTTGTTATTTTGGGGTGGCCACCCGGGCCACTGTTCCGACATTTTCGGGTGGCCCGACGCCGTTTCGGGTGGCCAATGGCACCCGGGCCACCGCTAAGCGCGAGCCCTGCTTTGCCCCACATGGCAAAGTCATTATCTCACTTTCCCTGGCCCGAGAATGCGCGAAGCAGGCCGAAGAATGTTTATGGTGGGACAGCTCATTTTGCTGTGCTCCAGAAATGTAGCTCTATTACAGGAATTTCAAGTGCTTTTCACAAAGTCTAGTGTCAGCAAATTAGATTCACTCCCAATGAAAGCCCACAACTGAATGTCTTTAAAACAGGGCTTCAGTCTAGTTGGCAACTAAAACAGCCCTTATTTGCTAATTAAGCCTAGTTGTTAACTGTATGTTATTCACAAAACCTTCATTAGCATAGTTGGCTCCTTATACTTCCCATCTCATAAAAATACAGGAATTTTTCCTCACCTACAGGTACGGACTCATGCATTCGCTCTCAGTAATGATGAAAGAGATTCCACATAATGTATGCAGATGCATGGCACTATTCAGGAGACTACTGTTGTCTAGTGTACTCATCACTAGCTGCTTCCTAAGCTTATTTTGCAACTAATAAAATGTTATTCACAAAACCTTACTAAGCCTATTTACCAGGGGAAAAAATACACAGGGGGTTAGGGCAAATTCGCCCCGAAATGCCAAAAAGAGCCCTGGAAAACTAAAAAAAGAGCCTGTGAAACTCTCATAGGGTCCATTATTAACTGTAATACAATGTAGAAAATTTGGGCGGATGGGCTCAAAAAATAGCCCCAGAAAGAAATTATTTTTTTCCCTGCTATTTACCAACTGTCTTCCTTGCCAAAGTTATAGTTGATGAGGGGCAACTATAACTTACTAGCTTGTAACTAAGTCTACATTTAAAATGGAGACTATAGGGTAATATTAGTAGAAATTTTAGTTTATTTGTAACATTATTTAGAAATAACCCAATAAAACTGCCTGCATCAATTTGAAGGAGCCTGACCTATCTGCTGAAAATAACATATCAAATAGTGGAGAGACATGTGAAAGGAAAAGAAGGACTTTGCATATATCACTAAGAACTAATAGGAAAAATTTAAATATTCATTTATTACACCAATTAATTCTAAATTGCACATGGCCAGATAGGAAAAAAAACTAGATGAATCCTTGACCGCACGCTGTCAAAATTTATGCCTCAGCCATTGCCAGATTGGAAATATATGGCACATTCATGTTCATTTTTTTATTTTCATGTATACAATAACATCTTTGACCTTCCATATGCATACATGAACCAAGTTTGAAGCTGCTCCGTCAAATGGTTGTTTAGTTATTGCGAGAACGGACCATTTATATGTACAAAATGTCCTCTATGACCTTTGACCTTTGACCTTGAGACCCCAAAATCTTATCAGATCATTGTCCCTCCCATATGCACACATCAGCCAAGTTTGAAGCTGCTCCGTCAAATGGTTGTTGAGTTACCCCGAGAACGAGCCATTTCTATGTACATAAGGACCCTCTATGACCTTTGACCTTGAGACCCCAAAATCTAATGAGATCATTGTTCCTCCCATATGCATACATGAGCCAAGTTTGAAGTTGATCCATCAAATGGTTGTTGAGTTATCGCGAGAACGAGCCATTTCTATGTACATAATGACCTCTATGACCTTTGACCTTGAGACCCCAAAATCTAATCAGATCATTGTCCCTCCCATATGCATACATGCGCCAAGTTTGAAGTTGATCTGTCAAATGTTTAAGTTATCGTGAGAATGGAAACGGGACGGACGGACAACCCGAAAACATAATGCCTCCGGCGACCACCTATGGTGGGCGGAGGAATAAAAAAAGATCAATGACACAGGTATCCTCTGCTAGGAATGATCAATAGAAAACTGAGCATCCTATCACCTACTTACCATAGAAAAAGTTGCTTTTTCCAGATCCATTTCTGCCAACTGTAAAATAAGCAAATGAAGAACAAGTTGCTCGAGAGAAAAGATACAAGAAAGAAAACAATTGAAATGATCGATGTCAAGCATGAAATAGGGTCTAGATCTACAATAAAATAGCATTAAAATGATCATTTTCCCTTGGTTTATCAAAGCCCTTTATGATAGAAGGAAATGAAAAAAATAAATCAGGTTAGAATTGGCAGGTGTAAAAAAAAAAATTGCCATGCAACATCTACATGTAGCTATGACATGACTTGTATCAAAATAGATCTTAAAAAATAAATTGCAGTATATAACACCCATGGTTCCAATACCAGGGCTCGACATTAGCCGGCGCCCAGGACACATTGGCGCCTACATTGGACCGCCGTGTGCTTAAAAATGAAAATGGAAGAAATATGGGCGCCTAAAATTATTCCCCCGAAAAGATTAAAATGCTCATCGGTAAGAAAATGAGGACGCACTGTCTTCCGTCTTATCCGCTGATTTGTAGCATTAGCTCTTGTGTGTAGATGAGCATGCTGTGTAATTCCAAATATATGTAATTCCAAATCATTCCCTCCTCCCTCTTTCTGTGAGGACAGAACAAAAATCCAAGTCAAATAAAGTGAAAGTAGTACTCCCAATTTACTTGCTATTCTCTGATAACTTTTCACGTCATATGTTGTCATGAATTCGTAAATTCAGAATAAATCAGTCACCAAAAGGTGGCGCTAAACACCGAAGCGCTAAAACCAGGAAGTTACTGACATACATGTATTACACAAATTCTATGTATTCATGTCAACCTACGTTCAAAAACATTGACATTACGACTATCGTATGCAATCATGGCATAGAGCATACAGTCATGTTTCAAAATTGAACTTCGCCTGAATGATTTCATTCCCAATGCAAAGTTTAGTTAGAACTCAGGAGGGCACTAACGATCAAGCTCTTGCCTGCAAATATGAATGTATACTTTTTTAATAATGTCCGTTTGTTTTTCATTCATTTCTTCCTTCAAAACTATCTTGTCAAGACTTGTCAGAATTTTGTAGAGCTTCCGTTCATTTTTCTTCATGATTATGTGAGTGAGCTCTTTTGCTCGTAAGTACACGTATGTCAGGGTTGAAATAGTGCATTGGCATACAGTAGACATAAACGCGTTTCTTGCTTTGGCTGCTTTCATTTATGATACTGTAGCAAGAGCCGATTGGGTTGGAACAGAGGTAGCTTAGTTTGTAGGTTGTACTTGATGATCAAAAACAACAATATGAGGTGGAGTCTAGGCATTTTAACGTAATAATCACCATACCTTCAAACTTTTAAATATGAAGATAATTCGTGATTTTAGCCATAATTATACATTTTTTGGGATAATTCTTGAGGTGAAGGTATGTTTCTGAGTAACTTAGTCAAAATTTTAACATTCGACTCGTGCAGACTGAGACCTTATCGGGCGTGTATAGGAGCAATTGAAACTTGAAATGCGTCTTCGTTCTGAGTGTACATTCAACTAACATGACAAAATTAAGAATATTCTTGACGAAGCCACACATTTTTTTTTTCTGTAGGAATTAGACAATGAAAATCGGGACTTATTGTTGAATTAGTGAATGCGAGATTGATTGTATACATGTGCTCAATTGTTGGGTGATTGTATAGCCACCCCTGGTTTGATTGATTTTTAGTGCAAAATCTTCTTGTAACGGAAGTTTAATCCCGGGCACTCAAAACTTCACTCTGGGCGCTAAAAATTTCTAAATGTTGAAATCTGGGTGCCCGGCCGGACCCCCAGAAAAAAAAATTTAGGGTCGAGCCCTGCCAACACCATGTGTACAGGATTTCCGACAAGGAAGAACCATGTGTGAAATTGCTGCACCATGCGTGGTGATAAGGGTAAAATATATTGGAGTATATATTCCTAACATTAATGATAAATGCCACAGATTGTTTTGCTTTTTGGCAAAGTATTTATGCTATAATGCTATTAGTAGACAACTCCTGCTCACCAAGAAGTATTTTTCATCCTTTTGCTATAGCACATACTGCCACCACACCTAACTTTGTGTGATGTTCCGTAACACTTCCGAAACTTTTGTGCTTTGCACGTGCTTCACGCAGAGGGGGAAATGTGTATGGATTTTTTTCTAGTGAGAACCCTGAATTGCAGTGAAAAAAAAAAAGAGAGAGAAAGAGAGGCTACAACAGCTACGTACCTGTAGATGGTATTATAGTGCCTGGCACCTATATAGAACAACTGTTAGCATGATGTAATTTTGTACTCACCTACGACATTGTGCTTGGGGCTGAAAGGATCCACAATAGTCTGATCCCTGTAGGACCGAAACCCTTGTATCGTTACCTAGGAGGACAATAAGCAGAATTAAAAATTAATGATAAAAAAACTTAGAAGTTACTTTTAATATATCTAGGAAATAGACCTATCAAAGAAACATACGAAGAAAGGATCCTGAGGGAAACAATCCGAAGACAGAAGAAACAAGTGAATGAGTAAATAACACAATGTGTAATATACATGTACACTGTATGTCTCTGCAGGAAGTGTATGTACGCCAATTCATCTTCAGAATGGTGTACTTAACTTTGCATACAGTAATTAATGAATCTCAACATTCTCTGCAGCAGTTTATAAAGGAGAATGCAACCCAAGCATCAGTGTGCTCTTAGGCCGGTATTCTCGAAAGGTCACTAACTTAGTACCCTCACTAACTTAGTACCCTCACTAATTAGTGAGCTCACTAACTTAGTGAGCTCACTAAGTTAATGAGCTATTCACGAAAGCATACTAGTTAGTGACCCCTCACTAAAGTTAGTGAGCTCACTAAGTTAATCCTGGGATTAGGAGCGCGTACTGAGCATGCTCAGTTCATATTACGCATCACTGTCAGCGTGCGCTTGCTAGCACCCAGCTGGAGGCCAGTGACGTCACAATTGAATAAAAATTAGGGCGGATTGTGAGTCTTTGCGCGAATTGATAGGGGATTTGTCTAGACTATTTAAAGAAGGGACATTCTTATCTGCGCCCCCCTTGTTTAAAAAAAGAATTCATAAGCATTAATGGCTAAGGAATAATTCAAAGTGTGTGTTCTCATGTTAATGACTAATTTTACGAAATAATTCCCTCATTCTACACCCTGTCTGACCGTTCATTCATGGGACCTCCACAATCAATCAAAGTTTGGATTCCCTCTTCCCCCCCCCCCCCTCTCTCTTTCTCTCTCTGGGAGGGGTACTCGGAATCGCCGACCCATTAGAGCAGCTGCACATCCCCGTACCACCATACAAGTCCTTGTTTGTAAGCCTCGTAGGCAGACACTTTCTGTACACTTTTTGTATGAGAAATCGACAAAAATATTCATTTTAAGGGGGCTGGATGGGGTGGATGGGATGTAAGGCTAACAAAAAATATTGTCCGCAGCCGCGGATGAGGCGGGGCGATGGGAGGGGGTGCCCCTTTGTAAATCCCATAACTGGAGTATCCCCCCTCCCTCCCACCATGTGAGGGAACGTATGAGAGTTTGTGATTTTTTTATTTATATTTTATATGAATGGGTAGGCCCAACACCAGTAGGTAGTCGGACCATCACATGTTGTGAATTGACAGTCCCCCCCCCCCCCCGCTCTATTTTTTTACCCCCAAATTGCTTTTTGGTCCTGTTTTTTTACCCCATATATCTGCCATCATAGGGGAGGGGAAGGGGAGAGTCACTGATCATATCATTCTTATTTTATTTTATTTTATTTTATTTTTTTTTTTTTTTTGGGGGGGGGGGTCAATTGCTTACCTAACTCTAATATGCTTGAAGAATTTGTTATGAGATTTTGGTGAATTAGATCCCTGATTCCTTTTAAAGTCATGTATAAATTCAAATAAATATCACATGATTGCCAGAGGTCAGTGGGGTGTTTGCCCCCCCCCCCCCCCTCCGAAAAAAAGAGAAAGGCTAAAAGAGGGGGAAAAAGAAATTTAGAAAAAAAGTGAGAAAGGGAAAAAAATGTAAGAGAACGTATGAGGAAGAAACGTCACAGCTTTCAAGCTTCGCCTAGGTTAGCTCATGTGATTCATATGTTCGAGTGGTCACTACTGTCCCCCATTCCCCCCCCCCCCCCCATAAAATCCTAGTTATGACACTGATGCTCTGCGAACAACGGGAAAAAATACATTCTTAGATCCACTTTTATACAATATAGCAATGTAATTTTCTTCCTTTATTTTTGGAAAAACTCACAATTCTTAGGCTTGTAAAAAGGACTACAGCATTATACAAAATGCAATAAATGAACACCAGGGAGAGAAAAGGCTGCACTTACTAATAAGCAAAATACCACATCTCTGGTTTTGTGCTAATAGTACAAGGGTATAAAATCATTAAAAAGAAATCATGACAATATTGTTGTGTACTGTGTTTCACTTCCCATCAACAAGCTCTATACAACTCAGAAACCTACCAAGAAATATGAAAACATTTAAATTGGAGAAAGAGTCGGGAAGAGTGTCAAACTGTGTGATGATGAATGACGATCAAAAATAAAGCCAGTCATGATTGTATCATCCTAAATATTCAAGTAATACAAAACTAAGCAATTCAATGAGCACCAGCATAAATTTTCTGTGAGACATTTAACAAAAATCTTTAACAATTAAAGGAAATAAGAATCATTATACTGCATGTATAATAACAAATATATGTATAACATGCAGTAATACAAAATAAAGAATTCCATCAGCACAGACATAATATTATATGCAGCAGGGTACCTTTCGTTTCAGTTGATTTTATTAATCTGTATTAATAAACCTCCCCTTATCCCCCCCCCCCCCCCTGGAGAAAAAGAAAAAATGTTTCAAAATGTCATTATCAATCTGGGGCAGTGCCACAAAATGATCTTTCTGTACGTCCCACCCCTACTATTCTCCATTTTCATTTAACTTTGTGAACTACTCAAGCCATGATAATTTGAGAATGTTACATTTTTTTCACATTATGAAGTACAAAGCTGATACGAATCATTTCAGCAAAGTTGTACATATAGGGTACCATACATCATTATGGAATTGCCCTCTGTAAGGGGGCATTAAATATACAAAGAGTGCATGCATTTCTTCTTTGAACTCTAATATTCCATGAAAATCATGCAGACATCTTACAACACTGTAGTGCAACACTGATGGGGAAGTCTCAACTACCCTCAGGCCAGGTGTGTATAGAAGTCATGGCGAGATATCTGTATTTTCTAATACAAATTTGACATATTATTCATTCTCTCGTCTGCCTTGTGAAATGGTTCAAGCAATAATGAAAGAGATGATTTGATTAAAAAATAATTCAACTAAGTATCATCAATTACTTAAGAGCATAACTGGTAACCTAACCCCTTACATGAAGCATCATTTGTTATTGCTTGTTATTCAATCATTTGCAATCAAATAAAAAACACATACACTGTAAGTTTGTTTGGGGTTAAGATAGCAATGCTACAATGCCCTTCCAACATCCTAGTGACTTAATGGTCCATATGAATGATTTCTTCCAATAATTACATCACAGCAACAAGATCTTCCAATAGATTAGATCAATCAATCAATGCCACACTACAATTATGGATGGTATTGAATTTAGATAATGACATGAATCATATAAATAACCTTTGAGGTATATACAAGTTATCCTTCTTATCAATTTAATGGCATACAGGCCAATTATATTCCAAAGAATATTTCAGACATAAAATACACGAGTAGAGGATAAAGTAATAAAACCAAATACTGCATAAAAAGGCCTAGTTCAACAACTTCCTAAATTTTCGGGAAAGAATGGCTTAGGATACAGATCGGGTCATTGGTTCAAAACTGAGGTGATCTTGACAATTTCTTCTCCAATAATAAAAAATGTCAGTGAGAGACCTCGGATTGCTCCAAGAAGGAACAAGGAGAGCCAGTTCATTGACTCCACTCCCAGCTAGATCTATACCACCTGCAGCCTCCTGAACCCAGGGAAAACTGGCAAATCCGGAAAACTTGGGAGAAATCATCAGGTATTCAATGAGATGAACTGAAAAAGAAGAAGCAATTTAGAAATTAGTTAAGTGGTGTCTAAGTTTGTTACTTTAGAAAAAAATATTTAAGGCCACCTAATTGCCTTACATGCAGTTTTCATTTACTCTTGTACTCACATGTTATTTCACTTTAATCAAAGAAAAAACCGTGTCATATTATTCAAGAAAGAAGCTCCATATTCAAGGTAATACATGTGCTATTTAAATAGCAAAATCAATACGCTTAAACAGTATGTATTATTGCGGCCCAAATTGGCAGAAGATTTTAACCATTTTCTAAATCATGATCTTCTCATAAGTAACCAGTTTTGTACACAATCTGTTTCAACTTGGATTATCTGGATGGTTTCATTAGTCAAAAACTCTGTTGTTTTCCACCTTCATGTAGTTGTAAGATTGAATAAAATATACCTGAATATCAGGCAAGTATCTATTTTCTCTATAGAGCACTGGGTCCTCTTGGGCTGCACATGGGACTTGCCATGTTTGAAAACTGCTGCCAGATTCCCCAATCAACTTCCTTTCTAGTAGGGAATTGATGTATTGGTTCCTTCTTGCAGCGAGGCAGTGGGATACCATTCTGGATAGGGTTGACTGGGAAAGGTTAGCCTCACCCTGTGCATTATTTGAAAGCTTCCTGCATAAACGAAAAAAAAATATGAGAAAAGAGTAGGATAACTTATATGAGTAACATGTCCCAATGTTACTAAACAATTCGTCTTAATCAACAGTTATTTTATGGTATGTTTTACCAGCTCACAGTTATCAAAATAACCTCTATATCAGATTTCGTTTTAGACTATGTTCCATTTTCAACTTTTTATTGTAAAATGTAATTTAGCCTAAGGGCTTTCATAATAATAAGCACTCAGGATAAAACCAAAAAATCTAATACATTCTGGATATTTGAACAAAATATGTTTCAGTAATTACACTATGACATGGTTACCAGTTATTTTTTTCTTAAAACTGTACTTGTATAGTCCAACCTTTCAATGAATCTTACTATTGTTTAGTCATAGTGCCAAGAAGTGAGATGCTACACACTTGTATTCTAAATAAATGGTTTGCCCTGCACTACTAGTGCAAATGGTAAAATAATCAACCACCCCTCTCTCATTTCCCCTAACATGCCACAAATTTGTCACAGTTATGAATTTTTACATTACTGGCAGTTGTCGTGCTATTTCAAACAGTGATATGCTGTTTAATTGGTAAATTCCCACTTAGTCTATTCCCACTTTGTCTACTGCCTATTTGGTCTCGCCCCACATGGTCTAATTCCACTTTGTCTACAAGTTACCAGTTCGTCTTATGACCTTTTGGTCTAGTAGCCATTTCGCCTATTTACCTTTGTGTATAATTCTCATTTTGTCTTATGACCATTTCTTCTAATGTCCACTTGGTCTAACACCACTTAGTCTATTACCTGTAATAAACCAGTAATAAATCAAACATGCATGTGAGAATTAGACGAAAAGGCAATTAGACAAGTTGGTTATTAGACGAACTGGCAATTAGGCCAAGTGGTCATTAGACCAAATGAGAGTTAGACCAAGTATGTATTAGACCAAATGGCAATTAGACCAAATTTATAGTAGACCAAATGGGTTTAGCCTATGTGGTATTAGACAATCAGATAATTAGACCAGCTGCTGGTAGACCAGCGGCTGTCTTTTTGTCATCATTCCGTATAAAAACACAAACTTACCAAAAGCATTAAATCTTAGTCCAGTCTTTTTCTTCTTTTGTCTCCTTTACCTTCGTGCAGTAAGAAGTCGTAGGCCTATGTGTGGGGGCAGTTAGTGTCCTTGATCATAGAGATAGCCTCACCATTTCACATCTCAGCGAAATTGCATTTTCTTTTTGAAATCTTCTGAACCTAGGAAAAGAGAAAATACAAGAAATGAAGCATTTGGTAAGGGCAATAATTTTCTACCTCACATGTAAGTACAACTTGTCCAACATACTGCACATCAGAATCAGGGCCAAAAGCATAAATTTTTTCAAGTGGGGGGGGGGGGGCAATTTTTTTAAACTTAAAAGCGAGGGAACAAACTTGTCATGGGGTGCTTTTGCTTTTGTTAAAGTGAAACAGAAGGCTTTGGTGAACACTTTTGTTGAATTTCCTAAAATTTTTCAGTAAAAACTATAACTTTTCAAATTTTTTTTTTTTTTTTTTTTGGGGGGGGGACTGCCCCCTCCCCCACTCTGCTGTGTATTGCCATGATTGGCATAATAATTTCAATTCATATTTAGTATTTACTGTATCGGCAGGTTTTATTTTCTCCCAAATGCATCAATTGATTACAAAAATAGAATATATTCTCAGCTTGAAACGTTTTGTTCCAAAACACTTTAGAAATGAAGCTTATTTGGTCTATGTGATGTTCATAAAAAATTTTGTATGAAAACTGACATCTTATTGGCTTGTATTGATATTGGTTTTGAGATTTCTTCAACATTCTTTGTTTTACCTCTTTTTTGTAACCTGGGCCTAACCCAGCCCAGGGTCCCAGCACAGTGGCGTAGCTAGGATTTCATTTGGATGGGGCAGTAATGAGCATGCAAAGCGTGTGAGCCACTTACAGAGTAAGCGAAGTCCGCTCCGGGGGTGGGGGTGCAGAGAGGCAGTTCCGTTTCTTTGAATTGTTCCTTGTCTGCTCCTGCTTTTCTTATGTTTTCCTATACCTTTTTCTTTTCTCGCTCACATGTTTCGTTTTTTTCTTTCTTTCTTTTTTGTTGGCATTTGGGGGGGGGGGGGAGAGTGACCGCCGCCACCATCCCCCTTGGCTATGCGGGTGTCCCAGCGATAATGCCAAAATTATTACATTTGGGAATTTCTCCCCCCCCCCCTAAAAAAAAAACATTTTGTATTGAAACAACTTTGGTAAGACAAAGTTGGGTTGTGAGACAGACTAGGTGAGTACTAGTAGGTCTAGATCTAAGTTAGATCGTAACAGTTGTTAGACCCACAATGTCATAACATGGCTTTGTCTTGACTTTGGTCTTTCGGAACTGCGCATTCATAAAGCCTAACATAGTGAATTAACTGCAAGATGCTAGCCTGCTAGGATTCCACTTAATAGCATGTACAAGCTACTTTAGTCTTTGCAGTGGAAAAGCCTTTTGTGTGTATTTATTCCCAGGCTTTGGGGCTTGGCCACACATGAAAGGCAGTTTAACTTCCATTTTCAACTCTGAATCCACAAATTTGTGGAATATCAAGAGTTAAACTTGAAAAGTTCCTGAATCAAAATTTGAGATCTCTAGTAATTGAAAAAAATAAATCTTGCTTTTAAAAAGGCAATTTTGTTGTCTGTTTTGGACTGCTGGTGCTGCAACTCCAAGTGAATGTTCGGCATTCACCACACAGTCCGAGGTAGACCTACGTTTGTCCTGGCCTAGACGGTAGACATGATAGACCAAAAGTTCGGTCTCAAAATTTTGTTAGTCTCTTATACTGGTAGGGTCGGCACTCCTGTTAAAACTAAAAGGAGAAGTGCCGACCCTACCACTTAAGAGGTAGTAACGGCGAAATTTTGAGACAAAATTTTTGGTCTAAAACAGTTAGTTTGGCCCTCCTGAGACTGAGTGCTCGGAATCGGATTCAAGATCGACCATACAGAGCCAGGTTGTGCCAACACAAACAGTGCCACAATATTAAGTTTTGAGGAAAGTTTCCTTCTGCAATTTGCAATTATTTACGAGATCACGAAAAGACATAAGGCCTATGCATTTGTTTGTTTCGGATCTCCGTAGAAAAGTCAGTAGATTGTAGGCCTAACTTGGACTTGGTCGTTCCATACAGTTACATACATGCACCAGGTCGTTCACAGCGCCATACGTAAATCTGGTCGTATGGGACTGTGAGGTGACAGAGCGCTGCAATAATTCAGGTTTCAAACGCGGTCAAATTGACTGTGACTGATTATAATTCATTTTATTGCCAATAAACTTATGTCATCATAGCGTGGTAAATACGACTTGATCATGAAAATACAAATGAGCAAACCAACAGATACATGATACTTACAGAAAAGGTGAAAATGCAGCATAAGTAGACCCAATTCCACTCCGTTTCAGCACGAAATTTTGGTTGGTCGCCGTCTAGCGAAGAGTTAAACATGCCCCCTGAGCTGACTAACTTTTGGGCCTAATCTGCCCTTGATGACGTAGTTAGTGACAGCTCACTAACTTTAGTCACCCTTCGTGAATAGCAAACTAAAATTACTTTAGTACACAGTTCTATGGAGAAGGGGATTAACTTAGTGAGGGGTGATTAACTTAGTGAGGGGTGACTAAAGTTAGTGAGCTGTGACTAAAGTTAGTGAGCTGATGACGTCATTTTGAAGTTAGTTACCCTTCGAGAATAGCAACCCCTACTAAATATCGACTTAGTAGGGCTACTAAAGTTAGTGAGCTTTCGAGAATACCGGCCTTAGTGAATAAAGATGACCAAGAAGAGTAAACAGTGAAAGTTTGAGCAAAATCAGACAACCAGTTCAAGAGTTATGAATTTTGAAATTTTCAGTAAATCCCTATTATGAGGATTCTTGAGTTGGCAACTTTGCCAGCATCTGTGATGTCATTGTGGACAACTCTCAATTCATTTTGTACATAATTTTTCAAAAAAATTGATTTATATGAAATTTCAGGTCAGGAATCAACATAATTCTTCCCAATATGCTTGCAGAATTGATATAGCCATGTCATACCAAACAATAAATCAAAAGAATTTTTATTTCTCTTGAAAATAAAGAAAATATTGAATTCTGTGTACAACATGAATGGAGGGTTGTCCACGATGACATCACAGATGCTGGCAAAGTTGCCAATTTAAGGATCCTATAATAAGGATTAACTTAAACTTTCAAAGTTCATAACTCTTGAACAGATTGTCCGATTTTGCTCAAATTTTCACTGTTTACTCTTCTTGTTCTTCTTCATTCACTGGAAGCACACTGATGTCAAGGTTGCATTCTCCTTTAAGTCCCCACCAATCCCTGTCAGACAAAACTTATCAGATACAACTTACGTCCGTGCGCAATGTCTGAAGTCATCCTCTAAAAATTATCTGCATCGCTGCAGACTTTGTTGTGGCTACAGTGAATAGGTCAAAATATATCCTTCTGCCATTGCAAAGTCTCTCATATGGTCGGGCACTAAAATCAGAGTTGAGCGCGATCAAAGTTTAACTTGCACACACACTCCTGCTCAGGCGACGAAGATGGGACTTCCCTACTCAGCAGTCATTGTCTCCCAATCCAATGACATAAGTTGATAAACTTTGCAGTCAAAATGAAGTTTAACATTTGCTAATCAAGTTCATACCATTTTAAAAGGGGGTGGTGTGATCTAAAAAAAAATAGAAGGGGTGGTATCTCAAGTTCTCAACATAGAACTCTCTACACAAAGAAGGCGAGTCAGCGTTGATCTGGTGCACATGTTGTGTGTATGTACGATGCAGGGAAAAAATTAATTTTTTTTTTTCCCGGGGCTACTTTTTTAGCTCACTCGCCCGATTTTCTACATTGTATTACAGTTTACATTGGAGCCTATGAGAATTTCAGGGGCTCTTTTCAGTTTTCCAGGGTTCTTTTTGGCATTTCGGGGGCGAATTCGCCCCGAGCCCTCGATCCATTAGAAGGCCGACTTAAGCAGCCATCAATATTTATGAGCAAAAATGAATAATTCATGTTGTAAGATGATTCGTAGTCGCTTGCGTCTGTGCATGTTTTTAAACATTACGCCCATCAGCTAAGAACATGCGCAATGATGCACAATCAGTGCGCAACAAATGTGCAATAAATGCGCATTAAATCAAAGTATCAGAATAATAGTGATACGTGCCATACGCGTAGCAGATATGAATAAAGCAACAAAAACGGGTGCTTAGGTCGACCTTCAAATGATCCGAAAGAGGCGGGGCCTAATGCCATTCGCGTAATGATATAAGTGCGTGCTGCTTTTCGTCTAGTAAATTTATTATATGTCTATGGTGGTGACTTATTAATATTTACATATTAATGTTTTCATATTAAATCACGATTATGGCTAGCTATACACAGCGCTGTACAAGCGGGCATAGTGATGAAGCTGAATTCTCTCAGCTACAAAAGTGACATTATCTTAAAATTGAATGTTTGATTGATGTTTTTCGCTTCTCATATTTATTTTGACATTTTAGAACTTACCAAAAAAAAAAAACCGATAATTGATTGCTTTATTGCTTTATTGCGCTCGGAAATTTCATTCTCTCCGCTAAGGTCAAATGAAAGTTTGACCTCTCGCACGTAAAGTCTATGTATGCAAATGCCGATTACCTTCCAGGACACTGAATGGATTCGCCAAGATTTTGTGTATGTCCTTGTCCGACGCCGTGTTCTGCACAGCGTCGGGTCTGGCTAGATTATGGCAAGAATAAAGTTTATTTTAACAGTAGTCCAGAGGAAGTTTAATGCTGTTGGGTGGCGAGTCAATGCGCAAGGACATTAGTCTACAGCTGATAAGGGAAGTCTCATCTTCATCGCCTAAGTTCCATGCACCAGCTTTTGCATTTGCATGAGTAGGTCCTATGTGAGCAAGATGATCAAGCCTCTTAATCAAGATGATCGAGCCTCTTAAACTCTTAATCACCTTATTCTTGAGCCAGATCTTACGAATACAAGAGACTTTGCAAAGGCAGCCAGGATAGATATTTTGACCTATCCACTGCAGCCACAACAAAATCTGCAGCGATGTAGATAATTTTTAGTCGTAGCAGTTAGAGGACAAGGTCTTCAGACCAGGGTTGGTGGATTTAAATCACGTTGATTTAAATCATGATTTAAATCGCGATTTAAATCACCATGATTTTTTTTAAAAAAATCATTGATTTAAATCACTTCCATTGAAACATGTACAAATCATTGACAAATTGTTTGTTCAAGGTAGTTTTAATTCTTCAAATCAACTGAAAAACTTTGAATTAACTTTATATAAATTGAAAAACTTTGAATCAACTTTATATCAACAAAAAATCAACAAATCCTTCCTATCTACTTAAAACAAATTAAAATCAAGTCAATAGAAATCAGCTGATTTCTTAAAAATTAGAGATTTGTGTCATCAACAGTTACTCCATTTTTTGTAAATGTCAAGTTTTTCTTATGAAATTTTACATTCTTTGTCAGCTATTAATAGTGAAACAAGTTTCGTATTTATTTCTTATCATTTATCACACAATCCCAGACTTTTCAGAGAGCAGTAGAGTAAAAAATATATGTAAATGACAAAAGGTTTGTTGGCAGTTTTCCAGTTTTGATCCTTCACAGTTATACTTCTATCATGTGAAATTAAAAAAAAAATCATCTAATCAACAGATTCCACATGCTTATTTCTTCTTGTTACATTTATCACACAATTAACATAATGTAGTACAGTCACAATTTGAGTGTTGAAAAAAAGCTTTCTCATATACCTTTAGGTCACTAGCTCATTTTATGTTCAGTGCTATGGAAGCTTTGTATTTGCATGTAGCAATGGAAAGAGGATCTATAAAAACAATTTTCAAAACTCAAAATAAACTTTTAAAACTACATTTAAATGTTAAGATGTACATGTAGGTACTTACATGTAAGTTACAATCGATTACAGTTGAAAGTTGTGTCTGATTTAAAATACAATACTTCTTTTTGTAATACATATGTTGTAATATCATCAGTTTTGCTGGTTTTATCCTTTAAGTCAAACTTACAGTTGTATAGGGTCAAAAGTTTTTTTTTTTTTCCTACTTCATGTATCTAACAGATTTTTAGAGAACATGTGAATAAGGATTGTAGATTAATGTAAAAATCACAGTAACATAATGTAGTGTAGTCACCCTTTGACTAAGCTGTCTCTTATATTGGTCTCTAACACTGACAGTTTTGCATCTCTATCTGTAGCAATAGATGAGCTTTAATACCAATTTGTAAAACTGTCGCAAAGCTGTTGAGTGCATATTTAGATTTAGATACAATTTTCACTGAGGAGTGTCTGGAGATTTTCCTCTGGGATTTTTTTTAAATACTGAGTGGAAATTCACAGAGGGGAATATTCTCTAGATCTACTCACTGGGAATTCCTTATGGAAGTTTCCTTCATAGCCCTACATGTATGTATGATAGAATTAAGTTCATATACACGATTCCTCAAAATGATTTTTATTTGCCCATTTTGACTAGATTTAATTACAAATCATTATGGTTAAGAAAAATATTAGGAGTGAAATGTATGATAACATTAAAATTGATGTCATTGTAGGGTGAGGTCTTTTGGTAATTAAACTTTTTTTTCGAATGAACTTTAAAAAAATAAAAAAAATAAAAAAAATCTGATTTAAATAAAAAAAATCTGATCTAAATAAAAAAAATCTGATTTTTTTTATTTTTAAAAAAAATCAAAAAAATCCCCAACCCTGCTTCAGACAGGGAGTGGCGAGTTAACAACAGCGGCGACTCAGTGCACATGATGCTATGGACTTTTTTTATGGCAGTATATACAGTCACACGTGTGTCTTTACCATACAGCATCGACATGAGGATACAGCCACACTCGTCTGAATTCCCACTTATACTCTGTGCCACAGCGCTCTTGCTAGCGCATTACACAAGTGAAGTGCACATTCATGTGATCGCAAAACCCCAAAACTTGGATCGTCATGAAGGTTTTATCTCTTGAAATTCACTGATAATAATAATAATAATAGGCATTTGTAAGGTGCCATCTATCTAGAAAAATTCTATTCCGAGGCGCACAAGAAAAGAAAAGATAAGAGGGTTTGGATGAGTGTCAAAATGTCTAGTACCGGTATTGTTAAAATAGATATGTTTTCAACTTGGATTCAAAGGTTTCTAGAGATGGTATGATTCTCAAAGCCATTGGTAGATTCTTCCAAAGAGAGGGTGATGTAGCTGAGAAAGCACTTACACCACAGGCTACTTGCATCTTGGGGATCTTAAGAAGATACTTATGTGATGATCTAAGACTACGAGCTGGTGTATAGGGCATAATAAGGTCTTGCAGATAGCTTGGAGCCAATCCATTTAAGTTTTGGGGTTTGGCAACACACACATCGCTTGTGCAGTGCATACGTACACACTAGCGATAGCTGTAACTAGCGGCGCAGAGTATAAGTGGGAATTCAGTTGAGTGTGGCTGTATCCTCATGTCGATGCTGTGGATACCACACGCGTGTGGCCGTAAGGTAAAGACACACGCGTGTGGCTGTATACACTGCCTTTTTTTAATAGGGTCTGTATAACAGCGAAAAAAATACACGGGGCTCGGGGAAAATTCGCCCCCGAAACGCCAAAAAGAGCCCTGGAAAACTAAAATAAAAGGCAGTGTATACAGCCACACGCGTGAGTCTTTACCTTACAGCCACACGCGTGTGGTTGTATCCACAGCATCGATATGAGGATACAGCCACACTTGTCTGAATTCCCAATTGAAGTCTGTGCCACGACAGCTATCGCTAGTGTGCACTGCACTGCACAAGCAATGTGTATTCATGCGATGGTATGTGTTGCGACTTGCAAAACTTGGATCGTCACGAAGGTTTTATCTCTCGATTTCACTTATTATACCAACAATATTTTCACTTCATTCTCACCTGGTCAGCAAGCAGGTGACAATATAGTACAATATTGTTTGTATTTCAGTGAATTTCAAGAGCTAAAACCTTCGTGACGATCCAAGTTTTGGGGTTTGGCAACACAGACACATCGCTTGTGCAGTGCATACATACACGTTAGCGATAGCTGTAGCGGTGCAGAGTTGGAATTCAGTTCAGTGTGGCTGTATCCTCATGTCGATGCTGTGGATACAACCACACGCATGTGGCCATAAGGTAAAGACACACGCATGTGGCTGTATACACTGCCAAAATAAAATGTATGCGTTGCACAAGCGATGTGTATTCATGCGATGGTATGTGTTGCGGCTTGCAAAACTTGGATCGTCACAAAGGTTTTATGTCTCGATTTCACTTATTATACAAACAATATTTTCACTTCATTCTCACCTGGTCAGCAAGCAGGTGACAATACAGTACAATATTGTTTGTATTTCAGTAAATTTCAAGAGATAAAACCTTCATGACGACCCAAGATTTGGGGTTTGGCCCGGTGGTTTGGCAACACAGACACATCGCTTGTGCAGTGCATACATACACACTAGCGATATAGCTGTAGTCATGGTAGTAGTGTAGACTCTAGCGGCGCAGAGTCATGTTAGTGGGAATTCAGTTCAGTGTGGCTGTATTCATGGTATTTTCATGGTCGATGCTGTGGTTACAACCACACGCGTGTGGCCGTAAGGTAAAGACACACGCGTGTGGCTGTATACACTGCCAAATAAAAAAGAGCCCCTGAATTTCTCATAGGGTCCAATAGCAATTTAACTTAGAAAATTTGGGTGGGTGGGCTCAAAGACATGAAAGACATGAAAGAGTAGCCTCGGAAAAAAAAAAACAATAATTTTTTCCCTGCTGTATAGATCTAGAGCAATAACCTGATAACTTACCTGTTTTATATACATCGTAAAAGTTTCACTGCAGTCCCTTCACTTAACTTAGTCGTTGACTTTGGTCTGCTTGGACATGGACGCCAGCTCATGAGCTCAGAAAATACTATAGAGTAAAGCGCCCGTCATTCGACCTGTGCCGTGATTCGACCTATTATCACTATATCACAAGCCAGCACATATTATTGTCACAACACACACTAATCACTTCATTACACAAAGAGATATTGTCACTCACCACAAGAAAGTCCCTTAGTCACCTCCAAAAATCCATCTAAAAAGCCAAATTCCGGCGTCAAAAATGCAAAATCGGCGCCATATTTCCAAAGCACGCGGAGGCTTAAGTCCACTGCTAAGAAACAGGGTCGCAGAAAAAGCGCTAAAAATAAAGAAATCGGCGGTTTTGTGACGAGCTTTTTCGTTTATCTCTAGCTCCGAGTGTGATGGTATCGGCGAAAAACAAATGAAAAACCAAACCCCCCGTATCTGCCGATACAGTGACTTCATGTACAAAGTTGAATGCAAGTCCCCGCTGGCCTTCATTCGACCGCAACGGGAGCACCGCGGGCGCCGCAACTTCGGCGATGGACAACCGTGTGTGGTGTGGCGCATTTCAGCGGCCCTCATGCGCGCTGACATTGAACGCGCAGTTGCGCCCGGTCGAATGATTGCCGGGGGATATCGAATGAAGGGCATGAAACATAGCGATATATTTTCATATTTTCTAAAAAATTGTGATGCATTTGAAAAAATAAACATTGTGATAAAAATAGTTTAATATATTTGACATGAATTTATGTAGATATGATTTTGTGAAAAGTAAGTTTAGCAGAATAAACATTGCAGAAAAGCTTAAGCGGTCGAATCTCGGGCAGTTTACTCTAGATCTAGTCTAGTCTAGATCTAGAACGTGTAGACTAACGTTACGTAGCTAGGGCATAGGCCTAACTAAGTAAATCTAACGATCAAGTGACGATGTTTCATTCAATCATGTACTCTGTAACGTTGTCCTGATGCTTGCTTGGCTACTGCACGCAAGCCAAAAAAGTTACAGTTTCTAGTGAGTTAGCTAGCTCGATGATACTGCTAAAGCTAGCGGGTACGGGTGCCCGGTTCTTCTCAAGAGTCAAGGCCTAACCTCGGGGCCTAGCTAGCCGGCCGCGTACGGTCACATCGATCATATCAGGGCGCGGGCCGGCCGTATCGCGTATGATGAAACGAACAACGCTCAGATCAGATCAGCTATATGTAGTGTATTGTAGGATCATATTTTTTTCAAAGAAACCAATTGTACCAAAATGGCGCGCTTTGTTCAGTAGGGTAAGTCTATTATTGTATAGGGGTGTCATCCTGTTTTTGATTGATGATAGCAATTTATTGAAAGAATGTTCCTGTACTCATCATCATTTTTAGCCTAAAATTTGGGAAACTGTTAAAATAAAATATTGATATGTAACTGTAGATTTTAAATTCGTTACACAGATTCGACAGAATTGCAATCTAATAATTTGTTCGTAGCACGAATAATAGAACCTGCTAAGGTAATCGCCATTTTAGCGGTGTAAAAAAAAAATGAGGGAAATTAATAAACATAGGCTTAATAGACATACAAAAATGTGTGTATTTCATCATTGTTTCCATTTGTTCCACAATGACTTTCCCTTCGTCACAAGAACTAATTTTAAAGTGAATTACAAGTTAAATGAAAGAAAATATTAAAATACACATTATATAGATTATTAGATGATCCATTATACATCAGAGGGGAGCTAGCTCAGATGGTAGAGCGCTCGCTTAGCATGCGAGAGGTACCGGGATCGATGCCCGGGTTCTCCATATGAAGTATTTTTGTTTTGTTTTGTTTTTACCCCCCTTGCTTTCCATTCATTTTCATTTTTTTAAATATATACATGTATGTATTTTCATTATTCTAATACAAATTATATATATATATAAATAAAATTCATGATGCTATGTACCTATACAGCCCTGGGATTACACCAGCTCTATTTTGGGATGAGCACTCAGTGTTAATTCCATTATTTGTGGAACTAAAAAATGATTATAATTCGAGATGAATGGACTAATACTGAAGAAGACAATTAACCCAGGACAAATTCGGCCAGGACAAATTTCCCCCCAAACTTATTCCCTCCCTTTATCGTTTTTAGTTTTTTTCCCCCCTCTAGAAGCTAGTTTTTGACCACCTAATAAACTTATAAATGTCCAAGAGGATGAATAGCTAGTGATACTTCTCTTGGTCTGTATACTATGGCCTTCTCATCATTTTAATTTCAATTTGATTAGGACATTTTGAATGACATGAGATTCAGATAGAAAATTTAAGTCATCAAACAACAAAAGATTCTTGCAAGATGAAAGGACTATATAATTGCGAAAGGAAAATTCAACAATGCATGTTTGGAAAGCAACCCAAGAACCATAGATTATCAAAAGTAGCCATTTGCCCCCATGAAATGAATAAAATACCCACAGAAAAGCGAAAAAATGGCGGACAATCGGGCTAACTACTGAACAATCAGCCCCAGACTATTTTGCATTGTAGACATTATGAAGACCCCCTCCCTGTACCCCTAGGACAATTACCATCTAGGACATTCATGTTCTGTTAATGGTTCTAAAGTATCTATCCTTCCGATGGACCCTGTGATGTAGTTGTCCTTTGGGGATACAAGTCCTTGGCTACTTGTTCTAGGGGGAATTGTCCGGGGATAATTGTCTTGGGGGTTAGTAAATGTAGGGGATCCCAAGGGCCGGGGAGTAGACGTCCACTTATCAAGAGTTTATAGCTAGTTAAAATTTATTTCAAAACTTCCAGTAACCAGTAATGATGTAATCAACACTTCCTATATTAACCCACATAAAACAGCTGGTCTAATAATTTTTTTTTCCAGGGCTGTATATCTTTTAAAACTTAACAAAATATAGGCCTACTTTCTACTTATCCACTCTGTAAGAAAACTGTTGCTGGGCTAAAGCCATGAGCATCTTTGAACATTGGATGGTGTGTGCGCTCTTAAGTTTACATTATTATTATTATTATTCCCATTATTCCATTATATTCCTCTCTTCTCTCTCTCTCTCTCACTGTCTCTCTCTATATTTCTCTCTCTACCTTCCTAACTATCTCTTACACCTTTCATTACAATCACAAATAAGAATTGCAAACAAGGCAGCAATATGATATATTTCATTTACTTTTAGTTAATCATATATCAATGTAAAACACACACACATGGCACAAAATTGACAAATCTATTCATATATATACATGAAAAAATGGATATCTATAAATACATCACTGGAAATACATACAAACATAATCACACTAATGACCTGTAGAAAATACTACCACCTGGGGGGTGTTTCATAAAGCTGTTCGTAAGTTACGCACGACTTTATGCACGACTGGAACATGTTTTTAGGTGCTTATCAGATTCTCAATCATTTACATGTAGCACAAGATCATATGACCAGTCGTGCGTAACTTACAAACAGCTTTATGAAACACCCCTCTAGATAATCTTTCAAGCATATTCATAAATAACTCCAATCAAAATTTCATTTTAGATGCATAAATCATACTTGCTCAGCATATTTCATACTGGTAAATCGCATATTTCCATACACCACAACTCATGGAATACTTAAGTCTGATTCAGGCAGTTGTTTCCCAAATGAATATATAAATCCCAAATTAAAAAATATCACTGAAGGTGATCAACACCCTTGCCCCGATGTGTGTGTTAAATTTCCTGAGCATTGCTTGAAAAATGAGGAGTAGTTGGATCCACAATATTTCTCCCTGATATATTGCCATAATATGCCCTTACCATGGCAACACAGTTACTGACACATTCAAAATTATGTCTTGTACGTCTTCACCTTAAGACCAATGTGTGTGCCGAATTTCATGAGCATTGCTCAAAAAATGAGGAAGTAGTTCTATCTGCAATATTTCTTTGATTTATTGCCATAATATGCCATTGCCATGCTGTTACCATGGCATCACAGTTTCCAACATATTCAAAATATGTTTTGCACATCTTTATCCCAAGATCAATGTGTGTGCCAAATACCATGAGCACTGCTCAAAAAATAAGGAAGTAGTTCCATCCACAATATTTCTCCCTGATTTACTGCCATAATATGCTGTTACCATGGCAACAGTTTCTGACACATTCAAAAACATGTCTTGCACATCTTCATCCCAAAACCAACATGAGTGCTGTAGTGATATTACTATTGTAAAAGTCTGAAGACAAGACTTATCATTATCGCATCAATTCATAGTCCTCCTAATAAATGGCCAAGTTAAGCCTCCATAGTTTAAAAGACCTGTGTCATGAGTATTATATCTGCATCGGCCTACCAATAAACCGATATAAGTGCCAAATTTCATGACCACTGCTCGAAACATGAGAAAGTAGCTTAATCTGCAAGACTCCCCATTGATTTATTGCCATAATGCCATTGCCAAGCTGTTATCATGGCAACGCAGTTTCCCACACATTCAAAATACATGTCTTGCACATCTTCACCCCAAGTCCACTGAGTGTGCCAAATGCCATGAGCCTTGCTCCAAAAATGAGGAAGTACTTCCATCCGCAAGATTCCCCACTGATTTATTGCCATAATATGCCGTTGCCACGCTGTTATCATGGCAACGCAGTTTCCGACAAATGTATTCAAAATATATGTCTCGAACATCTGCATCCTAAGACCAATGTGTATGCCAAATTTCATGAGCACTGCTAAAAAAATGAAGAAGTAGTTTGAACCGCAAGATTTGCAATGGACCAACTCCGCCCAACCGTACACTAATTCCTATTATAACCCCTTCAATCTTCGTTTGGCTGGGCTATAAAACACTGTGACAATGAAAAACTGTTGATTAATACCCACTTGTAACAGAACAAAAAAATATCACCTACATTTTAGTTTCCTTTAGAAACCTTTACAAGAATATGCATCATAAAACATCATGTTCTCAATCAATTCAAATTTTTCTTCTTTTAACAATTCCGGCAAAATATTTTCTTGATTGGACAGGAAAGATCTGCAAATTCCTGATCCCACAGCAAATTGTCACCGGGGGGGGGGAAGTCCTCTTTTTTTCAATCATGAATTGTGGTCCTGAGAATATGTAACAGGCCATCATGGTTCAACAGAGGCTGCAACATGATGGTCCTAAGGCAGATACTACCTTACATTAGCTGCTAAGTACACAGGAGACAAAATGGGGAAAACCAAAGAGGCTGAAACTTGGTGAGCTGAGAGTGGAATTGCCATAAGTCCAAATAGTGAAATTTTGGTAGCAGTATTCCTAAGGATTTGTAAGTTTATCAGAAGACATAACATCCCTCAAAATGAAGGACTTAAACTTTCTTATTCTTTATCCAATTTTAAGAAACCTTTCAATCAGTTGTTTCTCTGATGTTTGTTCTTTCCCTCAGAGCCACTTGCCACTCTCCACTCAAGTAAAGTTAATGGCTTTCAGGGAGGAAGAAATTCTTTGAATTCCTCATCATGGTATCCAAGCTGAAGTCAGGGCCCTCAGGAAGAATAATAGCAAGACTAATGAGGTTACCCTGCATAATAAGACCATATATTAGTATTTGACATTTGCTCCCCATTCCATTTCAGCAAAGATACACCATAAGGGTCAGGGTTACAATAGGGTTTTAGATTAGGTTTCAAGTAAGGTTTATGTTAAGTACAGTGTTTGGTCAAGAATTAAAATTCCGTAACTGATATTGTTGCCAGAGCACATTTCATAAAACCATCATATTTATGATTGAATTTCCCTACAAGCACAAATTAACCTTTTGATTAGACTTTATTCACAGTAGTCATGTAGCAGAGCAGCCAAGTACAGCCTTTGCTCAAACTCATTGGCAGAGTCCTACAGAAAGCAATCTTGACCAAAGTTGACCCTGAGGTTAAGGGCTGCTTGTGCATGGGGTCAAAGTAGGGTCAGCTGGTTGTTGCGAGTGAAGTTTAAGAGTCTCCCTGCAACAAAATATTTTGTTTAAGCATTCATGGTTTGTTCACAATAGTCATGTAGCAGAGCAGCCATGTAAATCCTCTGCTCAAACTCATTGGCAGGGTCATACAAGAAGCGATCTTGACCAAAGTTGACCTTGAGGTAAGGGCTGTTTGTGCATGGGGTCAGAGGTAGGCTTGGCTGGTCATCCTGTGTGAAATTGAAGAGTCTCCCTGCAAAGAAGTGACATAATGAAAGGACCAAATAAATCATTTATTCTTAATGTTAATGACAAATTCTGAGCTAATAAAGTATGAAACAAATTCTAAATCAATTTTTTTACAATTTTTTAAGAAGGTGATCTATGGAACCATGGTGCTATTGCACCCATGGTACTTGTATACCTTTTGATTTTTTTTTCCAACAGAATGTAGTATGAAAGTCAATTCAACAATAAAACAAAGACTAAAACTCTTATATCATTAACAATAAAATAATTTACAAATTGTTCCTCATTTCTTCTATTCCAAATCTTGCCACATCTCTCTCACATTTTACCCACTCCATCTCTCTCCTTCACACTACTATTCCTTAATTCCTCATTCTTTCTGTTCCCCTTCTCTCTCATTCTCTCTCTCTCTCTCTCTCTCCCTGTATACTTGTATTTTCCCCTCCATTCTCCCTCCCTTCCTCCTTTTCCTCTAACCCCCTTCCTCCCCCCCCCCCTCCACCCCCTCCATGGTACTCACTGATTGGTTTTCCATTGATGGTAAAGAAGACCACCCCAGGGGGTAGGAGGAGAGCACATCCAATAGTCAGTACAGGGCACTTAGGAACCTGAGAAGTCAAAGAGCATGATATAATAACATAGCTGTCAACAGGCTAAAATGCCACAGAAAATTAGTAGTTTGTGCCTGTTTCATCTGAATACTGTGTTTTTATTCACTACCTCAGGGTCAAAATCTGTTGGAATAACATTTTCATCCACATAATCTGAGAATTCTTCAAAGAGGCAAACAATCATGTAAACGCTAAAATCGGAAAGATAAAAATTTTGTATCATAACTGATTGGATTAGTATTCTTAAAGCAATATACAGGGTCATCACATTAATATGTATTAAAATTTCATCCCTTCCACATAGTTCTAATTAAATTCAATGCCCCTATATGTACAAAGACGACTTGATGAGTAATATGTACTAGTAATGATTTTCTTATTTGCTAGATAAATCTATATACCTACCTAGTTTGCTAGTCTCCCGGCTATGCAAGCCAAATCTAGTATTTTTTACAGACAGTCACAAAAAGTGTGCACCCCCCGCTTCCCAGGTATTGTCCTCTCCTTCCTCACGCACCCGCATGAATGTCCACTGCCATCTTCCTCTACTGCGAACAGCCCCAACAGTAAGACATGTTGCTTGCAAGGAGGGGGCAGGACGGAGGGTAGATCAGCGTGCAGGATTCTTGCGTGAATTTATCAGTGTCTACGACGATGCTCAGTATCTGGAGGCCGCCATATTGTAAAACGCATTCACTGCAAGGTGGTGCTACATTGCCAATCTCCTGAATTCAGGAGAGTGGCAATATAGCACCATCTTGCGGTTAGCGTACATATTGTTTACAATATGGCAGCATCCAGACACTGAACGATGTCACAGACACCACTACATTCAAGCAAGAATCCTGCAAGTTAATTTTCCTCCCACAATTCCATTTCACTGAGTAAGGTTTGAAACATAATAGTGTGTAAAAGCTATAATAGAAATGATAGCATTGCCCTTTCCATATGCATGCATGAGCCAAGTTTGTTGAACCGTCAAATGGTTACCGAGTTATCACAAGAACGAACCATTTCTATGTACATAATGACCTGTATGACCTTTGACCTTTGACCTTGAGACCCAAAATCTCATCAGATCATTGTCCCTCCCATATGCATACCTGTGCCAAGTTTGAGGTTGATCGGTCAAATGGTTGTTGAGTTATGGTGAAAACAAACCATTTCTATATACATAATGACCTCCAT
Organism: Echinometra lucunter; assembly: GCA_029962745.1. Lineage (NCBI taxonomy): Eukaryota > Metazoa > Echinodermata > Echinoidea > Camarodonta > Echinometridae > Echinometra > Echinometra lucunter. Next base: position 7,373,068 of record CM057159.1, on the reverse strand, counting down.
GACCTTTGACCTTTGACCTTGTGACCCCAAAATCTAATCAGATCATTGTCCCTTCCATGAGCATACATGAGCCAAGTTTGAAGTTGATCTGTCAAACGGTTCTTAAGTTATCGCGAGAACGAAAACGGGACGGACGGACGACCTGAAAACATAATGCCTCCGGCAACCACCTACGGTGGGCGGAGGCATAAAAAGGGGGGAGAAAGAGATCGGGAACTTCCCTTACCCACTCAATTGTCTCTATTTTCCAGCACAGATTTGATCTCTTAAAGAAAATGCTGCCCGTCTGTGAGCTAAGGCCAACATGCGCAGTGGTTGAACTGTGATGGAGACTCTGGGAGGAGAGGTGCAGACAACTAGCCCTCAGGAAAGCCTATCAAAAGCTAGACTTAGCTTGAGAGCCGGACTTCTTTGAGAGGCCTCTGTGAGAGCCAGAATGCCCTCTGGTGGTGAAAACTGCCTCCTCCACCCCCTCTACGAGAGGAACTATGAGTGCAGGAATAGGGAGAGTGTCGGTCGCCGACAAAGTTGTCCAGAAACAACAACCCTGCGTTAGGGAGCAGTCAGGGCCGGCTGGCAGGGTTCACGGAGTTGCTTGGCCATCTCGGCAGCCAGTATCCATGCCTCTATCTCTTTTTGCTCGGCCCCATAGCATGACAGGGACATGACAGGGGCTCGGCTGGAGCAGGAAGAGTCAAGACCATTTTGGATAAAAAAGATACCTGACAGGTCAACTCTGAGTCAGACCAAGCTTGGTCATATGTACGATTAAAGGCGTTTTCAGATATGAGGCTATTTTTTGGCGCCACTTTGTGTGCACACATTTTCTTTGTACAGGTCTGTGGGGTATAGGGCAACAAAAAAAATGTCGCCGAGGCAGGACACATTTTTGTTTGCTGCCTGGCTACAAAAAAATGCTCATCAAATTCCTAAAAAGTTTGCACAGAAAAAATTGCCAAGAGATTGTTTGCGCAAGTTTTGACAAAATGCTCTCTTATTTGAGAGTTGACGTATTAATGCGCGTTCATTAGCATAAGTGGCGACACAAAGTCACCTCATTGCTGAACACAAAAAATGTATGCACACAAAGTGGTGCCACAGAGTCACCTCACAAGTGAAAGCACCTTAAGGGCTCCAATGGATACCACCATGGGTCCATATGATTTTCTTCCCCAGGTGGAGCACCAAGTGCGGCAGGTGAGGGGGGGGGGGGGGGAGGTGCCACTACAAGTTGTGGATCAACCACGGAGTGCGACCAGTCAGAGCCACCAGCGAGAACCCCGAGGTCAGACCCCTGAAGAGGGGTAGCAGGGGTAGTGGTCTCTGATAAGAGAGACCAGTCTTGCTGCTGAGCAGACATAATTATAATAACAAGCCAATGTGTCTTGCCACATCCGTGTGCAATCATTCTTGCAAGTAAATTGTACTTTAAAACAGCAAGGAGATACGTACTATTCAAATTAATCAAAAACAAGCACTGAAACAAACACAAACGAATCGGAGCACAAACAACACCAGCAAACACACATGAAAATACCTACATGGGGCTAAATGTTAAAAAGGGAAAGACGTACCTAAAATAAGGATGTAATGTTCCCCAATTAGCAAGAAGTGACAAAAACTGAAGACGTACAAGCTAAGCGCAGAAATAAAGGGTAGAAACCTAAATGTCAGGTTGCCGTTGTATAAAAACTTGCTATTATAATAACTTTGCCATCAATGGTAACTGATGGTAATGTTGCTTAACAGCCAATCAAAATCCAGTATTCCATGAAAGTTACCATTGATGGCAAAGTTACTACAATAGCAAGTTTTATGCAACGGCACCCAAGAGCGCTACAACTTTGCTTCTTTACTCCATGAGTGTGAGCATGAAAGAGGAAGATGGCTGTATGCATTCATGCAGGTGCGTGAGGAAGGAGAGAACAATAGAGAAGCGGGGGGGGGGGGGGGGGGGGGGTTGGTGGTGCGCACAATTTTTGACTGTTTGTCAAAAATACTAGATTTGGCTTGCGTATTCAGGAGACTAGCAAAAAAGGTAAATATATTGATTTACTGCAGTAAATATGAAATCCTGACAGTTTACAATATGAAAATAATGTCACATTGTATTCCTTTACAAAAGCAGTTCGACCTCGCATGGTCAGAAATTATGCCTCTGCCTCCCACAAAATTTTTCATTACTGCACATCACTTAATAAATACTACTTACATGTACTACAACTGTAGTTACCATTATCTCTTCCACCCTAAAAATTTATTTCACCCATCTTCGACTAAAATCTCTGCCATATATGCCAATTGCCAAGATATCAAGATGGAAAAATATTTTTTGCAAATAATTTCAATACTTTTTAGACCCTATGACTATGACCTCTGACCTACATTCCCCCAAATCTAATCAGATCATCTACCTATGGAGATAAATACTAGGGCCAAGTTTGAAGATAATATGGCACCTTAAAAAGTTTCTTGAGATATCATATCGATTCAATTCAATTTCATTTATTTCCATCAACGTGGTACACATATATATACAAATAAAATATGGAATATGAAACAGCAAATATCATTGAAATCAAACATAAAATACATAGAAATATAAATCAAATAAATTATTACACTTAAAAGGTACATTTGTAAAAGCCAATAAGGCTTGACAGTTGGATGTACCTGCAGACGCATTACAATCAATTATGTACATAGAAGGCTATCACCTGGAATTTCATACATTTAACCTCTGTGACCTTTGACCTTTGATCTCAGAGTGGTCCACAAGAGTTTTTAGCAAGTCACTGCGACATGTTACATTTTTTGTGTGACATTCTAAGGGCCCTGCCAAAATTAGCAACATGCTGATAACAAGGTTTATGTTATAGGATTACAATTTGTGAAAATCTGGCTAAAACAGCCAGCTGATGAATTGCACAACCCAATAAGTTCGCTCCTTACAATTTTACAAACCTATACAATGTTCGATTAAAGTTGCATTAAGTTTTCAGTCTGAGGCTAAGCGCATGGTACTATTTACTGGCACATATGGGATAGGGTTAGCACAATTTATTTCTGAGTCCTGGCTTGACCGGTAATTGGAGCACTAGAGAGAGTGTGGGAGAAAAGGCCATTCAAAGCAAGTCTCCTTTCACCATGTGCGCCACATGTACCGGTATTCTGAATATTCATGACCAAATATGGGATTCAGCTAATGGGAAGGTATGGTGGTTGATCTGTGAGCGTGTGAGAGAAATGAGCCTTCGCCATGCAGGGCTTTGTGTGTTATAAAACTTATGAATATTCAAGACCAAATACAGGATTCTGAGAATGGGGTGGTCAATGTCATGTCATGTGAGCTGATGCATGGATCATATGCTAGTACCAGGATAGAGAGGGGAAAGCTATCATATATGATACAATTTAAAGGGGACTGGCTGTACTAGAAACAGAATAATGAGATGAAGTGATTGAAAAGGTTTTTTTTTTAAGAAGTGAGTGTTATGTCTTGCTTCACAAGATATTTTTTTATTCCTGCTTTTGTCTGCCCCACAAGTAAAAATGTGGTCATAATGATGATCTAAAATGTGCATTATGATTGTGCACCTGTGACCTGTTAGTGCACCCATCAAACCAGATTGTTTTTTATTTTAGTTTATTCTTTTGCTTGTCATTTATGCATCAATAATCAAAGAAGTGCATTATAATATGACATCGTGTTGCCATATTTCATTTTAATTCATGTCAATCCATATTTTAGAGTTTCAGCTGCCCGATGCTTGCAACATGCTTCAGGTTGTGGACCACCCTGGACCTACAAACCCCAAAATCTAATCAGATCGTCTACCTATGGTGATACATACTGCGACCAAGTTTGAAGTTCATACCTCAAACCGAGTTCTTGAGATGTTGCGTTAACGAAAAAGCAGGATGGACGGACAGACGGATGGAAAACCCAAATACATGCCTAAAGGTACCACCTTCGGTGAAGACAGGCATGGGGGGTGGGGGATTATTATTATTGTTATTATTATTATTATCATCATCATTATTATTATTATTAATTATTATTATTGTTATCATTATTATTATCATCATCATTATTATTATCATTATTATTAATATTATCATTATTATTATTACTATTTTTATTCCTATTATTATCATCATTATCATTATTATCATTATTATTATTATTATGATTGTTATCATTATTATTATTATTATGATTATCATTATTCTTATTATTATAATTATTATAATCATTATTATTATTATGATTATTATCATTATTATTATTATTATTATTATTATCATTATCATCATCATTCTTCTTCTTCTTATTATTATTATTATCGCTATTATCATTAGTAGTAGTAGTATTATTAGTAGTAGTAGAATTACTTTCCATGCTTTTTTTTTTGCTTCTAGAAAAAATAAGCAGCTATTTCAAATTCCCTGCCTTTCCAGATATTCACTGACCCATCAGAGCCCTGTAAAATATAACCCTACCTGTTCTATGCTGTTGTCTGGCATCACAAGCTTGTCTTCTTCAGTCAGGACTGCACAAACCTGGATGCTGGCATCCGCACTGCAGTACCCAATTACGACTGGCCTGAAAAACAAACACAACTTAGATTTATAATAAACTTGATCTGCATGAACTGCAGAACCCTATAGCGGTTGGTCTGAAAAACAAATATACCAGTACATACATAAGGAGGAGTATATAAGAATCAATAACTTTTTCTTTGTTTCCTCATGTTGTATCTTAGACAATTACTCTTTGCCAATCACACACCTAGAACAACTAATCACTTATGACAATAAACGGATTGGCAATTACCCTCTGGATGATTAATCAAGATCTTCTATACTGAGAGCAAGAAGGGTGCTATCTACATGAAATGATATCAGTCGATATATGAATATAGAATTCTGAGAAGAATAACATTAAACATTTGATGATTTTCAATCAAAATCAATGCATTTTGTCTAATTTTCTCATAAAAAGTCAAGAGCTGACCCAAAAATTTGAGTATGAGGTATGACGTAAAAGTGGGTACCCAGTTTCACGATTTGCAGTTGTGCTGCATGCTGGACTGTACAATATGTATTATACCTTGCGCACATTTTACTAGAAGTGCGCGACAAGTACCCACTTTGACGTCATTTTGATGTCAAAGTGGGTACCAAGTTGAAACTGGGTCACAGCTGAGGGGTCAAAAATATCCTGAAATCTTACTACATTTGGAGGTTTCCTTGGCAACACCACTTTTAAAAAATCATTCGGCATATCATGATGCAAATGGTGTGGCAAAAGCAGGATATTGATTTTGAAGAAAAGCCTGGTCTACAAAAAGGCAAAAACATCAACATCGAATATTTACTACAGATGGTTTCTCATTCCTCACCTATGATCAACATGGCAAATGTTCACTTCAAAATAGAGTGAAGGCGGAGGTTGGAACTCCTCTGCCTCTCCACCTCCCTCAGTATCCACTGATCCCTGGATTCCTATTTGCCCTGCCTCATCACCTGATCCTGCTTCATTGCGTCTGGTTGGCTCACATCCCAGGCCAAAGGCCTGCCTATACAGGGAACAAGATTCTTGCTGCAGCGATGCGTCAACCTCTGCAATCTTTGCCATGACTATGTGACGTGGGCTGTCTGTCATTTCGGCAAACGCTTCCCCACCCATTTCAGCATACTTAAAGTCAATGGCTTGATTATCATTATCATTATCAACATATTCTTTGGACATTAAATCTTCAAGACTATGAGACTCGGGAAAGGAAACAAGTTCTGGGAGATAACTTTGCCTTGCTAAGCTATCTTGATGGTGTCCATCACTGGTTTGGATTTGTGAGAGAGGCTTTATTTCAGGAAAGACAAGGACTTCATCTTGGAATGGTAGATGAGGTCTCTGATGAGCCTGGCAGAAGGGAATGTAACCATCGGGAATGACATCTGCATACCTGTTGGGAATATGTTTAGTAAACAATATTTCTAAATCAAATGTGCTCTTTCACTTTGAGTAGGAAGTGGAGTGAGATGTAGAGGTATCACAGTCTTAAGCAGACTGTGAATTTAAAGAGCAAATTCTCAAGACAACTTCCAATTTATAGCATGTAGCTTTAAAATATTCTGAAAAGGCCTTCATCTACATTTGACTCCCCTGCTGCAGGAGAAACATGATAAATTTTGAGGACTAAAAAGACAATTCAGAAACCCCTATGTAACAATTACGCGGGGGAGGGGGGGGGGGGATGTCTCATATAGACCTGTACATAATCCACATACATCACTTTCTGATAAGCAGTCTTAATGAAGATTGAAGTAGAAGTGGTATTGATAGGGATTTCATTCAATGATTGCATCATCATCTCTGAATTTGATACCATTTTTCTTGATTTTTTTAGATACCCTAAATGCATAACATGCATTACCCTTTTCACGCATCTTTACGTACGCAGATGATGTACAGGCCTCAATGAGACCTTTTACTGCTGATTTTCCATTACATGCAAATGATTATTTCATAATATTTCCTGGGCATGGTGCAACACTCTATAAATGCGTAATTCATTGCTTAAACATTGAATGAAAATGCAGGAGGATTAGATGAAGCTCAATATGAAAATATGATTACCTGAACTTTGAGTCTCCAAAGTTGAACTTGATCTGCTGGTCAGTTGAGAGAGAACAGGCAGGATACCAGCCTTTACTAAGGTCCAGACCTGTGTAATGTACATCAAAGTCATATCTGTTATGCCACTTATATTCATATCACAACTTAGGTGAAGGATCATTTTACACTAAAATTTGAAGTCCATTGACTTTCCATGACCACATTAGTACCATGTTGGCATGGGCTGCAGCATCCAAGTGGCAAACAAATACCATGCAGCGATGTATATTATTTCTTGTTTGTAATAGCCTCCGTCTCCCCTCACAGTCATAACCGTACACGGCCCACACCCAATATTAATATCCATGACTTTCCACGTCTTTCCATGAATGTGGGAACCTGTTTCTATATGTTGTAGAAGTTTAGGATATACAAGCACTCCAACCTTTAGACATGACAACTACATTTTAAAGGAGAATGCAACCCAAGCATCAGTATGCTCTCAGTGAATAAAGATGATCAAGAAGAGTAAACAGTGGAAGTCTGAGCAAATTTGGACAACCTGTTCAAGAGTTACGAATTTTGAAAGTTTCAGTAAATCCCTATTATGAGGATCCTTGAGTTGGCAACTTTGCCAGCATCTGTGATGTCATCATGGACAACTCTCAATTCATTTTGTACATAGTTTTTCAAAAAAATTGATTTATATGAAATTTCAAGTCAGGAATCAACATAATTCTTCCCAGTATGCCTGCAGAATTGATAGAGCCATGTCATACTCAAAACAATAAAAGAATTTTTTTTTCTCTTGAAAATAAAGAAAATGTTGAATTCTGTTTACAAAATGAATGGAGAGTTGTCCACGATGACATCACAGATGCTGGCAAAGTTGCCAATTTAAGGATCCCATGATAAGGATTTACTTAAACTTTCAAAGTTCATAACTCTTGAATAGATTGTCCGATTTTCCTCAAACTTTCACTGTTTATTCTTCATGTTTTTTCTTCATTCACTGGAAGCTTACTCAATGTCTGGGTTGCATTCTTCTTTAACTACAGTATCTTACCTTATACTTCCTTGCAAGGAGGTTAGAAGTCTGCGTAATTCAAATACTAGAGAACAGTCATTATGAAAATCCCTCGTTTAAATAGACCCCACCACTTTAGCACATGATCCTATGCATCTTAGGTGGGGTATAGCTACCCGCTATCCAAATGACACATTAAAAGTCTTATCAGTACTAGCATCTTCACACGAGAGGGGGTGGTTTTGGATTACGCCTGCACTCCTCATCATCTTACGTAATAGTGTTAACAAACTCCTAACATCACACTGTCTGAAAGGAAATATGAAGTAGAAAATATATCTGTAGTTCTGCAATTAAGCCTTTGGCTGCGAAAGAATTTTCAATAAACCATTACCATTACATTGAAAAAAAATCACCCTAAAATGCTTCTTTTTTCTTTTATCTATTGACCAATTTTGATCCTTTTTTTTTTGTTTGTTTCATCTAGCACACTTACAGGAAGTACACAGATCTTCTACACAGAATTTTGAAATTATTTCTCAAACATTATTTATGGTAAATTATGCATATTTATTCAAAATCACTTGTTACTTATTCATTTCAGTGTCAATTAGTTGAAAATTGCAAATTGCAAATTGCATGAATTGCTATAGCTCGATGCCGGATGAGCGCCATTTCACTGATGTGCTTGTCATATCAACCCCCTTTCTTGAGTTCTGGCCCAGGTTACCCAGCCACTTCTGTCTCATCCTGTTGTGTGACCATGATTAGGCAAAACAACATATGTCATTCATTTTTCCTTTTTCAGGTTTGTAGCATTTTGGATATAATTTCAGCTTTCAAATTGATTCAAATTTTAAGAAAACTGCACCTAAACTTCAGCAATATTCCCATTTTGATTGAGATTATCTGGCAAAACAGCGCATGTCAACTTACACCTTTTCTTGCAAAAATATTTATGTCCCACGCTGTTTTGCCAGATCACAACGCAGCGTGCATAACGACATACGTTGTTTAGCCAAATCACACCAGAGATGCAAGAGTCATGTGTTGGCAAAAATATCAATCTCTACAAAATCACTGATAGACTGAAATAAATTGTTTCATTAAATAAATGTACCCCAGACAGTAGAAGAATGTCATCCATTAGATGTAGACAACATATCTTAGAAAATGATTCAACTTAAGAGAAATGGGAACACTTCAGAACACTTTAAACTGTAAAATTGGAAATCTCTGATATCTCAGAAGTACCGAAATTGATATACATTGTTTCGCCAGATCACAGCTGTGTAATGGGAACAATTTATCATTTTATTTTGTGAGTCTTCTTAAGAGCTCATATTAGCTCACGCTTCAGCTGCAAACAGAAAGGGTATGCTCATCACTCAGATCCTGAGCGCTGCAGGATGGGCAAATGAACGTACATTCATGAAATTTGACATTAAACCACTTTAAATGAAGGGACAATTTGCAAGGTCCATCTTGGATTGCCCAAAAGAATCCAAGGTAAAGATTAATTACCTCTGTGAATTGTATTTGTACAGTTGGATCGGTTGGCTCCTACCCATTGGCGTAGATACTAGTGAAATGTGACTACTCCTTAAAAATCTTACGCGAGCTCTTACGGAGACTCACAAAATAAAACTGAAAGATTAAACAAGAACTTGCAATTTGAAGTTTGATCTTTATTTTATGAAGGCTGAAGGAAGAGATTACATGCCCTCCTTTCCATATCCAAATTCATTCAACAGTAATTTAAGTTCTCGTACTCTTCTGTCCTCCAGTAGTCACATTTCATGCTTCGAAGAATGACTGCACATGCGCGAAGTGGGTCTCTCATGTTATCTCTTCCTACAACTCTCTCAAAAAATAAAGATCAAATTTCAAAAGGGAAGTTCTCATTTATTCCTTCTACATGTATTATATGTAAAGCAAAAAAGAAAAGCATATTTTCTGGGGAACAGATTTTACGTCTTAACAGTAAAAAAAATCCCATCCATTATTCACTCTTTTTCCATCACAGACAATATCCATAAGATACTTCATGAATCACGTATTCATAAAAATAAAAATAAAAAAATAAATGTAAATCAGGATGATTTACATTTATTCATATTAAAACCAATTCATCAATTCAGAAATTTGAGGAGGTGAGTTGGCTCAGTCGATAAAGCATCTGCCTGTCAAAGTTCGTCCACTCCAGGTGGATGACTAAAGCCTGCTCTGTGTGTAAATGTGCCCCTCCTGTTTCATAGACGCAGGCTACATTTCAGTGGAATACACTCCGTCCCTCAGATAGGACGTTAAATTGGAGGCCTCATGTAGAGGAGAGTCACCACCTTTGAATGTTAAGAACCCACTGCACTATTCAAAGAAGAGTAGGGGGAAACCCTGGTGAAGTGGTACACCTGCACATCCCAATAAGTTATATTGGGAGGAGAGACCCGAGGATCACAGTGATTAAGTTCACTTTTCCCCTCCCAGGCCCACGTGGTGCCAAATACTTAATAAAGCTGTCATCAAAAGTAGTGGAAGCCCACAGAACAATGTGTCACATTATGAAAATGGAATGCTATCAATATCATTATCAAAAGCATAAAAAAACACACACATGAGCTCACCTTGAAAAGCAACACCCATATTGATGCCTCTCAACCAGAAGCTTGCATTTCCATGATGATCCATCAAGCAACTTACAACATCTCCCACTTGCCATTCCAGACCATATTCATTATTCTGAGGAGTCAAGTCATATATGGAGAGCTCAGTAATGACAATCTAAAATCATTAGTAACCAAGATCAATATCAAAAGTATATGAGCTTTCACAGTCATTCTGTACACAAAATACCAACTGACCATTGGCAAATTGCTGCCATGCCCCACTCACTGGCCATGATGCCCCTCTCTAAATTACAATTATGGCAACAGAATTTTGTAAGTGACCGTGATACCCTCCAATAGAAGACTCCCAAAAATATTACATATAAAAAAAATAAAACTTTGTTTATCTGTCTTTTTTTTTTTTTTAAGCGCCTTAAGCATTTAATCAAAATGGAAAAAATGCTATAGAAATCCTATGTATTATTATTATCATTTTCTGACTATTTTCTGACAAATTATTAAAAATAACACAAAATGCAGTTTGCAGTTTTGTCCAATAACGTTAATTTCAAGAAAGTATGAGGAAAATGTCTCACCAAAGTCTCAGTGACTGGTCCATTCCACTTCCTACATCTAGCTCCATCAAATGCACATGAGTTGAGATCATCTCCAACTCCAAGGCCTATAAAATGACACAGGACATCAATGAATCAGCATTAACAAGATTTAGAAAGGCAAAATCTACTATGTGAGCTTTGTAGTCTACTATCCTCCCTTGTGTATAGCCTTTCCCTTCCAAATCTACAATACTACATGTAGATACTAAAGCATGTTTTGAATATGGTGGTGACTATCCACTGAATGCAGCTAAAATTTGCTACAATCAAGGCTATCGCCATGATAAAAACTGGCTCTGATATCCAATACAAATATGATGAAGTATTGCAGGTAGGAGTACTATTGTACTACAATGATATCATAAAGTCCATAATATAGCAAATTTAAGAAAGGCATCATTATCCTGGGTCTTCATTCTGTGAGTCACGCAAATAGCATAAAATGTTTTTTTTTTTGGTTGAAATGAGGGAATTTAAGCCATATGATGTACACTGACCTTTCTCTGGCCCAAAGGCACACTGTTTCGTTGCCCAACCAACTTGGATGATGCCACTAGACTTCAACTCCACCTGTTTGTTACAAAGACTTTTTAAAGTTCTATTCACAAATCTGGAACAAAGCTTATAAGTCAGCATAATAGAATTGCTAGGATAATTTTCAGAGCAAATCCTCTAACTCCTACTGCACATATACCTATATATACAGTGTGTATAAAAAGGTACATGTAGTCCAACTTCACAGGATTAATATTTCAAGGTTATTTAAACTTTGGCAATTTACTTGTAGCTATAATAAAACAAAACACCTACCCTGTCAAAACAAATAGAATGAATAAAAAAAGATGAAAAAAAACCCCAAAACATGTACATATAGGTATAAATATCAACAATGCAAATGATTCTGATGACAAGGACAAGAATGATGCCCACAATAAAACTCCATGCACTACTAGATGTGCTAATAATACTTCTAATGATAACAACATCAACAACAATAATATTCCCCTCTTTTACTGTTCATTTCTACGTGTGCTTCTGAAGTGTTTGGAAAGTATCAGTCTGGCATAGCTGAGCTCCCAAAATAAAGCCCCAAGACATTCAGTTCATCATTTCCTCCAGGTATCCATTTCATCCACTTAGATCAATAGTGGCCAATAGAGTTTATTATCTTGTCAAATGACATCAATGGATTCAAAAGATTACCACTTCATACTACAAGCAAGGGGTACAGTGCATTGACTAATCCACTGGACCAATACATAGATCTCTACAAATACTCGTAAACATCAATTGCAACACTATGAAAGAGTCATTTTCAACCAATACAACCTCTACTTGTACAACGTCTACTTGTACACTAGTTTTACTTTTACGATTGCTGTAGACTTTACCTCATAGTACCAGCCTTCTAGATGTTTGTTCATTGTCTCCAGTTTTCCACTTTTCAAATGAGGAAGAGGGTTGACTGCAAGAATGCTTTCAAATGTCCAACTGTCATTGCGGATCTGTTATAGAGAAAAAGGGATCAAAGTGGCTTCACTATGTGGAATTCCTGTTCTCATCTTTATCACATGCAGTAAAAGATAATAAAAGGAATATTGTATATATCTCTTGATAGACTGATACAAAGATAAATGCAAAATGTGTTATTTCGGATGAGGATGAGAGAAAAAAGATACTCCCTCATAGATAATTTGAATTTCTAAGTAAAGATATACTGCAGAGTGCATTACAACGGGCAATAACCATTAATTTTGATACCTTGCTTGCATCATACAGGATGAATACACTGATCTAAAAAATGAAAATCATCCCAATTGTATGAAGCAGCTCCTATAAGAAGGATGTATGATATTCCAATATTTCATTGTCAACAAAAATGCTGATCCCCCCCCCCAAAAAAAAAAAAAAACCAAACTATGATGCAATGATGGTCTTATGAACACTACAAACTTGCAAAAACAAAATATTGGAGTAGCGATTCCAACATTTGCTTTAAACAACGATTGATCAGAATCTACATGTACATGTACATACTTTGACATTAGTAAGGGTTAAAATTAGGGTAGGAGTAGTGGTTTGGGTAAGGTTTAGGGTCAGTCAATGTTAATTAAGGTTAAGGGTTAAGATTAGGTATATAATCCCATGTCTAGGATTTGGAATTTAAGAAAATGTCTCTTGGGTGAAACTAAATGCAGAGCAAATTTTGTTAGAGCATGGTGTACAGCTGGTGGGCTCCACAGAACAGAAATGACAAAAATGGCAACATTTTACCTCTAGACAGTCAGTGCTAACGAGAAGAGCCGGAGTTCTTGTTGCTACATCAAGTTTGACTGCATCATCCAGCACTACTGGTATATCTGTCGCAGCAAGCTTGGTCATTGCAATAGCCACAGGAAGCTACAAATGGAGAAGGGTATATAGGAATAAAATAATCTTGGGAAAAAATGTGCAAAGGCACATTCAACTTCTAAAAATTTTTAAAGTATAACAAACAGCTTTCTACTTCACAAGTTTTTACCAGTTCATGCAGCTTATACAACTTCATTTATATTTTGTTGTGCTTTCAGAACCATTCATCCTTATGTAATAATACAACTTCATCTATTAATACATTTTTATTAAAGACTAAAACACCCAATTTACCAAAGCCAATGTACACCTTAAAAAATAAATTTTAATTAGGAATTAGACGGGGAGGCTTTTCCGTCAGGATAGAGTTTTTTATATCTTTCTAATGATTGATGAGGGTCTTACAGCGAGTGTAGCTTTCATTGACTCTGATGAGCAGAGGAGAGTAGCCCAGAGAGCATGCATAGCTCCAGATAGATGAAGAGATGACTGCACTGCTCTTGAAATATCTGTTGCATATAGTGGGAAATCAAAGGAAATTAGGGGAATTCTTGTGGTAATAATACTACTGAAGTGGGAAAAAAGAATGTTAAGGAGTCTCAAGCTCACTTGAATTTATAATCTCCTTCAAATTCTAAACAAGTTGTTCATCGCGGCGAATCAATCGAGAGTAGATATCATCTGCTGTCTCGCGAAGAGTAGTGGCGTTGGGCATGATGTTTTGACTGCTTCTGCAAGTCTTTCTCAAGTGCTGCTAGGAGGACTGAGTGTGGCACTTAAGTAGGGTATGCCGACGCAGGGGACCCAGCGGATCCACTTGCACATCTCCGCCGTCTCCATCAGCGGGGGCGCCCTCCAATTCCCGGTGCGAGCGTTGGGCGGGATGCCGGGATGCGGATGTACGTGACAGATGGGTGCCGCCCAATGTCGTGCCCAATGCCACTACTGTTCATGAGACAACAGATGATATCTACTCTTGACTCTTTCAAATTCATGAAATTCTGCAAAAGTATCATGCTTCATTTTTCATCCTATTATAACTTCAATGATAATAGAAGTTAAAAAACATTTCACACTTTGCATCGTTACTGACTCAAAAGTAAAAACTGGTAAAAGACCAAGGTTTTCACAGTGCAAAGTTGAATGATGTCCAATTCATTTGGACTAAGTTTGGTGAAATTTCCTTTATCAAAATATTTGTAAAAAAATGTTTTGAATATTCAGTTAGATTTTCACATTTTGAAACCGAGCCATAGTATGTCTTGCCCTGTCCATGTGCAATCATTCTTGCAAACAAACTGTAATATTTAGATCTCATTTTACCTTTGTCCCCATAATAAAATTGCAGTCCCTATTGGGCATCTACCATCCAAGTTTGGTTACAAATGAACTTATGGCTCAAAAGTTACCAACCCCAGAAGAAATTTGCAGGCCAAGTTTAACATTTGACTCATTTGACCTCTGATGTACATAGATGACATTTGACCCCCAAATAACACTGAAGTCCCTGTAAAGCATCTATCATCCAAGTTTGGTCACAAAAAGGAAAATGGTCGCGAAGTTATTCAAGTTTCATAAGTGTTATGAATGGAAGGATGCCGCTAAGGATCCCTTAGTTTCGCTCCACCTCAGTGGCTCGACGAAAATTTGAAGCAACAAAGTAACAAATTCAGAGCCCAACAATTGCCACTGCACATTGTAGCTGAAATTACACTGCACCTATTTCAAACCAGATTCATGAATCAGTAATGACACTATGTCTAGTCACAATATGAGACTGATTAAAAACCGACAAGTGACAAAAAAAAACTAGAAATATTGCGATATCTGTTGCCACACAACGGAAGTGTATCCCCTGGCTCTTGTGAAATCAATCTCTGCCATCCAATATAACCTCCCATAAAACAAAACGGTTATTCCATAAAATGCTACCCCCTCCCTCCCCCCATCCCCCCCTGCTTTGAGATGGGGTCAAAAGCCCCCACTGACCTCTATGAACTTTGACCTTGTGACCCTACCAATCTAATCAGATCATTATCCCTCCCATATGCATACATGAGCCAAGTTTGAAGTTGATCCGTCAAATGGTTCATAAGTTATATTGAGAACGAAAACGGACGGACGGACAACCCGAAAACATAATGCCTGCGGCATCCACCTTTGATGGGCAGAGGCATAAAAATAGGGGTTATTTTATAGTTACATGACCCAACCGTCTCTTTTCCCATACCCGCTCTTTCTTCTTTCTCCTCTTTTTCTTTTTTCGTCACTTGACAAAATAATAGGGGGCGGTTGCCCCCCCCCCACCACCCCTGCAGTTCAGTACAAGGTCAAGTGAAATCTGCAAAATGGCAGACATTTCACAGGTATTCAACCACCTTCCAGATGCATCTAATTATGCTTACAGCTTAAAGCAGGAACTGCTACAATCTATACCTGAACAAGACTTATGAAATGATCTAGAACGTTCTTCTTCAAGATGTTTATGGATTACTATGATACTTTGTTATTTATTTTACAACAAACTATGAATAAAAATTTCTATTCTGGAAATCCTATTATCATAATGCATAAAGAAAACTGGAAATAACTTCATTCCACATGATTCTTCAATCATTCTTCAATACACTGGAGAGAAACACACAGCAGAAACGACAGGTGCAATGCACAATGGTATTGCTGTGATCAGAACAAGTTACTGACAGACACCTATTTTAGGGCCTCTTTTTTTTTTTTCAAAAAGTGAAAATCTAATTAGATATTTGTAGCATTATTCAAAGAATATTAATGAAGGGAAATTCACAAAACCTAGTCAAAATAAATTTGGCATTCTTCAACTTTACACTAGAACATGGAAATAGAAACTTCAATTTCAGAAGCTTTACTAGTATTACAGTGACATCAAATCAGTTAAATCAATGTGGCCTAAAAGTGTTATTCTAAATCAATCAGATCATATAGCATCATCGCTAGTTTCTGAAATATAACTATGTATTCATTTGATCCCCTTTTCATTTGTTTTCTTTTTTTGTTTTTTTTTTCATGAAATTTCACTAGAATACACACAGTTTGGAAAGATCAGTCAAAGATAATTCATAGATTTTGCTGAAGTAGTTCTCTTGCAAAAATTTAAAGAATAACTTTATCTTTCCAAGGAAATGATAAATAACAAAAATAAAAGCTCATAATAGATGACTATGTCCTAACATTGAAAAAAAATATTAGCCTACCATCATCACATGTGTTTAGGAGATGAGCTACAGTGAGAACAGCAAACTTGGAAAGATGATTGGTCATCTGGCCTTCTTCACTCTTATCTTCAGCTGAGTTTTAAAAAGACAAAATAAAGTTTGGAAAACATGAATTATGATCATATTACCCCTTTGTTCATAGTTAACAGGATTTACAACTTACTCATTAAACTAGGTGTAATTTGCATAACATCTGCAAGGGGGACTGTAAATACAATCTCATGCTGAAAAGGCAAAATCTGAAAAATATCATGAGCTAGTTTCTTAATTCTTGGTTGTTTACTACTGATCACATCACTACCAGTATGGGGGCAACAAAGCTTGAAAAACCCTAGAGGCAATATAAATCCTCTAGTTTTTCCAGTCTGTTCTTGTAAATAAAATAAAAACAAACTTACAATCCTCAACCTCTGCTGCGAGGTTGGACTCAGTTGCCATGGCGACAGAGTCAGAGCTGCTCCTAAGTCTTCTGTTCCTTGGTTGAGGTGGATGATGATGAGGATGAAGCTGAGGCTGAGAGGCTGCAAGTTGCTGCACTGTGTTGGTGATAGCAGAAACAGCCTCAGATAGGTTTTGCTCAGTTAAAGCAAAAGATTCAGCAGTGCACTCCAAGTCTGGCTCATCCCTATGAAAAACAACATGAAATACAGTTAAAGTTTAGGCCTCCTTAAATTCTCCCTATCCGATATAAGGAAACATAACCCAACGTAAGTGGTGCTCTATTTATTTTCTTTTTTTTTTCTTCCCCTAGGTTTTTTGGATGATTTACCATCTTCCAGGTAGGAACTCATGCATGCCTTATAGTTGTAGCTCTGTGTTACATAATGTTGTACCACATAAATAGTTAGACCAGCCCTTCATAATGTATTTTCAATATTGTTGATTTTAAAGAAGAAAAAGAAGCATTGCAATCAAGTAGTCACCTTGAAAAAATAAGTCAAGATGAGTAATTTAACAATATCAAGAAGGTAGCACTGGTGACTGTAAATAAGTCACTGGTAATGTACACAGGTTAACATTTCCAAAGGCGACGATCGAAGACGGCAAGGCTGAGGCTATGTTAATGCAAAGCTTTCTTTGCACGCTAGGTATTGCTAAAATATGCTTGTAAAGTTCTCTGTAAGGAAACTATCATGCTTGCAAGAATATTTTATTCATGAAAAAAGGTCATACTGACACAACTAAGTTATTACAGTTTCATGATAAAGGTATTTCACAAGACTAGATAGACTGTTGCGACTCCATAACTTCAGTGTCACTCCACTGAAATTTCAGTCTGCAGCCAATAACAAAGCAAGTGAAGTCATTACAATTTAGTAGGATAAATACAAAATTTGATGCAAAAATCATTTTTCTGTCAGTTGTCACATATCATGACCATACAAATACCAATCTGCAAATGCAGATTCTCATATTTTTGTACCATAACACAATATGAATCATGATAAGTCAACAATATTGCTATTTTCCTGTAGTTGAAACAAGAAAGAAATAAAATATGAACTTTCTTTCAGAGGTGATGCTGAATGAGCAAGATGAATGCATCTCCTACATGTATATGCCTCAGCCTTTAAGTTAACTTTACTTCTTTGGCCTCTGACCTCTGACCTATGTAGCCCAAAATCTAATCAATTTGTCTATGGTGATGCATACTAGCACCAACTTTAAACGTCATATCTTAAATGGGCCGCGACACGACAAATGGCAGCGGAAAATTTTCTGTCATGGCTCTTTCTGTAGTTTGTAAAGTCAACCTGACCATTTGAAACTGTGGGTAATACCTAGGATATTAACAAGGGAAACATATGAAAGAGGCCCTTGGGCCACTCTTTAGTGCCTTCTCCCTGGCACAAAGCAGTAGCACAATGTATATTTGTCTGCCATTGGCCATTCGGTAGTCTGTAAGATAGACCCAACACTTTCACACTGGTTTTAAGTGACATCTAAGATGTTAACCTGGGTCAAACATATGAAAAATGCCCTCAGGTCACTCTTTTGGGGTGTCTGCCGGGCACAAAGCAGCAGAAAATTTGTCTGTCATGGGTCATTCCATAATCTGTGTACTGAGCCGCAAAATCTGCTGTGGGTTTCATTTGGTACCCCGTTCATTTGACCTAGCCTATATCAAGGCTCCACACTAACTTTTTTTCTTGGTGGCCCATTCGGGCCACCAAAATTATCATTTCCTTTTTTTTGGTGGCCCAAGAATGAAATTTGGTGGCCCGAAAAAAACAAAGAAAAACATAAGAAATTTAAAGATTATAATAAAACGTTGTTAGAATGATTAAAACCCAATGTTTTACCCTCCTATGCCCTGAAATGATCATATTCAATGATAAAGTTGCAGATTATTTTATGATTCTTCCTTACAATGACCCTTCAATGTAGGACTGTTTTGAAAGCCCATTTCTGGTATTCGTTTAAACGGTCTTTTTTTTTTTTTTTTTTGGACGATTAATCGACTACTCGGTACTTTCATTTGGCCAGTCGGCCGACCACTCCAGCTGTTCGTAGTCTGCCACAATTCAGCCCCGCGCCGGAGTGCACCTGCGCTGCAGCACCGGAGTGAGGCCAGTCCCATACCCATATAACAGTGTGTGCAATATCCCTAACGGTAATGTCCGATTTTCATAAAGAAACTAGGCAATAAAGCAGCTTTGAAAAGAACTGTATTGCTTGTCCAGTTCATAAAAAATCAAATCATAGCATCCTACCTATTTTTGTGAGGACCGAATAAAAAATCCTGGTCAAATAAAGCCAAATAGATCGGCATTTGCTTGATATTTCATCGCTAATTGGTGAAATCGTGTTTCAATTATTCGTCAGCTGACAAGAGATGGCGCCAACCCGGAAGAGAAGCGTAACAGTCAGTGCACAAAATCCCATTCGGCCGTGTTGAAACTACGTTTACATTACGATGAAAGCGCTTAGCAGTCATTTGAAATCGAACTCCAATGATTGAAATCCCCATCAAAAATCGCCAGCAACTGCATATAACTAACGAACAAGCGCTTACTTGCAAGTATGAATGTTTTTTTCTTGGTAATATCCTTTCGTCTTCGTTCATTGCTATGTTCCAAAAATATTTTGTCACATTGACTACGATAGCGTATCTTTGATTACGTTAGTGAGCTCACTTGCTTATAGTGCATATCGTTGTGGTGAACGATGGTGCAATGCGCGATTAAGTCGCTCTCTCACACACACACACATTAGGGCTTACGGCTTCCGAATATTATTGAAACACTTGTTTTCGCTGCGCGAGACATAAGAGTTTGGTAATCAAAAAAGATATTCTCATGTGAATTTAAGGCATCTAAATGACATAATCACACTTTAAAACTTTGAAATGGAGAGAAGCATTCTTGATTTCATTAATGATTTCGCATTTTTGGATCATTCTGAAGTTCAAGCTACGTTTCCGAGTAGTCGATAAAAATTCTATTATTTGTGTAGTGACATTTTCGGACGTTTAATCGTGTACGCGCGGAAAATACACACGGCCGCAGACCGAGGCCTATATAGACTGCCATAAGACTAATCTAACTTTCATTTGAGGTCGGCTAGCTCACCGCAACTAGATCCAGGTGCAATTAGAGTGGTGTTGCGCTAACTCAAACTGCGTCGGCGCTGATGAACCGCGAATGAAACTGACTTGCAATTCGGATCGCGGAAGGAGCTAAAATGTGTACAATTAACACCACGTAAATTGCGCTAACTTAAAATTTCTGGTTGCCCGATTCGGGCCACCAAACTTATCACTTTTTGAAAAATGGTGGCCCGGGAGCCAATTTTGGTGGCCCCGGGCCACCGGGCCACCGCTAATGTCGAGCCTTGCCTATATGTAATAAATGGCCCTTTGTGGGCATCTGCCAGGCATAAGGCAGCGGAAATTCATCTGTCATGGGCCATTCCCTATTCAGTGTTATGAGCTGCAAAATCTGCCGTGGACTTCATGTGGTTCATTGGTTCATTTGACCAAATGCATTTTTGGGCCCCCTTTAAAAGGCCCCAGGGGCCACATGCAGCAGAGGGTGCAATGGCAGATGCCCAGTTTTGATATACCCGTATGCAGGGTTCCTCCCCAGCTGTTCCACTACTCAGTACCTAATTCGTTTGATTAAAAGTCACCTAGCTGCCAGTCTAATTTTTTCATGATACACTTCTATACCAAATTTGAACAAAATCAGTCAAGAAATGTGGCCAGAATCACGCACAGAAGAATATGACACGGCACTGGCAGCGTAACGCTGCAGAATCCAAAGTATCCTCCGACATACTGCCGGGTATACAAGAGGTATTTTCCAGTAAATATCTTTAAAGGGAAGACCTAAAAAACCTTCATGTACATTTCTATTGGGGCTCCTCTGATTGTTCGGTCTACATTTATAAGAAGAAGTATATTTGAAGCACATAGTGGAGGTGTCATGGTGTAGTGGTTCTGTCACTTGACTCTTAATCAAAGGGTTGAGGGTTCGAATCCCGGCCTGGCACTAACGTCTTTTGGCAAGACATTAATCCACATTTGCCACTCTCCACCCAGGTGTATAAGTGGGTACCCGGTAGGAAGAATTCCTGTTAGCGCCTTGCATGGCGGCTCCTTCAGCCGGGGTAATAATATTAACTTTGTAGAGCGCAGTAGAGTATATGCATATAGTAGCTGCGCTATATAAATGGACCATATTATTATTATTATAGTCTGCAATATAGACTGTTCACACATGTAATCATTTAGGTTCAGGTGTACTTTCAATATATTCATGTGCACTCCTCTCAGCCAACCAATTTCCATGAATATCACTCATAGAATTAACCCTATACAATGCGTATCAAAAAAGTACACACTTTCAAATTATCCTCTAAAATCATAATTTCACAATTTCGATATGATTTTTTTTTCTTATGCAATTACGGGTTCGGGTCTGTTCCATCTGATGACACTATGAGAACTGACAATATTTTATGCCTGAGTGAGTATTGGCTACTTTGGCAAAACTCGCAAACATTTGATTGTGGAAAAAAGGCCTCAATCTTGAATTTGATCAAAGTGCCTATCAGGCAGTAACTGCATATTCTCTGTTCAGTATCAACAATTGATTTGAATAATCATTTAATCCTAAATCTTATCCCTAGTGGCACATTCCCACACTTCTCCCACACTCAAAAGTCTGACACAAAATGCTGCAGAATATGTCTTCTGCATGCACACGATTTCATTTTTTGACTGGACCATGTTGAAAGGATGCAAATTGCAGTGCATTACAGGAATATGGACCAAAAGGGGTTCCAATTTCAAGAGAGAGAGAAAAAAATGATGGCATTTGTGGGAGAAGGGTGGGGGAATTGACAATCCAGCCATTGTGTGAAGCTGGTGTAGCTTTCCTTGAGGGCCCAGGAAAAAATATCAGTGCAACTTACTATGCACATTGTGCTTGTACAAGAACGCAAGCTTCCAGATACTTTTAACCCTTGTCTTGGGAACATCCCGCCCCTTCCCTAAAGTTTATGAATTTCTTGATACATCACTATTGATGTGTACTACTAGTAGGGTTAAAAATTGAATGATTGTTCAAATCAATTTTTGATATTTAAGAGAGAACATAAAGTTACTGTAAAGTAAATATCACCATCACCATGGCACTGTGTAGGTTCTTGTTGAGCATTCTTCTGATGAACAGCAAACACATACATGTATGTATCATTTTGTTTTTCTTCGTCTAGTAAAAACACCTATCGGAAGTACACCTGTACATGTGCACTGTAAAAGTGGGATTTTTCGCGCGATAATTTTTTTTGTGCACAATCGCACATTTTTTCTATTTTCATGGACAGTTAAGATAACTGCATTCATGTGTAAAATAAACAAAACATTCTGCGCGGTGATATTTTCGCACGTGTCATGCAGCGCAAAATGCACAAAAATTTCTGAACAGTAATATATTCCACGTTAACAGTACCTTGCAGTGTCTGTAGAATCACCTGTTCTGTACCCTGCCCTGCTGACCGGTCTGCTGCCCAGTCTGCTGATGGGGTGACTGCCAACCTGGCCCTGCTGCTGGGTAGAGAGAATGATGTTCAGCCAGAAATTGACCAGACCATTGAGAAGCTTGACCACTGCCACTACAGTATCAGCAGTCAGAAGAACTGACCTATAATGATCTAATGTATAGAAAGGAGGTCAATGGACATGACGTAGTAAGACTTTGCCCGTTTTTAACATGAAGTCATGAATACCTCTAAGAAATGACTATCTGCTAAATGTAAATCAACTTGGTTCAACAGTCAAGCTTGTAGGTACCATATTTCCAACGTAAAGGCCACATCCCCCAACTCTGACAACGTATTTGGGAGAGAAAAAAATGGAGGGGGAAGAAAATGTAGGAGAGAAAAAAATCACAAGAACTTTCCCCGGAAAATATATACAAGGGAATAGAAAAGCGAGATTTTTATTGTACTGACTTTTGAAGATAATTCAAAGATGTCTTTGCTTTCATATTGGTAAAACTACGAGGAAGAAAATCAGAGTCTTTAAAGTGATTTGTTGCCATGAAGAAAAACATGGAGTATAGTGTTGAGTTCAGTGGTTTAGATGGGCAAGTGACAAACCTATATACAATATTGTCCTCATGCACAGCACGGGATAAGATATACAAGGCAAGACCTGACCTAGAATTGTGTTTACGAGGTCAAAGTATTGCTGTGTGAACAAAAAGTGCCACACGTGCGCTATGAAGATCCTTCAAGAGAATCGCTCACTCAGTGGCGCTCACCATACAAAACATACACATCATTGCAAGGGATTATACAGAGAGCTTATATGCATTGCCGCAACAGCCTTTAACCCTAAAAAAACTTGGGTATTTTGGAGGCTGGAAACAATGGGGGGGGGGGCCTAAAGGGCGCCCCTAAGATCTCTGCTGTTGTATGAGCAATTGCAACCAAATTTGGTACATATCGTTGCTGATTTTACGAACCGGCATACGAAGCGTTTTTCATGAAAATTTTCAATTTGAGATTTTACATATTCTCATTTGTATTACCATAAGCTACCTTTCAGCAAAATTTCAGGTCAAAAACGCTTTAATTAAAAGTTATGCAATTGAGGAAAAGCGACCCGTGTCACAAAATGCCAAAATTTGAAAAAACGAATTTTACGAACCGGCATACGTTCAGTGCGCATTCAGTATGCCAGTTCGTAAAGCTTGACTATACGCGCGCCACAGAAGTTGTGATTTTACGAACCGGCATAACTTGCTAATTCGTGTCTGCTAAAATTGAGGTGACATAAACATAACGTTTTAATTCTGAATCTTCTTGGAAATGGTAAGTATATTTAGTTTCCTATACTCAAGGAATGAATATGTATACATTTTTTTGGTTAAGACAATTGTAAAATTGTGATTAACTCAATTAATATGGTTACTATTTGATGATTATTTCGTCTTACTCTGTCCTTGTCCCACACATGGATTATGACGTTGGCTATTGACTTACGCGTATTCTAATGATGAAAAACTTATTAACTTAATAATAACTTGCATAATTATACTGAATCGTTCAATATAGTGGGTTATGCTCAGTGATCATTAAGAATACCAGATAAACTTACGGTCAAGTCACACCCATGGTAACAGGTCTGATCTTGTTATGGTAAGAACTCGTCCAACGTTTAATGTTAAATTTAACTTATTTTTAAGCTTTGCCATTGGAAGCTGGGACTTAGTTTAGTAGGGCATGCCATAGGGATTAGGCCTAATTGTTGGATGTTCTGGTCTAAAAAATTTTTGTTTTTAAACTAGAAACAGTTAGGCTCCTGGACCTTAACTTTCCTGGAAATCTAGGAACCAGTGTAGATAAGCACTTTATGCTGTAATGTAGGTCAGTAGGTGAGAGCTTAGGCTGGGTCCAGCCCCTGACCCTGGCCCAATTTTGACTGTTTTTCCCTCAATATGAGAGGATGATTGTGTAATCATGTATGGTTAAGCACATCGTAGTGGATTACATTAATGGTTTGCCTCTTAGTAGGCCTAATTTAGTAATGCAAATGGAATTTCCTGGGTTTATTTAAAATTTCCACAGAGAAAACGTTACAGGATCATAAATAAAATCAAAATCGTCCATTCTGGCAGGGTTAGTAAAGGTTGTGATGAAAGCTTGAATCTTCAAATCGAGATCTAGACTTTAAGCTAGGTCAAGAGTCTAGATCTTGGTCTAGACTTACTCTGGACCTTTATGTTGTAAGTAAATTGAAAACTTGTATTTTCTATACTAATTTGTGCTATGTTTTTTGTGACAAGTAAACAAAATTATATGTTTTCACAAAGATGTCTACATTCACATCTATCAAAGAAAAAGATTTAATATCATCTCTCCAGTTTCAGAGGTAACAAGGCAGTGAATTACCTAAGACTGATCCTGGGCCCTAAGATCAAACACCGAGATGCATGAGTTCACCAAATTATGTCAATAGTTGTTATTGATTTCAAAATGTAATAATATTTAAAGTCCTTTGAAAGCACATAGATACATTAGATAATTATGTGATATGTGCTATTCAAGAATGAATTATTATTACTGTTATTGTTGTTGTGTATTTAATTTTCCCTTATCTAATCAGGAGGAGTTTCTCTAGGATGCCCCATCCAGTGGGACAAGGACAAATCTACGATGTATAGTTTCCTGATGTCAAAATGAGAAAGAACCCATGCAGTGCCAAGGAGAGGCACTGTTGTCAAGATGAAATGGGGGCAGCAAATGGTGGTTGGAAAAGATTTTATCAGTATACAGAACGTGAACTCACAGAAACTCTTATCTTCCAAGATAAGGTCCTTAATTACTGTACTGTAATTACCTTAATTGCGTGTAGAAATATGTATGTTTCTGCTAATTCATGCACATTTTCAAAATGACTTTTATAAAGACTGGGCACATCCAATGATTTGTTATGCAGTAGTGCAATGTATTTACTTTTTTTCCATTTCAAATTCAATACAATTCAATATCGCTTTGTGCAACATTTTATCACGTTCAAGAGAACCTTAGCTGTATGAAGTTGTATGTAATTTTACACTGCAGTGAAATCAGACTATAAGACCGATGACCTCTCAGCTGATAAAGCCAGGTTTTAAAGCGATGACCCCTCCCCCCCCCATTCAAGGAGCCGACTCCTAGACGGATGAAATCATAACAACTATGACAACTGAGGAAGCAGGCCATCGAATTCATGCAGACAATGTGGATATGGAAGACTTCCCATTAGTTGAGTTTGGTAAGTAATACATTTTGCTTTTTATTCATATATCCAAATAACTTTCTCTATAAACACAGTACATGTACATATTTTAAAGGTTCATTGTTCATCGACCTATGATGTTATGATGGAATCTACGCTTTTACTTTACAGCTGGACAAACGCAACCAAACAATACGCTAGGTGACCTCAAAGCTGATGAAGCCGGTCCTGAGAAAGCTGACATCTCCACTGATGAAGCAGGCCATGGAATTCATGCAGACACGATGGATGTGGAAGACATCTCATTAGCTGAGCTTGGTTAGCATGGTTAGTAATGTATTTTATGTTTGACATGTTTTAGATACACGTATATCTTCTGCTCATAAATGTATTTCATCCAAATGAGTTTCTTGAAGGAGAATGCAACCTAGTTATCAGTGTGCTTCCAAGGAGTGAAGAAAAGTTAAAGTGAAAGTTTGAGGAGAATCAGACAATTTGTTCAAGAGTTATGAACTTTGAAAGTTTAAGTAAATCCTTATCATAGCGATCCTTGAAATTGGCAACTCTGTCAGCATCTGTCTGATGTTATTGTGGACATTGAACTCTCCATTTATTTTGTCAACAGAATTTCACATTTTCTTTATATTAAAGAAAAATAAAACATCTTTTGATTTATTGTTTGAGTATGACTATAGCGATATTAATACTGCAAGCACTGGGAAGAATTATGTTGATTCCTGTTTTGAAATTTCTTATAAATCAATTTCTCTGAAAAAATGTACCAAGTGAATTGGTAGTTGTCCAGGGTGAGATCACAGATTCAAGGAGCCCCATGTAGGGATTTACTGAAACTTTCAAAGTTTAAAGTTCATCAGTCTTGAACAGGTTGCCTGATTTTGCTTAAACTTTCACTGTTTACTGTTCTTGGTCATCTTAAATTCACTAAGAACATACTGATGCCTAAGTTGCATTCTCCTTTTAATAATAATAAAATAATTCTCTAAAGATTGAACACTGATTCAAATTTTCATTGTTAAACAACCTGTATAATTGTTAAATGAGGGCATCTACATTTTGACTTTGCAGCTTAAAGCTGGTGAAATCGGTCCCAAGAATGAAGCTGAACCTGAGAAAGCTAGCACCCAAGCTGAAGAATTTCGTCCTGAGAAAGGCGACGTCCAAGCTGTAAAGCCGATTTTGAGAAAGCTAACATCTAAGCCTCAGTTTACTTATGATGTTCTTTATACATCAAAAAAATTATCTCCTTTCTTCTTTTGGCGAATTTGCTAACCTAATCAGTAAGCAGCTTTTATTCTAAAAGAATGTCACCTTGATCATGATACAGGTAAATGTACACCAATTCATGATGCAGATGCAAAGAATAATCTTGTGTGCACTTAAAACAAATTAGATGAGTATTTGATTAATTCAAGTAGTGAATTTTAAATCATTTAAACATATGATAATTGAATGTGAATAAGTCTTATATCTTGAATCTTAATTATTTTCTGCATTAATTCAAATGATCTGAAGTCATCAATTAGATATTCAATTGCACTTTTTTTTTCTTCAGCAGCACGAGACTGCTAGATTAACCTTAATTATGTTTTGACTTTCTCTTGCATATTTGCCTCAAGATTTATTTCCCTGCATATAACATGAAAACATGTTGAAAAAAAAAACAACTTTTGTATTTCAATTCAATTCTCAAATGATATGAATTAACCCTTATCCTAATGCTAAATGCATATAACACTATTTTAGGATGCCTCTGAAGTTGATGCCATGATGCAGCTGTTGATGCACGACATGACCATGATAAATTCTCATCACTTCACTGAGATTGCTCATACAAACAAGATTTGGTTCAGTTCAATTCAGATAAGTTTGTCATGAAATTATTATAAAAGAGCTGAAGCCCACTTGTTAGATTTAAGGAAGTAGACACATTGTTTCATATGTGTTTATTTTTATGTGTTTACAATATCAAAAAAAGGAAGGGAACTTTATAATCAACTTCTCTTAGCCCCGTTCATTACTGATGCTCATGCAGTTGTCTAATTGAATTAATAAACGTGATTTGTATTTCATTAATCAATATGATTAAAATCAGACATACTTATTTGCTTGAATGTGATGTTTTGATAAAATGCATAATTTCAGATACATTTATTTCTAATTCTAAATACAGTGTGTGGAAATAATATAGAAATTAGAGAAGGGATAATAAGAAATGAAATTTGCACACTTGATGCATATTCATAATTTTCAAAACATGAACGTGAAAAGGCTTTTATGTGAAAGTGCACTTGGCTTATGTTATCAAACAAAAACTTTATACCTAATATGTATAGTTGATACTGAATTACTTCTTGTCATTTGCTCATTTGTACTGATGAATTTTTCAATGAAATACATTTGGGTTTCCATCAAATGGTATAACTGAGTTTGAAAAAAGTATTATGTTGCTAAATGCATGTACCTGTATACACATTTTGCTATGAATGTCAAAGCAGTTGTTTTTCATGTTATAAAGTTTATACCTTCATTTAAGTGATAATGTTTCATTTTACTGTTTACTCTTCACTGTGTACAACAGTTACATAAGTTATGTACAACCTGACTGTAATTCATCATAGGCTTTCATGTTAAGTAATTTGATAATCCACTTTTAAGAAGACAATATAGAAATCAAAGAGAATAGATATGTAAAATAAAACAGAAATAAATGAACATGTTTACATATATCAGTATCATTAAAGTGGACAAGTTACAACTGACAGGGCCCAAGGTCCCCCCCCTTGATTAATTGTATGTGTAGTTGTAATGAATTATCATTTTTTATTTTTAATTCTTACTTTCTTTGTTTTGTTTTACAGTTCAGTTACTTGATATGTAGGAGGAATTATCTAACCCAGTAAAGCTTCACCTCTTTTTAAAGTTCCCTTATTTCCTTATCTGTCACATTACTACACATGCATGGAATGTATAGAAAATATTATTTGATGTAAATTGGTAACGAACAAACGATCCAATCTTAAAAACCGTGGGGTTTTTTTCTCCTTTTTTTTTGCAAATGAACTGATGATAACTTCAGAACAAATTTGTATATTTCTAGTGAGCCTCCGGTTGTTCGTAATTTCAATTCACCTGAGTTTAGTAATGACGACACAGTATGTTTTTTAATGGTTACATTGAATTGTCTGTACAAAAGTTTGCTTGAACTGTTGAATGTATTAATTCTCGGTTAAAATGAAGGTGTTTTGTCTTTGTAGCATTCTAAAATCAATAATAAAGGCCTAACTTTTATTTTGCAGATCTGTCTTATTTTTGTTTCATGTTATTATGATATTTGATTCAATTCCTTTTAAATGTTTAATTAGATACATTTAACATTAGCTTGAAACGTACTCAGAATCATGCTGTCTTTAAAGAGCTGGATGATGTCGATATCAATGAGGGATGAGATTGAGATTGGAATGTCAAGAACGTGCTACAGGTTTGGAAGATGAGAGAAGAGAATGGAATTATGATAGTAAAGGGATGTGTTCATGGGGAAATGGAGCATTTTTTTCTGGAAACAAAATAAGGAAAATAAAGCTGAGTGTGTGCGTGTGTGAGAGAGAGAGAGAAGGGGTATTTTTTTGCTGGGGGAGGGGTAGACTTTAGAAACAAGGACAGGTCATGAGAAGGAATTAATGGATAAAAGGGATATTAAACATGAATGAAATAGTAGGTACGAATACAAATTGTTCATTTAATTCAGTATGCATGATGTGTCAGGATTATACGGTGATTTTTCAATCCCAGTTGGACAAAAGATTAACCTTGAACCCCTTGAACCCAACCCCGTTAAGAACTGTGTGTATACTCCTACTGATATATCATATGCCGGTTCGTAATGCTGCAGCTTGCCTACGCGCAGTCATGCATGCGCGAGTTTTACGAACAGGCATATCATTACGCGTGCCGGTTCGTAAAATAATCCCTTAAGTACACGCGCTATGTAAAATGCGCAAACGCGTGTTTTTACGAACCGGCATACCAATTCAAAAAGAGATTAAAAACTAAAACAATAATAATATGCAACATTTATATAGCGCTTAATACAAATGTTTCTAAGCGCTGCGTTTCTTTCTTAAATATTCTATGCATGTGGGAGGATAGATGCCACTCTAAGAACACATTCAATTCTACGATGATTAAACGAAACTATGGTGTTAAAATTAGCATGTTAAATGGGCAAAGTCTTTAAACGCGATTATCTCGGAAACTTGTTTTCGCGCAGTGAAGCTTTGTATGCCGGTTCGTAAAAACAGCGTCGATATGTATACACATAGTTCATTATGTTTTCTACATGAATGCATAGTCAAATTAATATTATCACTCTTTACAGATATTCTCAATTATGCAAATATGCATATTTTTTGTTGAAAATTTGTGTATTTTTTATACTTAAGTGTTCATTTTAGTCTAGAAATACCTGTTAAAGGTTGTTATATGTAAAAAGGTGTTCATTGTCAAATTATGTTATTTCATGTTTGAATTATGTGATCCACTTATGCAAAGTAGTAATCAAAAGAATATATGCATGTGTTCTTATCGTTATTTCCTTTTGTATTTTTTTGTTTTTCATTACTTATGTATTTTTTTGTTTTTCATTTTTTATTATTTTTTTTGTTTTTTAATCTAATGTATTTCATTGTTTTATGATCCAGAAAAGTTATTTGTATTCACAAATGAGATTAACAAAAAAGAATCCAATGAAATATAGTTTGAAAACAGTATCTGTAATATTTATTCTGGTCCCCATTGACTTTACACACAAATGAAATTAATGCAAAATACTGAATTTTTCTTGACATGCCATGTGAAAACATGACGTAACTCTGTAATTGTACATGCGGGGCATGCAAATTTGGTATCAAAAGTTGCGCAAAGCTGTAAAGAAAAAGTCAAGAAACGGCAGCACGAAATCTTTAAGCGTTACAAAATAATCGCCGCTTATGTCGAGGGGGGACCTTTTAGTCTTTTTAGGGTTAAAGTAGCTCTGAGCAGCTGTAAGTACAAGAAAGCGAACCATTGCCTCTTAGAATAGTCCTGGGGGAAAAATTCAGGTTCTGCTTGCTAGTAATAAGGACCACTACTCATACTGACAGCTACATGCTATTCATAATGGAGAAAAGGCTCATTATTCATAAGGGTCATTATTCATAAGGACTGCTATTCATAATAAGAGAAGAGGGTCGCTGTTTATAATATGGAATGAGGGTCGCTATTCATGATACAAAATTGGGGTCGTTAATCATAAGGGTCAACGTTCATAAGGACTGCTATTCATAATGTAGTATCCTGAAAGTGTTTTTATTCCTATTGTTGTTTGCTGCCCTCTTGTGGCATTATGGAGGTGCTTGCGCAGATATACGAAAAAGATGATTAAAGTCAGATACCAAGATTGCACATAAAAACCGTGTATTGGTATGGTACTGTAGCAGCCCCTTATCAGAAACAAGACACTGCATTTGGCGACGAGGTAAATATGAACTTTCAGCGTATCTACGGCTCATAACGTGATATGAACTGTGAGTGACTGAGTGGTGATAACCCATATAGCTGTAGTCCCGTCTGCTGTTTTTCCCGTCTGCTGTTTTTCCCGTCTGTGATCGTCATGGAGCATTGTATACCAGTATTTCCTGCATTTGATCCAGAGCTGGACTGTGCAGATGTTGCAGCTAGGTGGTCAAAATGGCTTGCTCGTCTTGAAAACTTGTTTGTAGCCCTCAATATTACTGACGATGGGCGTAAGCATGCCCTCCTTCTTCACTATGCTGGAGAAAGGGTACATGACATATTTGACGCAGAGAAGCCAAGTCAAGCCACTGGATCTGCTACCACGACAACCGCCTCTTCAAGCAGTGCACATGATCCTACCACATACGCTGGGACAGTTGGTATCTTAACTACATATTTCTCACCAAAGCAGAATCTTCAGATGGAGCGATACATCTTCCGCTCCTGTATGCAAGCACAGGGTCAGTCACTAGAAGCATATGTCACCGAACTAGCACAGTCATGCTCATTTCATGACCCTGAGCAGGAAGTTTTGTCACAGCTAATTCAACACTGCTCATCTCAACTCTGCGACGTAGAGCTCTCCGCGAGCCAGACCGGACATTGAGCTATATTGTCACTATGGGCCGGCTACTTGAACAATCTGAAGCACAAGCCAGAGGAATGGAGAAAAGCAACATGCTATCAGTCAATGCAGTTCAGCAGGCTTACTTCGAACCATCGGGTGATCGCGTCGGGCCGTGTAATCGTGTAACCCGACCTTTCGTGAAAACAGCCCCCTGATTTACGAAAGGTCGGGTAAATCGTGTGGTAAAAATTTGATTTTTAGCAATTGTGGTCATTGACATAAGACTAATCTTTTACGCGAATATTCGTGAGAAAACTACCTTCAAATGACGAAGTATCGGGTAAAAAAATAAATTTTGATATTAACCCATTTATGATATGCAAGTACTTCAGTTTCATTATAATTAGGTTCCAATCTGTCGAATTTTTACGTATTAACAGACTTCCATGGAAATGCCAAATATCTTTTCTTTACAATCAATGATCATGGCGGGGGGGGGGGGGGGGGGGGGGGGGGGGGGGGGGGGGGGTGGCTAATCACGTGCGATGATAAAATTTGGGTGAATGCGTGGGAAGACCTATACCCAGGGGCGTAGACAGCGGGGGGGGGGGGGAATGAGGGGTATGCATCCCCCCACCTCACAAGGTGGGGGGATGACATGTACAATCATCCCCCCCCCAGGTTTTAGGGAAGGATGTTTGCTTACAATTAAACCGAATAAACATGTTTAGAAATGATAGGAACAGCAATAATAAGAAGAATAACAATTATTATAACAACAACAACAATAATAATAATTATAATAACAATAATAATAATTAGTAATGCATTATCATTATTATGCTTATGATAATAATGATAGTTATCATCATCATCGTTAATGTGACTGAAATGACGATTACTATCACAACTATATCGATCATTGGGGGTGTGGGTGCATGGCCGTACGCAGCGGGGAGGGGGGACAGTGGGGGACAGTTTGAGTTTGAAAACTTACATTTTTTACTGAAAATTTTCACAAAATTCAACAAAAGTGTTCACCAAATCCTTCAATTTCATTTTCAAAAATGCAAAAGCGCCCCCGTGACAAGCTTGGTCGCTTCGCTCCCTCACTTTCGAGTTTCTTCGAAAATTTTTACGCATCTTGCCCCCCAGGAAAAATTTCTGCGTACAGCCCTGTGTGTGTGCGTGTGTGTTATCTGTATACGAAATTGATCCTCGATTTCTCGTGAACGGCAAATTATCCCCCCCCCCCAGGTGTAAGAATCGGTCTACGCCACTGCCTATACCAAAGAATTTTTTAAATCAATATCCATAAAAGTATATGGCTTGTAGATGTACGACCTTGATCTTCAAAAGATAATGCACTTTGAAAATCTGATGAATTTAATCAACACAAAACACGTATACATTGCAATTATCTCCTCCACAAACTCTCCATTGCTCCATCCTCTCCCATTCTCTGCCCCCCCCCCTCTCTCTCTCTCTCTCTCTCTCTCTCTCTATCTCTCTCTCTGACACCCTAGAATTTTCATTAAATAATCTCGCCCGAATTGATTTTTCATCTCTTTCTTCCTGTATCTATCTCTGTCTCTCTTTCCAACCTTTTCCATCTCTCTTGAACACACCCTCTTGGTTGCTTCATTTTTCACCTACTCCATATTCATTCCATAAGAGGGGGCTTCAGTATTTTCTTATTTGTGCATGTATACATGTATTACAATTATCACATTCTTTTAAAAATTGCTGGGGATTACACAGTCAATATCAAAGTACACTTGTAAAAAAAAAATGGATTTGCTATGTAATGATTATTTTTCTGCATGGTGATTACAGTAATGTACATGTTAAAATAGGTTCATTCTGATAAAAAAGGAAACTACATCAGCCTTCATTCATCACTTAAAAGTATAATATATTTTTTTTTATATTACTCATAACAATTTTAAAAAATCATATACTCTGTTCACAACTTACAACAAAATAGAATAGACTATAGAGTTTTACATCACTACCATTCAAATGTTAGTACATGTGTAATTCAAATTGCCAACCTGTAGCAAGGCCCAATGGAATCCTTTTCTACTTTAAATAATACTTGTAAATAAATCATTAACAGAGCTCATAGTCAGATGTTGTGTACAACTCAGGAAGAATGAGCTATTCCACATCCCTTTAGAAGAAATTAATAAAATTAATTAAAATGCAACTGAAAACAGTAAATTTGAAACTTACATACTCATCATTCAATTCAAATTACTAGTACACTGCACTGAATTTATGAATTTTCAAATCCTCAAATGAAACAATAATCTGCTGTAAGAGTTTCAAATAATTCGCACACACCTATGGGGAGGGGTTTAGGTAAAAAAAAAAAATGCAATTATTTGTTTTGTAACTTTGTTTAATGACATTTTAAAAAAATGTTGTATGTCAATAATAATCCAAAATTGTTGATTGCATATCAATAAATTTGAACTGAATTGAATTGTGGGTTGGGCTACTGCTCCCGTCCCCCCCCCCCCCCCTGCTGCGTACAGGGCCATGACTCCTCACTCATTGAGAGACAGATCTCCAAAGCAGGGGTCCAGTGCAATGAAGAGTAGAAGCTGAATTCTTTCTGTTAAAGAAAACAAGATGAGATTGAAAGTTAACTTGAATTAGGATAAATGCAAAGTACATGTACAAATTATGGACAGTAGGAGCACTAAATATTTACCTTTGCAGACCAAGGTTTATAAATCATTTTAGTTTATTTCACAGAACTCAAAATACAATTGAAATTTATACAACAGAAATTTAGAACAATACACACATTGAACAATAAATATTGCAACTTGAAATTTAATAATAAAAAACAAACTTGCAAATGAAATGAGAGGAAATCAGAAAACAAAATATAGTTTCTGCTTGTATAGCAAAAATGAACAAGTAAAGCTGAACAATTATTTAGCTTTAACTAAGCAATACATTTCTTAATGAAGTGTAAGCAAGAAATGTTGGTGAGATATTTTGATCCTGGTGCCCATGAAACTCAAGGAAGAAAAATATTCATCATGCCAGACTGATGAAATTTTCAAAGGAGACAATAATAATAATTAAAAAAATGTTACAAATGAATTCAAGAATGAGTCTATGAGTGTATTTGCAACCAAGGCCAATGGCCTTGTAAATGATGCTAAACCCTGGTTGAATATTGACATACCTGTACATGTAGCAACCTTATTAAATTCATGCAGAATTCACTTACCTTCCATAACTGGAGTGGTAGACTAACTCATTTCTTGCAGAAACTTTCTTTAGTCTCAGTTAACAAGCAATCATCACCTACATCTCGAACATGATGTGGATGCAGACATAAATGCAGCATTAAGTTTCAACCTAGGCATGTTCAATCTGATGAACAAAGTCAAAACAAATAAATGAATGGGATGCTTTGATCTACCTCTCAAAAAAGAAAATAATTTTTCATCGTACACTGTTGGAGTCTATAGATATATCAACGATCCGTGAAGAAGTAGAAGCAAGATTAAATCAGTGGTGTAACAACCAGGGGCAGGGGGAGGGAGGGAAAGAGTGCCCCCTGAAGGATTTCAGCGGGAAAATCCACCAAACCACCCCCCCCCCCCCAAAAAAAAAAAATGAAAGAAAGGGAAAGGAAGGGAGAAAGGGAAATAAAGAAGAAAAGGGAGAAAGAAGAAGAATATCGAAAAAAGAGGAAGGGGGGGGGCAGAGCCAAAAATTTCCTGGTAAGTAAATTTAGAATCAGTGGCATAGCTAGGATTTCACTTAAGGGGGCAGTAGTCTCTCCCTCCCTGCACCCTCCCCCATATGGAGTGCGCTTTGCGCGCTCAGTGTTTTGAATGCTTTGTGTACTACCGCCCCCTTAAATGAAATCATAACTATGCCACTGATTCTTGCCTGAGTTACTAGAAATTTTGGGCTCCCCCCCCCCCCCCCGATATTGCGATAACAGGAACCAGGGCTGCGTTTCACGAAACCGTCATAAGTCTAACTTTTTGGACATCCCATTGAAACGCGTGTTGTAGAATTAACACGCGTTTCTATGGGATGTCCATAAACTAAGACTTATGACGGTGCTGTGAAACGCAGCCCCGTTACACCGCTGGATTAAATCATACCTAGTCTTATTATGCTTCCTTATGGCAGTTATGCTGTCTTTGAAATCTGAGCTTAAACTTTACACACAGTCATAGACCCCCGCCTCGCCCTCCCCGTTGCTTTACACAGCTATACATCATGCAACAATTTAGGATAACCGATTCGTCAACTCGCCAACATACTATGCATGTAGGTGGGATAAAATAAACGTTGAATCTCACTGTCAACCGTTTTTGCATTGCATTTACAATCATAGGCAATCCGCCCGAAAGTCTGGGCAAGATGTTGCGTCGTGACAGGGTGCTTAGCACAATGCAGCGGTAACATGAGCTGCCGACGATGAAAAGTTCGTGAGTTTATAGCACATTATAGCACATAATTTCATGACATACAGCTCAGGACAGTTCTTTGAAAATATAAAGAAATTAACGCAGATTTGGCACAATGTAGAACTCATTATGAATAGATTCTATTTTTTTGACAAATTAGCGAAATTTAAACTGTACTCACCTCTGGACTTTCCAAGGCAAAGGCTGACTTTGTGCGAGTCAAATACTAGCTTTTATTCAAGCCGTTTTTCGTCAAATTATTTGTTGTAGAAATGTGCGTTAAGGACGCGACTCTTCGTATATTTTGTTGGCTAATTTCTACGAAGTGTCGGGTTAATGGACCCGACTTTTCGTAGATTTAACTGGTATATTTCTCAAATGGTGAACCCGACCTTTCGTAAATAAAAGAGTTTTTTTCACGAAAGGTCGCGTTACGCGATCACACGGCCCGACGCGAAGACCCGATGGTTCGAAGTAAGCCGTTCAGCATGACCAAAGCCCACATGCCCCCAAGCAGAACCGACGCCAGTCGCGACAGCCCAAACAACAAAGTCGCAAACAAGGCTAACCAGCAAGTTCATCATGTAGAAATTGCAGTGGTGAATACCCTCACCGTGACGTGTGCCCGGCAAAAGGATGTACTTGCAATTATTGTAAGATACTCAACCATTTCGAAAAATGTTGTCAGAAAAAGGCCAAAGCACAGCAAGTTCGTTCACTCGAGACGCAGTCGACACCACAAGCACCTGCAAAGCTTGATCATGCTTCACCTGATGAGCCTTCTGATGACTATTGTTTTGTGCTCCGATCGGAATCTGCGTCAGCTACAACACCCAAAGCTACTCTCATGCTCGAAGACAAGCCGGTCAGTTTCCTGATAGACACTGGCACATCAGTTAACGTCCTAGTTGAGGCAACATTCATGTATTTGGGAAAGCCGCCATTTAACGATAAGCCTGTCCCACCTCTGTTTGCTTATGGTGCGAGGGCTCCACTCCGGGGGTGTGCAACCTACAGACATCTTCGAAGACTACTCAGGACAGACCTATTTTCAGCTTTCATGATGTTGCAGGCAATAACGGTTGTGCGCATCCTGAACAGCACCAACACCTTGAAAGATCAGTTCCCACAGCTTTCCTGAGGTACTGCAAGCTCGATGGTCAGCAGTTCAAGCTACACATAGATGAAAGCGTGCCCCCAGTAGCTATCACCAATCGCCGTACCCCATTTCATCTTCATGCGAAAGTCGAAGATGAGCTTGCGAAACTCCTCTCTCAGGACATCATTGAGAAAGTGGTGTCTCCGATTGTCACACCACCTAAGAAGGATGGGTCTATCAGACTTTGTATGGACATGCGAGAGCCAAATAAAGCAATCAGACAGGAATGACACACTATGCCCATTGTCGATGAGCTGATTAATGATCTGAATGGTGCCGTCATGTTCAGCAAAATCGATCTTAGAGCTGGTTATCACCAATTTGAGCTATCGCCAGAATCCCGCTACATCACCACCTTTTCCACTCACAAGGGCCTCTACCGCTTCAAACGCTCAAACTTTGGGATCTCATCAGCCAGCGAGATCTTTCAGGAGGCCATTCATAACGTAATTCGTAAAGGGCGCCAGAAACATCAGCGATGACATCATCTGCTTTGGTACATCTCCTGCAGAACATGATCTAGCAGTCAAACAGACTTTGTCCAAGCTTCAAGACAGCGGACTCACTATCAACTGGAAGAAGTGTGAGTTCGGTGTTAAGCACATCAAGTTCTTCGGTCTTGTCTTCTCATCTCAAGGAGTTTCACCTGACTCCAAGAAAGTTGAAGCAGTCTGCAATGCTGAGCCACTGACAGATGCCTCACAAGTGCGCAGCTTCCTTGGCATGATGACTTGCAGTGCCAGGTTCATCAACAATGTCGCAACCCTTAGTGAGCCTCTCTGTCGTCTCACCATGAAAGACGCAGCATGGACATGGGGACCAGAGCAGACAAAAGCGTTCCAGGAGCTCGAAGCGAGATTGACAGATAGTACCACCATCGCTTACTACGATCCACGTGAGACTATCGAAGTATTTTCAGATGCTAGTCCAGTCGGCCTCGGAGCGATTCTTGTTCAGAATAGCAAAGTCGTAGCATACACCAGTCGAGCGCTGACCAACATCGAATCCAGGTATAGTCAGACAGAGCGTGAAGCACTAGCAGTCATCCTGGCCTGCGAGCACTTCGTTATGTACCTTCGTGGCGCGACATCATTCGATGTCATCACCGATCACAAGCCGCTAGTTATGATCTGGAGCAATCCTCGACCTCTGTTGTGTATCGAAAGATGGGGCTTGCGTCTGCAACCATACAAGCTGGTGATCAGATATCGGCCAGGACGAGGTAATCCTGCTGACTACATGTCACGCCACCCACTAGCACATTGCAATGTATCGATTTCGCAAAGCGTAGCGGAGCAGTATGTCAACTTCATCGCCACAACTTCTGCTCCGAAAGCAATGTCCCTCGCTGAAACAGCCGAAGAAACAGCCAAAGATTACACGCTCACGAAAGCTATCGACCTTACGCAGACAGGCAGACGGCACGATGTTACAGCGATTGATGATCCTGACATCAACATCCGCGAGCTCCAAGAGTACAGAAATGCGAAAGCTGATCTCACACTCCACTCTGATGGAGTTTTGTTGTGTGGCTCTCAGACATTCCTGTTAGATTGCGGAGCTGTGTAATTTCACTTGCACACGAAGGTCACCAAGGAATGTCACGCACAAAAGCTCTCTTACGCTCCAAAGTGTGGTTCCCAGACATCAACGAGGATGTAGAATCTGCAATCCAACGTGCGCTATTTGTGAATTCACGCCTCCACTTCTAGAGCCACTTCGCATGTCTGCCATGCCGCCTGGTCCATGGCAGCACATCAGCATGGACTTTTGTGGTCCACTGCCATCCGGAGATTACCTGCTAGTCTTAACAGACGAGTTCTTGCGTTATCCGGTAGTAGAAGTAGTGAGCTCGGTATCAGCAGCTGCAGTTTTGCCAGTGCTTGATAAGGCGCTTTCAGTCTTTTGATTCCCCACAATCCTGAAATCTGACAATGGGAGTCCGTTCAACTCAGCTCAGCTCGCACAATATACCTTACACTCTGGATTCACACATCGACGCATAACGCCACATTGGCCACAAGCCAATTCACAAGCTGAATCATTCAATTAGCCGCTGATGAAGTCGATCAGAGCAGCACACCTAGAGCGAAAGAGTTGAAAGCAGGAAATTTCAAATTTCTCTGTCAGCATCGCTCTACTCCACATACGTCTGCAGGAGTCAGTCCATATCGCTTGCTATTTGGTTGTGACCTGCAGACCAGCAATGTTGCTGCCCTCAATCGCGATGACCCACCTACCGCTAGTGATCCATCTGCAGAACAAGCGAAAGCAAAGGATGCTGTTGTAAAGCAAAAGCAGGTGTACGCTGACAATCGCAATGGACCACGTTCTCGCGACCTCGCTGTCGGTGATTGTGTAATGATCCGCGATGACTCGCGTGGCAACAAGTTTTCGCCTACATTTCTGCCCATCCCATGCTTGTTGTGGCAAAGAAGGGGAATATGATAACGGCTGAAGGCAGAAATGGTCGTGTTACTAGAAATGTCTCGTTCTTCAAGAAGGTTTCCTTCGATACATCATCTCACACTGTAGGTGACGACAATCTCGATGATGCCGACAATGACTATTCTCAACCATTCTCCCCACCTACCCCTCACTCTGATATCACTAAAACCCCACCCCATAGATTACGTCACTAATGATCAACGTTAAACTATCTGTACTATTAAACTGGTCAAAGAAAACAATAGCACACAAAGGAGACTCAGAAAAAAACAATGACTGACATTGACTGTGTATACTCTTTACATACTGCATGGTTCAATGTTTTGATCTTTATTTATTCAGTCATATGCATTTTTATCATGTATCTTTTTTTTTTCTTTCGAACATGTAAGTGCATACATGTAATACAAACCATGTTTGTTCTTTTTTCGTCTTCTTTCTCCTTTTATGCATTTTCAAATTCATGTTCATGTATATATATGTATAAAAAATATCTATATATAGATATTTTTTAAATGACTGTGATATGTCAGTTGGTCGAGTACTACAACCATGTCACCCTGTTTTGTAATTTACATGGACAAGATAGTCCTCTGACAATCTTTTATTTCCTTTGAGCATTTGGAAAGAAGAAATGCACCAAAAGAAAAAAAAAAAAACAAAGACAAAGAGATGTCTTGTCTCAGTATTCTACCAATTTGATGTATATCGAACTCAGAGATGACTACCTTTTGCTAGTCAGGATTCTGGGACATCAAAGTTTTGTTTAACTTTTGTCATGGGGAAGAGAGGAAAGATTAGGTAGTCAAGAATGTCTATGAAATGTTTTATGCATTTGTTCCAGGGTTACCAGTCAGAAGAAAAAAAAAAGGTATATACATCAGTGTACATTTGCTAAACGACCTGGAATTCACACCAATAACAGTCATGAAGGAGTATTTGAAAAGGCTAGATTTTGAGCCAAATGCATACATAATGTAAATACTGACAGAGTTGCATTTCAATGAAGATAGCACATTTGTCTGTTGTCTGGAAATCCAAACTCAGTGTTTCATTTGATATTCGCTATATTTTACGATTCAAGTTGTTTTATACTTTTAATTAATGCATGTATCTCTTGTATTAACATGAACCTTATAAGCATTACATGTAGGATGTTGGCATGATATATGTACATAGCAAATATGTGCAAAGTTTAACCCCCACACCATTCTGTAACAACTTGATATTGAAAAAGGTAATTGCATTGATCTCAGTGACTGCCATTATAT
Organism: Echinometra lucunter; assembly: GCA_029962745.1. NCBI lineage: Eukaryota > Metazoa > Echinodermata > Echinoidea > Camarodonta > Echinometridae > Echinometra > Echinometra lucunter. The sequence continues at coordinate 7,331,893 of CM057159.1, read as the reverse complement.
TACAAAGTAGTAGGTGCATTCCATTTTCGTGAACATAATTATCAACAAAATTCATACCAATCTTTGAGAATTACACATAACAGTTGTATACCAGAAGAGGTTTCTTTGATGTTAATGGATATTGAGATATACATGTATATTGTTTTGGTGTTAACAGTTACATACATGTAAATTTTTATGTTTTAGTTTGGATGACATTTTCTCACTAAAGAAAGGGAGGGATGTTGTATCCTGAAAGTATTCTATTCCTATTGTTGTTTGCTGCCCTCTTGTGGCATTATGGATATAGGAGAAGCTGTGAGAATTATTGATGTCATATTCTACACACAGTTATACAATGTACAAGGTTTTCTTGTAACCGTTGATTTTGAGAAAGCTTTTGACACTGTCTCACATTCATATATGAAATCTTTAATGAAAAAATACGGTTTTGGTTCATATTTTTGTAGATGGGTAGAAGTTTTGTATAATAATGTATTTAGCTGTGTTATGAATGGGGGCTTTTCCACAGGTTACTTTGAAATATGCAGAGGAGTAAGACAAGGAGACCCTTTGTCTCCATATTTATTCTTGCTGATCATTGAAACATTAGCAGTGGTTATATAGAGATGAAGATAGTAATGTATGCAGACGATTGTTCAATTTTTTTAAAAGATGTAGAAGGTATGAAAATCTTAGAAAAAATAATGAATTCCTTTTCTCAGGTATCTGGATTGAAAATTAATAGGGATAAAACACACATTATGAAGCTGGGTTCTTTTAGTAACAGTAATGAAAATTTGACCAATATTACATTGGGTAAGATGGTTTCTTTGGTAAAGGTGCTCGGGGTATACTTCTCTTTGGATATTAATGTTAAAGAAGAAATGAATTATAAAGAAATATTGAGCAAAATAAAAAGAATGTTAGGGTGGTGGAAGTAACGGGATTTAACACTTTTTGGGAAAATTCAATTGGTTAAAGTTTTTGCAATCTCTAAATTATTATATGTGTCTTCTATAATGTCAGTACCACCATGGGTTTTCAAGGAAGTTGAGACGATGTGCTTTAACTTTATATGGAATGGTCATAAGAGAAAGAGAAATATTCTATATTTGAACTACGATAATGGGGGACTGAAAATGTTGAATTTCAAGTACATGATTTTAGCACAGCGGGTAATGTGGATTAAGAGACTTCTTTGTGGTAAAAATGATATGAAATGGAAACAGTTTCTCGAATACACATTCAGACCGGTAGGAGGAAGGTTAATATTTCTTTGCAATTATAATCCCAACACAATTAATATCAAGGCACCTAACCTCTATTTAGAATTTTTGAATGTCTGGAATTATATCAAACAGAATGAATTCATTTTTAAAGAAACACAAAATGAAAATCAAATTATCTTTAACAATAATCTTATTGACAGTATGATAATTCCCTTTAATGGAAACTTATTTCATGTGAACATTTTTCAAGTTAAACATATAATTGACGCAGAAGGCAATATGAGATCAGAGGACTACTTCATAAGGAAAGGTCTAAATGTAGATGATTTATTTCTTGTTAGTGAACTATACACCAAGTTGCCAGCTGCCTGGAAGATTAAGAGAGCATGCAGTGGCAGAGATATTCTGAATGACACTATTGATTTTTCCAACATTAACTTCAACATTAATAAAACACTGTATTCTTTTGAGTCTGTCTCTTCCAAAATGTTATATAACATTTTTATTGGTACAATTCAAGATTCCTTCATTTTTAAACATCCAGAGGTGATAGCCTTAAATCTAGACAGGCCAGCAATTGCAAAATGTTTCTCACTTCCCAGGTTTTCCACTTTAGATTGGAAGTTCAGGGAATTTCAGTACAAACTATTACATGGTATTGTATTTTGTAATGATAAATTAAATCAGTTTAGATTAATACAGACAAATTTATGTTCTTTTTGCAGAAAAAATGTAGAAACATATTATCATATCTTCTATAATTGTACTGAAGTATCCAGATTATGGAACGAGTTGGGAAACAAACTAAAAATGTTAAGTTTCTTAATATGCAATGGGTTGATGTATTACTGTATAAGCTGAAATTTTCGCGGTGGTTTTATTTTCGCGAATTTCGCGAATCACTCACCTATCGCGAATTTAACAACACGCGAAAATATCCGCACGCAAATTTGCTTTTTACCTCTCAGCGCAGCGTCATCGGCACATACATGTAGTACAGTTGTCGTTGCCTAAAACTATGCACTAGAATCTATGCATGTGGAAAGTGCACTGCAGCAGTCCTTCACCCGTATGTAGCATAACACACACAGACACACACAAATTGTCACTCACCACAAGTAAGCTCCGTACATGGTCACCTCTAAAACCCCTATAAGAAACCCAATTCTGCTTCCAAAAATATGGAATCGGTGCCATTTTTCCAAAGCATGCGGGGCTTTAGTGGGGTGGTAAGAGGGTCGCTGAAAACGCGCTATAAATCAACATATCAGGGGTTTTATGACAGCATTTTTTGTTTATCGCAAGCTACGAGTTTGATGGTATTGGCAAAAAATAATAAAAAAGCAAATCCTCTGGATCTGCCGATATGGCTCGTTCATGTACAAATAAGTTTACTGCGAGTCTTGCTCTTGCCCTCGCGAACTTAACAACTCGCGAAAATGTCTGTGAGCCTGTGATTCGCGAAAATATCTGTACGCGAAAATATTGGCGTATACAGTACTTGGTGTTAGAGAAAATATGAAAGATAATATATTATTGAATCATGTACTTATTTTGGTCAAATACATGATTTACAGCAGTCGTAAAATAGGAAGGGTTCCAACCAGTAAAGAAATATGTAAGGCTGTAGAGATTTCCAAAAAAGTTGAATATGAACCAGCAAAAATAAAGGATAAATTAGCAATACATTATAAAAAATGGGAAAATTTTACCCCTTAAGGCAGGAGGGCCGATTATATAATTTTAAAATTCCTGCCCACTCCCTTACTTTCTTATTGATCCTTACACTTATTTGTTATTATTGTTACTAGTTATTTCTTTTAAAATAAATCTTTTGACATGGTATGGTTACAAACCTCTATTTGCTCAAGACCCGATTGTATAATAATGATATCTAGAAATTAAAACCAATGCAACATGTTTATTATATATATAAAAAAAAAATATTTGTCATTTCATTTCTCAGGGATCTGGGGAGCGTTTCATCAAGTTTGTTGTCTGACAAGTTGTCAGATCTGACATCTTTCCTTGATTTTGATTGGCTGAGAAGCATCGTTACTATGGCAACTGTCGGATAAAACAGACTTTGTCGGATAAAACATCCGACAAGTCCTTTCATGAAATGCCCCCCAGGAAGCACCAACACCTTTCACTTTTTTAGATAAGAAAACGTATGTATTCTAAGTGTTACAAAGCAGCACCTTCACCTATTCTTTTAACTATACTGAAATCTTTGTTCACATTGAAGATTTTGCATTGTATTGTTTTTTATATATGTATTTTGGTTTACAATGAATGAAAATAAGATTTCTCTCTTGATTGACTATGTATGTTTATTATGTAGAAAAATATTGTATTATAGGAACTGTATTGTCGGAAAATCTGAATAAAGGCTAAAAAGCATTACAAAAAAAAAAAAAAAAATTATGGAGGTGCATGCACGGATATACGAAAAAGAAGATTAAAGTAAGATACCAAGATGGCACGTAAAAAACCGTGTATAACCTTTTCTAATTTGTGAACCACTTGTGTCTTAGTATGGTACTGTTACCTAGGGGGCAAGACAGGTTTTAGGGACACGGAATGCTGTAAAAGGTTGTTGGGTGTCAGTGTGTTCAGGAGATCATCCTGCACAACTTCCAGGTGGACTACCTTGAAATTGCGCTGCTGAAAAAAAATGGCGGCCATTTTTCCAAAATGGCTGCCCTGTAAACTAGTATTGAACTGTTTTGAATGTAAATATTTAATAAAGCATCTATTTTTCACGTATGATACATCATATTAAAGAGTATTAAATTCCCTACACAGTGATGTCACTTTCGATGGGTTTGAAGATGATTTGCATAACATTTTTGGCTCAAATATGTGAAATTTTACCATTTTTACCCAAAATCTTAATTGCATCAAAATACATATTTCGGCATATTTCAATAGTCCTGATGACTAATAATTTAAGACTTTCTCAAAAATTGTCCATATCTTTGGTCAATATCATATGCAAGTTTCAACTTCATCACTTATCTAACAACAAAATTGTAGGACCCTGAAGTTGAACACTTTAATATTGACTAATTGCACAGAAATTGGTTGCTAAGGGCTGCCTGCCCCTAGCAATGTTGATATCTTGCTATGTAGAATGACATTTCCACCAGTAATTACTATTTCCATGCAGCCGATAAGACATGTGATGTCTAATGATGCAGTTTGATCATATTTCATTCATGTATGAATCTTCATTGGTTCCCAATGAGCACTATAAAAAGCGACTGCGCCTAGAAACTGATGATGCAGAGATGGAAACTAGCACAGCATTGGTCCGGTGATACAGGGAACGAATCCTTTCTTAAAGTGGTATTCATGATTTATGATTTACATTCCAACTCATAAAGATTATAGATTGTGCGGTTCGTTCACCCCCTCTTGCGCCATGTTTAGGCCCCTTCGCTCACCCCATCCTAATAAGCTGTTGCTGTTGTCTGTGCCTAGCAATCTACCTGTATGTCGTGTGTTCATGAACTATTATAAAAATCTAGATTATCGGTCCAATAATGCATTAAGAACAAGGAAACTATGACTTTATCACATGAAGAAATTGTTCCAATGTTGCTCCACATCACATCCTAATATCTTAATGTGTCCATATTCCCCCTCCCTCCCCCCCCCCCCCCCACACATAAAAGCTAAAAAGCGAGAGACTTTGGTCCATTACCTTTGTTATAATGGAGAATCATTGACAAACAAATGAAAGAGTCTCTACAACTCATTTAATAGTCAGCATATCTGCCCATTCCTTACCCTTCTTGCTCCCCCCCTCTTTCACTCCCCTTGTCATACCTTTAAGCCTTAAATTTACAGTACTGTCAAGGAAACCAATTAGGATCATCGGCGAAATACAATTAGGCATGCATGCAAGTGCTAAACAAGATTTAAACAAAAAAAAAATACCCTCTAAGAAAGGTTTTTTTTAGGTTGGTTGAAGATCTATTCTATAATAATAATAATTTTTGTAGATGAACATTTGGTAGGTTCTTATAATGAACCAACCAAACGTTGGTTTAGAAAAAAATCACTTACGTTTCATACTGTACATTTCTTTTTACGAAAAATTGAAAGGTTTATAAGCAACCGGCAATGATCTTAACCAACTTTCCGAGCGTGTAGGGTTCAGAAGTCATTCCTTATCCCGTACACCCACTCCCTCAAAAACATGCCAATTTCGAGATTCGAGCCCCTTCCCCCCCCCCCCAAAAGTTGCCAAACTATTGTTTTATGAAAATTGATGGGAAGAAAATGGATATCTACAAATAAGGATCCCCCCCCCCCAATACCCTACTCTTTTTGCCCAGAAGCTAACCTTACTACAGTTTCACCAATACAGGTAACTATGTGTACTAGTATGCTATATGGTCAAAATATATTTGCAATGGCTATCAAACAATAAAAATATAGGTACTAAAGATCAGTTGACTTTGACTCAGAAGAGATATTAACGTCGTTATTTTCTTTTGAGTTGTGAAATGTCTTACTATGCAGCTGAAATGATTGTTTTCTAAGCAAAAATAAATAAATAAATAAATAAAATCAAAATAAATAAATAAAATAAAAGGTCATTGGATTTTTGCCATACCTGCATGAAGAGATAAAAACAAATATACGAACAGAAAGAACATGCAAGCAACGCTGCATAGAATTGATAACATCCCATGCAGATAGATATGAAAATGTCAAATTTGCCCTTTTTCATCCTTGGCTGTGACACCTCCGCACACATATCTAGCGAAGATCCTATTTTGGGATCAGAACTCCTAGTCCTCCCCCTCCTTCCTCATCAGCCATGATCCTGCCCATTTTATTTTTATTTCAAAGCGAGAAATTAATTAAAATCACAATAAAAACATCACAGTACTGCTTATGCCTTAAAGGCTTTGAAGAGCATTCAAGGAAGAAATCTTTCCCTATTTAGCTCAACAATTTTTTTTTTGCTCCCATATTATTAGAATTTACCCCATCCAATTATTCTTATAAAATAGTTTTAATACAACTGTACAAATCTGAATTCTGGAAATGCAAATTAAGGCACTAAGGATGGTGAAACTAGGAAGCTATTGGGAATGACTGATCATATTGAACAAGTTAAACATCCTCATCCTGGCAGTTTAAAGAAGTAATCAGATAATCAAGTTTCTCATTTGTTAAAGCGTGACCTAAAACTCTGCCTGTGTTAAACCGAGACAATTTTTTTTGTAGCAGGCAGATAGATTTTCATCTTCGGAGTTTTTCTTGTGACTTGTGTGAAAGTCTGCAAGTTTATTAATTAGTGGCCCCCTTTAATACTCTCCTGTTTTTCATTTTTAGTGTCTTCTTTGCGTGCATTCAAAAGATCCTTTAAAAATTGACTGTCAAGGGTCCACTTAGACAAAAGAGTTCCATCAAAATCAAGCTATACTGTAAACTTGATTAACATGGTAAACGCAAGTCCTTGATACTCTGTCCCGGTTGGTTGAAAGTCACATTGGGTTTACTAGTATTGTTTGGTTTGTTGTTTTTTGTAGTTGCTTTCAAATACAATTTTTTATACAAGAGGGAATAAAAGAAGTGGAAAGATTCTTAAAAGTTTTCTTAGCATGAATATGCAATTATTGGAAACCACAGTAACCTAATCAATCAATCAATGTTTGCAAGGTTTCCTCTTGTTCTCCTCTACCAATTATCTTTTACTACTCTATGGATACCTGCCTTAGTACTTGCAAGACACTGACAGATTTCTTTTCAGATAACCATTTGACTGTGAATAAAAAATTGTCAGGCCTTTTTAATCCATTGATCATTTTCCATTACTAAAAGGCATTGTACCAGTCTCTTTAAATGCCGAATGGGGGGGGGGGGGGGGGGTGAGGCGGGATGGAGAGGAGTGGAGATGTAACAGAAGGCGGCGACCAAACCTTGAATTGTAACTTTTAAGAGTTGGAGTGCAAATCATGACTATCACCATCAGAAAGGACTCATTCTGTATACACCAAATACACCAATAGCCTGCACTAGTTTCTATCTGTACATCAGTTGCTACATGTGCATTGTTTTTATAGCATTGGGAACTAATTAAGATGCATAAATGAATGAAACACGATCAAACTGCATCATTAGACAGCACATATCTTATCATTAAGCTGAATGGAAATAGCGATCACTAGACATAGCAAGATGCCAACGTTGCTAGGGAGCAGGCAGCCCTTAGCAACCAATTTCTGTGCCATTAGTCAATACCACAGTATTAACTTCAGAGTCCTACAACTTTTTTGTTAGATAAGTGATGAAGTTGAAACTTGCATATGATATTGACCATAGATATGGACAGTTTTTGAGAAAGATTGAAATTATTAGTCATCAGGACTATTGAAATAGGCCGAAATATGTATTTTGGTGCGATTAAGATTTAGGGTAAAAATGGTAAAATTTCGCATATTTGAGCCAAAAAAGTTATGCAAATCATCCTTGAACCCATCAAAAGTGACATCACTGTGTAGGGAATTTAATACTCTTTAATATGATGTATCATACGTGAAAAATAGATGCTTTATTAAATATTTACATTCAAAACAGTTCAATACTAGTTTACAGGGCAGCCATTTGGAAAAATGGCCGCCATTTCTTTTCAGCAGCGCAATTTCAAGGTAGTCCACCTGGAAGTTGTGCAGGATGATCTCCTGAACACATTGACACCCAACAACCTTTTACAGCATTCCGTGTCTCAAAAACCCTGAAAATGGGGTTTTGCCCCCTAGGTATGTAGCAGCCCCTTATCAGAAACAAGACACTACATATAATAAGAGAAGAGGGTCCCTATTCATAATACGAAAAGAGGGTCGCTATTCATAATCGAAGAAAAGAGTTGCTATTCACTATACAGAAAGAGGGCCACTATTCACAATACAGAAAGAGGGTCGCTATTCATAAAAATGATATATACATGTACAAACAAAATGATAACATTGGATGGGAATAGCCCCCACTGCTGTGTCGTAGCTAGGGGGGCGATTGAACAAATAAAAAAAGAAAGGTATGCCCCAATAATGTACACGCCCTAGCCCCCCCTCCCCCCAATCAGTCAGACCATGCTGCGCCATTCAACTCACCTTGGTACAAGTGCAAATTACTAACAATTTTTGTCAAAGTCAGTTCATAGATGAAATAGCGTATGTGTGTGCATGTGTGAGGGGAGGGGGCTGCATGCAGCAGCCTTGCCATCAGGGGCTGTTCTATCACGTCCATAACCCTCAGTAAAAGGAAGGAAGCAATGGAGAGGGGGTTATAAGGGACTTAAGGTATATATCATATTCAAGCATTTTGTAAATATACAATATTGCACAATACATTTTCCATATAAGCTAAAAAAGGAAGTTGGATTTTCAAAAGTTTAAGCCAAATAAAATCTGTGACTGTTATAGGCACATGTAGTATGCGAATGGAGTTGTCACCTATAGGCCTACTGTATTATCTTTTTTCAAAGTACCTGTATACCACTGACAATGATGGATTAATCTCAGGCTGATATGCAAGTTAAAAGACTTTGAAACATGTGCCGTTCGCTAAAGTGCTATGTGTTTTTGTCATCTTTGCTTATAAAAGTATATTTTACCTTTTAGACTATTTTAGAATTTTAGGCTATCTCTGATACTTATCTAAAAACACCCCCATAACCTAGTGAATACATTTGCCATGCTCTTGTGTTGACGAAAAATGAAGTAAAACATAACGCACATATAATCCTATCATAATTTGTCCCCCTCATGGGAAATCTTGCCCTACCACTCTGCCCCAAAATGATCTTATCCTGGCTATGCCACTGAGACATTACATAGAACAAGCAGGCCCATCATTACAGTCAGTTTAAAAACTACACTGGTAAATGTTCATATACCAATAATTTTTTTGTGGAAAGTAGCTTTTAACCCATTCGTGACAGAGGTCCACATTTTGTGGTTTGGCCTAATATCTTTTGATGCAAAGCCCTAAAAATCATACCAAATACATGAGCAGAAAGAGCAAAAAATTCTACACAAACTGTGCCCATTTTGGTTGCATCAATATTCACTGTTTGATGCTGAAAATTTTTTAAAGGAAAATAAGCATTAAAATCCTTAAATTGGCAATATGATAGAAAGTTTAAAATCACCGTTTTCCCCTGCAAATTGGCAACTTTTTGACTTCTCATCGTAATTTCTGTCAATTTATATTCATTTAAGATACATGACGTTTTATAAGAAAAATGTAGCAATAAAATAAAATTGTTGGTGTTGCCAATTTGAAGAATAAAAGCTGATCAAATAAGGCTTTAAATAATTCCTGTCACGAATGGGTTAATAGGACCTAAATGTATAAGGACTTACAACCTACAAATTGTATAGCAGACATATCCACTGCCAAAAGTTAAGGATCAGCCCCCCCCCCCCCACCTCCCCTCCCCAATGCTCTTCAATTTCAGCCAATGAAGAGTTTCAAGATATTTATTTTTCATACTATTTTTCAATTATCATACCTCAGGATACTAGTAATTGTATCATTAACATAACTGCATGTCGTTTTGTATTCGTGGTTGGTTGGATAACTGGTGCTAAATATCCTCGGTGTGGGAGCTAAGCGACCAAGCTGGGAAAGGATGTCAAGGGGGGGGGGGAAGGGGGTATCAAATGTGAAGGATCGACAAAGCAAAGGAGTGGAGAGACAGGGGCATGGGTAGAAAAAATTGATTTGGAGGTGTAAGCTTTTGTCTTTTTGATTACAAGAAAATTGCAATCAATTGCAAATCCCACAAATCAGTCGCAAGTCTTGCAATTAATTATTACGCTCAATCCTGTTGCAAGAGAAAGTTGTGCCTAATATTAATATCATGTGCAAGTCTTGCAATCAATTGCAAATCAAGCACAACTACAATTGGTTTCAAATTTGCTACAGATTTTTTCTTTTTCAGAAACACACACATGGACAAATTGGTATCATATTATAGGCATAGCATGCTAATTCATTTGATGCGATGAAAGAGCAATGTACACGTAGGTAAAATGCCTTGCTCAAGAGCATACACGTACATGTAAGTGCCATGCTGGGATCGAACCCCTGATTTTCTTGCATTATGAATAGCGACCCTCTTCTCCAATTATGAACAGTGACCCTTTTCTCATGATAAATAGTGACCCTCTTCTCCTATTATGAATAGTGACCCTCATTGTGTATTATGAATAGCGACCCTCATTCCGTATTATGAATAGTGGTCCTTATGAGTATTGACCCCAGCATAAATCATAAAGAGTACCCCTTCTTTGTGTTTATGTATAAAGACCCCAATTTCGTATTATGAATAGTGTTCCTTATGAGAAATGACCCTCAATGTGAATTAGGAATAACGATTCTCATCTTATATGATGAATAATGGTCATTATGAATTTATGAATATTGAACCCCTTTCCGTTTTATAAATAGCAGAACTTCAGGTACAGGAACTTACACGTTATGAATAGTGGTCATTATGACTAGCGGTCCTTATGACTAGCCACAATTTCTTCAAGAGATCTGAGCTTAATCGAGCTTCGTACGAGGGCTTTGCCAACCTCTCGAGATCATACCAGGTTGTGTTTGTTATTATTTCAGAGATACAATGTATATAGTCATTTAATCTGATTTCTAAATTTATAATAGAAATTTTAATGTTTGAATAATAATGATATCAATAGAAATAGAGTAGCTTAACTGTAGTCACATCCATACAGATACTTTTTTTTTTACCAGGGTTTGAAGCAGGGTCATTTTTTTTGTCTGTGGCCAGACCCCCGAATATGCAACCTCATTTGGGGTGAAAATAGTGTGGCCTTTACGCCAGAAAATACAGTAGATATAGTGGTTAGCAGTGTAGGACAGCTGTTAACAATCTGCAAGCGTGAATAATTTGATTATATAAATAAGACAAGAATATAAGAAAAGTTTTATAAAAACTGAAAGCACTATTCAAATAATTGAGAGAAATCTAACTCTGCATTGTCTTTTCTCATTTCATACCTCTATCATAAAATTCACGTAAGTTAGAATATCTAATTTATGTCTTTTAAGAAAATACTGCACTGTACTGTTTCCCTAGTTTACTTCTTTGTCTAAAGCCACTAAATTGATTTTGGTGTTAACTACATTACAACAATGAAAAAATATTTGCACTAACCATACATTGCTAAAACTCTAAGTACCCTCAGAGCTCCATGGGAATGAGCTACAGCAAGAGGCTCAGACTTGAGCTGGTCAACGCCTTGTTTGGCAAAGTAACTGCAAGAAAAACAATAAAAACATAGTTATTGGGCTAAACCTTTTTTCAGATATGAGGTGTTCAGATATGAGGCAACATTGTGGCACCACAAAATACCAGCAACTTTTTGGTGTACAAGTCAATGGGGTATGGGGCGACGAAAAAAATGTTGCCCAGGCTGGACACATTTTTTTTGCTGCCTGACTGCAAAGGAAATGTGCACCAGTCAAATTCTTAAAAAGTTAGCGCAAAATATGCTGTCATGAGATTTTCTGCGCAAGTTTTGACAAAGTTCTCTTTCATTTGAGAGTTGATGCGTAAATGTGCATTTATTAATCCTTTGGAGGCAACGAGCTTCTACAGAAGCCGAGCGAGGTGTTCAGTCTGTGATGATGGACTTCTACAGAAGCCGAGATTCATGCTCAACATTTTGACGAAGTTTTCTAGCTTATTATCAGCTTTTTGGGGCTAAAATTAGTAGTAGTACTATGTATATATATTCATTTATAACACCCATTACAAAAACTATAAAGTAACATGGAAAAAATTCAAGAAAAACTGATATCATTTCAACTTTACCTGAAAGGCCAAATAACCTCCGTATTTCAGAGACGCCCGCGTACGCGTAAGCTCCGATCGCGTTCGGTCTGTCGATCGATCCAAAACAGAGTTAGCGTTCTTGACAACGAAAGTGCACTAGCCACTACATTTCCGCATTTTCTGCTTTTCGTACAATTTTCGATTTCGATCTCACGATGTGTAGAAAATATTCATTTTCATCATAGATATAGTGATCCAAGCCTTCCATCCCAAGAAATCGCTGCCCTGTTGCAAACACATATTTCAAACATCCTTTGATAAGTCGACTTCGCTCCCTGAGCAATCCAAGTTCATTATTGATCAAGCTCCTCCCCACAACTTATTTTATAAATTGAAATTGGCCAATTTAGCGCATCATTCATTCATGGACCATTAATCTCTTCTTTTCAAAATGAAAAACTTTTTTCAGTTGCTTGGACCAGGCCGCATTACAAAAGAAACAAAATAGTGTCAAAGCAACTAGTACGGAAGATTAGCGTTTTGAAAGGAGAGGATGTAAACATATATAGGTTAACCTACCGAATACAAGCCAACACAAAGAGTCACAATGGTGAATGGAGAGAGAGAGAGAGAGAGAGAGAGAGATGAAAGGAGGGGGCAAGGAAAGAGAGAAGAGGATGTAGCAGGGGGGGGGGGGGAGAAGGAGCGTGAAGAAGATGGGAGATGAAGATAAGAGGGAGAAGACATGGAATAAGATGATGGTAATGACGATAATAACAATGGTGATGAGGGTAATAACAATAATAATAATAATAATAATAATGATGATGATGATGATGATGATGATGATGATGATATCACAATGATAATAATGATAATAGTTTGTTTGTTTTTATTTCTGCATTCAACATAACATGAATTATACATGTTGACATAAATATTATATAAATATTAAATAAATTAAGTGTCAAGTACAAAATATGTTACAAGGTACTAGTCTGAACGAGAGGGAGAAGCATATAGGGACAGCAAGAGGAAGAAGAAAAGTGAGGGAGAGGAGAGGGCGAGCAAAAATTTGAAATATATTTAAAAATGGACACTCTAAAAAATATTGGGTAAATTACTGCTTATTTTTACCCCAAGTGGGAAGTATGTTTCCTGCATTGGGTAAAAATATTGCCCAATAATTACTCTCGTGTTGGTTAAATTTTTTCCAATATTTTTTACAGTGGAGAGGGGACTTTGAGAGTGAAAAAAGAGTAAAAGACACAGGGAAAGGAAGTATACAGATAGAAGCACTATTATAGAAAAAGGCCTGCAATTGAGAATAAAGATTTTGTATTTTGTAAAGATACAGTTGAAATAAAAACTGCTTCAAAGGCAAATAATTTACATGAAAAGGATTGTTGGGATATTTAAATAAGGGTTTGTTTGTCGTATCAACACAGCTCGAATATTTGATTAGTGAGCTGCTAACTGCAATATTTAGCCACCTATCATATGCATGCCTATTGCTCCGTTTCCGTCCATGTTCCAATCCATTCTTCACTTCAGCTGAACTCTTTTGTTCCCAGGCAACCTCTTGCGAGAGAGTTGTATGTATCCTCAAACCCCCTTTTTCCTCTCTCTTGTTAGGGTTCTTTGAAGTTCAACCCCCCCCCCCAAAAAAAAAAAAGATGGGAAAGCAAGTAAGCAAGAAAATCCACCCCACTGCGTGACAAGAAAATCGCTGTCCTGTTCGATCCTGTTCAAAACACGAGTTACGAACATCATATCCTTTGATAACTCGACTTCGCTACTTTTAATCCAAGTTCATAATTGACCAAGCGACCAATTTAGCACATCATTCATGAATGGACCATTTATCTCTTCTTTTCAAAATGAAATGCTGTCCTAGCTGCTTGCACCAGGCCCCACCCAAAGAGGAACAAAAGAAAGTCATGGCAACCAACAGGGAAGATTAGCGTTTTGAAAGAAGAGGATGCAAACGTGGGTTGACCAACTGAATACATGACATACAAAAAGCCACCGTGGGCTGAGTGCATGATGTATGGTAGAATGCCCTGTAAATTTGAGCTTTCTTGATATCAGAAGTTAGACTGATAAAAATATACAAACAAAAACAAACAAACAAACAAACACAAACAAAAACTCAGTGAATTATGGGAAGACTATGAAATAAAGTTGTGATGATGTAAACAGTTATATTATCTAACAAGGGGAATGTGCACTTATGCAGTACAAAATAATATCAATATCTATTTTTTGCGCATACTTATTTTTGCCTTCACATTATCTTCGACATCACCGGATTCCATAAAATAGAATAGAAACCAAATATCATATATAAAAACAATGTGCAAAATATTATGTGCATTCCAAGGTATTTAGATTATTACCATTTTCGTATATCATCCATTTTAACAAGTGATTCCCCCCCCCCCCCTTTCGATGAAAGTGAACATGCAGAATAATTATGATTCATGTGCCCTCTGCCTTGTCCTGGATGAAATAAAGGCCTACAGGCAATAAAAGGAAAATGTTGGAGATGTAAAAAAAAAAAATATTTGTCGTTATGCATATTGGGCAATGGTGATAACCCTGGGTCTGTCCCTATTTTACTTTGCATTTTTAGGCAAGAAAATTATCACTAATTTTGTTATTTACTAGATAATTCTATATATCTACCTATTTGCTAGTCCCTCTGGGTCTAGCCATCATTCAAGAAAAGTTTTAAGTCATAACGCGCATGCCCCGCCCAAGTATAGTACCTTCCCATCCACAAACAGCACACGCACAGGCGCCATATTCTTCCTCTTCCGAACATGCTAACAACAGTGTCTAGAACATATTGCCAGGCAAGGAGAGGGGTAGGAGAGAGGGACATAGGTAGATACATAGATTTATCTAGTAAATAACAAAATTAGTGATAATTTTCTTGATTTACAGCATTAAATCAATATATCTACCTATCTGCTAGACCAGTACAGAATAAATTCCGGGTGGCATGTCCTAAGGGAAGAGACTAACAAAGGGACAGGGAAGAAGAAGCAGCTCCCAGAACCGAGGTAGCAAACCTCGCTTCGACCGAAGGGACAACCTTAAGATAGAAGGATGTAAAGGAATTAGGGGAACGCCAAAAGGCTGCCAGTAAGATGTCTTCCAAGGAGAACCCAAGAAAAGAGCCCAGGAGGTAGAGATACTCCTGGTGTCATGAGCCCTCGGAGGATCTTCAGACATGAGAGCCTTGGAAACACCTGCTTGGATAGCTTTGACAATCCAGTGGGACACAATCTCGTGTGAAGCGGGAGAGTGAGGATGACGGGACATGAGGAAGAGCTGATCTTTCAAACGGAGGGCTTAGTCCTGTCCAAATACCACTTTAGAGCCCGAACAACTCGCATAGATTCTCTGCGACTCTGAACTACTGTACAAATATTTTCACGAATAACAGGCTCACAGACATTTTCGTGAGTTGTTAAGTTCGCGAGCGCAAGAGCAAGACTTGCAGCAAACTTATTTGTACACAAATGAGCCAAATCGGCAGATCCAGGCCAGAGGATTTGCTTTTTGATTATCTTTTGCCAATACCATCAAACTCGTAGCTTGCGATAAACAAAAAATGCTGTCATAAAACCCCGGATTTCTTGATTTATAGCGCGTTTTCAGAGACTGGCTTACTTACCACCCCACTAAAACCCCGCATACTTTGGAAAAATGGCACCGATTCCATATTTTTGGAAGCAGAATTGGATTTCTTATAGGGGTTTTAGGCGCAAGAGATTTAATATCACATCCGTTTGAACGCATTCGGGATACTCTATTGTTCTGCTAATCCCTGTGACAAATGCGTTCGAACGGTCCCACACTCTCCCGAACGCACGGATTAACTCTAAACAAAGAAGTCAATAGAGAGGCGCTTAAGTACTGCGTTAGGAACGCGCTCGAACAGGATGCGTTCGAACGTTCGACCTATCTTTTTGAGTTGCAAGCACAATCAGAATAGTGGCCCGGAAATCGGAACACTGCCGCGTTTGCCCGCTCGATTGCCTGGCACAATCGCCGGGGAGATCGTGGTTCCGGCCAAGAGCAGACCGGTAGTTTTATCCCCCAACTCCGCTGACGGGCGACATGTCGATGTCACACGATGCATGTCAATAGTTACGATAGTGTGACGCGATCTTCTAAAAGACAACTTTTTTTTTCTTACTTTGCCCGTTAATGTTTTTTATCATCGTTATGATTATGATATTTTCATTAATACCTCTGATGTTACCAGTTATATTCAGTGTTACTTAAAGTTATATCACGGGGTGACCTGATTTCGTGCACATTTTAATTTTCTAACATGTCTAAAGAAATCAATTTTCAATCCATAATTTCTCAAGTTTTACCAAAGATTTTGATCATTTGACACCAAGAGAAAGCAAAGTCTTAGACTACAAATGAGCGCAAGAAGAAGACTTATTTACAGAGAGTTCCCGAGATATTGTGATCGCAAAATTCAATGTCGCATTGCATGTGCGCTGGAACTGGGAAAGTTTACAAAAAAAAAAAAAAAAAAACAGCGAGTCCTTATTTCGCGCACGGCAGTTTACAAATGGTTAATACAAAATAGAGATCCATAAAAGGCAAGACGATTGCATCAATAGCAAGGCAAAATTCAGTGGAATTAAATTTGATCCTATTTTACTGATTATTTTGATGAAATTGCCACTTGAAACATTGTGAAATGAGGAATTTTAGACCCTTCTCGGTAGATATATATTTTTTTTCGGAACGGACGTAAAATGCAGCAAAATTTGCCGATATTTCATTAATAACTTCCCAATTCCTTCTTCGATTTCAAAGAAAGGTTAGTCTATAGCTCCCTACTCTTTCTGTTGGTGCTATCAGATTTTTGAAATCTTTCCTAGTTTTGAGATATCGCGAAATATGGACATGCGCGAGATCAGGTTAGACTGCCATACAAGTGATGATAAAGCAATTCTTCTGCTATCATATCATTTCATACTGTAATTCATTATTTTGTCATTCCGTGTATTTTCAGTTTGATTTCTACTTTTGTTTAATGTTTGTAGCATAACACGGTGAAAAGCAATTATTTCATGTTCATGTTTGTTTCACCGGGATGAGATTTAAGTCATGGACTTGCACACCCCATGAGAGAGAGAGAGAGAGAGAGAGAGAGAGAGAGAGAGAGAGAGCGCACGCGCGCGAAACACCAGAGGACAGAAATAAGTGAAAATTTGACAGAAGTTAAATGAATGTTGGCATATGGCTTTAATTATTTTTCATCATAAATAAGTTAATATCCGCTCCATGCAGTTTCCGGAAAATTTCAGCTTATTTCAAAACAATAAAGAAACTGGAAACTTGAAAAACGAATGTAGCACTAAAATTTCACATCCCTTGAATGTACACTTATAAACGGTTTGGGGAGTACACGCACGTTGAACAGAATGAAATCAGAAAGCGGATCGTAAATTAAGCCAAGTTTATCCATTCTAATCATAATGAAGAGAAAACGATACATGAAACATCAGTTTTCTCGGGCTATTTAAGGTTCACAAAAACTAACGGCGGCCATTCCTGTCAACATGCAACCCGTGTCCCATGCAACCGATAATGGTGTCATGTTTTAATTTCGACAGTATAGTCACTAACCATCCACTGAAATTATTTAAAGACAATTTGAGAACCTATAGAGAATGATTAATTTTCATAACACGTTTATGCAGAATCAGCTCTTGTCTGATTACTTCTCCATACAATTTACATTTGAATGACCTACCTTTGATATGGTATTGCACGACGAACAATTAGAAGTGTTCCCCTTTTTGGACGCGTGTAGTCTTTCTTTTCATTCATTTCAAAATAATTTCATGACATTGGAAACCCTAGCCTCTACGCCAACGTTGAGAGGGGGAACAAAAATAGTTTTGATGGGAAAATTTAATATAAAAACTAACACGTACGTGTTTGCATTCCCCTTTGCTAGTAAATTATCTATTTAATGCTGGTATCTAACTTCAAAACGAGTGTATATTAGTGCCGCCCCTCTCCCCACACCAATGCCGCCTCTCATGGCCGCCTCTCAAGCAGTGTAGGTAGATCTGAGGCCAAAATATTATTTTGAATTGAAGAAATCCTACAAGCGTTCATTCACCAGAATATGGGAAAGCCTCTTATTTTACGTAGGAGATATCCATGGAAATATTTGTCATAAAATCAAGATATGCAGTGTAGCTTACATAATATTTGAGGATTAGGCCAATGGTTCATAATTCAAGTCGCTTTATTATCGCCGTGGGTGTAGAATGATGCAGTGAGCAGGGACTGATGTAATCAAGTAGGTACGAAGATGCTGCTTAGAACACTCGGGAAAGCTTGCAAGGTCTGAAAAGTACGACTAGTTTAACCAGTTGAAAGTTAGTGTGTCTGCTGTTTGTCTGTCATCGCATTATTGTTCTCATGGCAGCGCGCGGTGCCTTTTTATCTTGACTGTTTTTATCGAATATATCAACAAACTTGTGGCATGCTTGCATTGTGACCGTACGCGAACTTTGACCTCTAAGTGCCCCCCCCCCCGGCCCCCGATATTGAACAATGACCGCCAGCTTCCCAACAGACGTCTTTCGTCTATATACGCATAAGTCTACGGTCAGTCGAACTGCTTACGTAATGTCCGTAATGTTAAGAATAGCAGGCTTACGGGTGATGAAAAGAACCTTGGCCATGACCCACCTATTATGGCTATCACATAAAGAAACGGTAAGATATTATTATGATGGTCCCTAGTCGGGGAAGGTTAAACTTAAATCCTTGTAGTTATCATTTGGTTATATCTAATAACCACACCTTTCCCCAAAATGCTTGAACTTTTTTTTCATGCAAAGCTAACTATAGAGTTTTTCTGTTTCTTTAGTTTTATTTTGGTTCTTGTACATTTGAAAAATTGTTATTGTTGTCATATCATCATTACTATCATCATCATCATCATTATCATCATCATCAAACAACGATGGAGATCAGTATCGTATAAACCATAAACCGCAATATCATGCTAAGAGTAAACAATGTTTTATGCTGACAACATAATTCAAGGAAAATACGAATGCAAAAATAGTTAATGATTTTGTAAATACTCAACATGTGGAATTTAGGTCATCCACTTTTTTCCAGAATTATGCCTGGACATAGAGCAAGAGTTGTGTGTTCTTTCACGTCTTAATTTAGGTAATAATGATAATAAATACAGCATTTGTAATGCGCCGTCGATCTAGTCAACTTTTCTGAGGTGATCACGGGCTTGGATATATTGTTTTGTATTATGCAGGGTCCCCATTAATAACTTTATTCAACTAACGAAAAGAATATCCAGTCTAAAAATAAGAAATATACAACAATTAATTCATAAACAGAATAATACGTAAAATAGTTTTGAAGTGCTTACGCGGGAATTGCTCAAAATTGGGGGGGGGCATACAAAGGAGGTAAACAGACTGCTGAAATGTACATCAGTTTGAAAAAAATAAATCATTCCTTTTTGTAATGCGCTAGGGCAGTTCATTAGAAAAAAGAAAAGAAAAACCAAGTCACGTGTGCTCCCGTCCCCACCCCCCCCCCCCCCCCCCGGCACAAACAGACACAAAATTGAAAACAAATGGAGAAATTGCAAAATAATTGTATCTCCTTTTAAATTTCCGTTCGTGATTTTGTTTTCAACCTCGCGCTTACACATCAATTACTCTTGACAAACCCCGTGCTTCGTGGGTGGCAGCGGCTCTGCGCATATTTGCCAGAAGATATGGCGAAAGTTTTAGAAACTAATTAAAATGACAATTATCATGATGTACAATAAAATTGATTTGATTGTATTCTGCGAGCTTATTAAGAAAACTACGATGAGAAGGATAAGAAAGTGATAAACTCAGGCGCATTTATACATTCTTGAGAGAGTTTGCATACATCAAAGCTACCAAAGATCGGAAAAATATATCAGCATAACAGAAATGAGATTTATTTTTGTTACACATTAGTGGAAAAAAAATCTAAGTATACTAGGAAAAGAAATGTCATGTTATTCCACATGCAGCAAAAATAATATGAAAACCATGTGAAGCAAACGACAGAACAAAAGTTAAATCGCAAATAGAATAATTTCAAATATGAAATACAATATATGTTCATCGAATCGGTCTAACATTTCTAATTGATATGATTTGGAAAAGGGCTTTAATTATAAGCACATCCGATAACGGACTGGATTGCACAGATTTACATGCATGTACACATACAAAAGTTGTCAAAAACGATGTGCATGTAAATGAATATGAAATATTTGGTACACATAAAACATAAAAGAAATTAGATTTATTATTATTTTTGTTACACACTCGTGGAAAGAAATTACAAGTCTGCTGGGGAAAGAAGTGTGTCGTAGTTCCACATTCAGAAAAAAAAGAATACTGTAAATAATATAAAGTTAAATCTTATGTAGAAGATTTGAAACACATGTGCAGATTTATTGGACTTTTGAAGAAGAAAAAAAAAAACAGCAAAATTACAAGAGAGGGGAGCAACTGGCAGTTTAACGAGGTCAGAAATTACTGCGGAGGGACCGATTCGGTGTGAATACGCAGACAGAATTTGATACGGTGTAACACACGGGTAACTTGCCCACTTTGAATGAGTTTGAAACGGCTCTACATCGGGAAAGGCGCTCCGTAGCAATTTCGCAGCAAATTTGAAAACCAGTGAGTATAGATGCGGTACGCGGCATAAGAATTAATATTTTTATTGCAATGTTTTAATTTCAGTAAGCTCCTCCGCGGAGAGTGGCGAGCACTTAACTAAACTTCGAACGGAACGCTGACGCGCTCGAGATCCGAAGAGTACAGGGAACTATTATGAACTGTAAAAGAATGTTATGTCGCGTTCGCCAAATGATATCTAGCGAAGTTTAGCGCTCCTAGAATACATCGTTAATCCGACCGTTCGCACGCATTCAGTGATTATCGATCGGACCGTTCGCTATTGCCGTTCGGTCGCATTTTCTTTTGGCGATCAGACAATGAAATCTAGGGCACTTCCTGACTGCTTCACTGGGTGCGTTCCGAACCCGTTCGAATGGGGCCTATTGTCCTTATTTTTAATCCGCGTTCAGAACGGGATCGTACGGTAGCTGGAATAAATCTCTTGTGCCTTAGAGGTGACCATGTACGGACTTACTTGTGGTGAGTGACAATTTCTGTGTGTCTGTGTGTGTTATGCTACATACACACGGGGCTGGGGTGGACACTGATCTCTCCACTAACGTCAGTGCAAAAGGAGGAAAAGCGTAGCCGCGAAAGTTTCCCCAATGGAGGGAAAAAGCATCGAGGGCCCAGGCATCCTGATCCTGTACTCGAGAGCAATACCTCGGGAGCCGATGATTGAGGGATGTTGCGAACAGGTCAATTGCTGGAGGGGCCCACACCGAGTTGAGGTAATTGAAAACCTCTTGGTTCAGAGCCCACTCGGAGGGGAGGTGTCTGTCCCGAGACAGAAAATCTGCAATCAGATTGTCTTTGCGGGGATGTAGGAGGCTATCGGAAAAATCCGATGAGACCAACACCATTTCCTCAGTGTGGCAGCAAGATCGTTCAAAGTCCCGGAACGAGTTCCGCCTTGCCTGTTGATATAAGCGGCAACTGTGGTGTTGTCTGTTAACATTAGCACAGAACATTTCACAAGCATGGCCTGGAATTTTTTTTTCTTTCTTTTTTAAGCACTCTCTGAGGGAGGAGCAGCTCTGACAGCTCTCTCTCTTTTCTGCTTTTTTGAGCTCTTTCTGTATTTATCAAGGCTCTAAAGTATGAACAGTCTTTTGGTAATACATCTTGGAATCTGCTAGACAAGATTTGGATCCTATCTTATCGTGGAAGACCGGTTACACCTTGGTCCTATCTTTCACTTGCTGACTTGCACTGTAAACTGGAAGGAGCCATACTACATGTAGCTGCTCCCCGTGTGAATCGTACTGGAGGAGGCGTGGCTGTTATCCACCGAGAGTCAGTCAACCTGGTAACATCGTCGACCCCCGCTTTCTCCAGCTTTGAAAGTATGTTTTGTGATCTTATACCTGACAGCAGATCCTTGAATTCTGTTAAACTGATAGTGATTTACAAGCCACCATACAGTCGAAGGAATAAAATAAAATCTTCAATGTTTCTTCAGGACTTTGCTGATTACTTATCTGTCTTATCAGCATCCCCTTCTAACCTTGTGATAGTTGGTGATTTCAATATTCACTGGGACGACCAAGCGAATGCAGATACTAAGAAATTTGTTGACATCATAAAGTCTCATGACCTTCTTCAACATGTGCATGAGTCTACACATACCAGTAGGTACATCTTGGACTATGTCTTATCTAGAAGTGATGAGGACGTTGTAAAATCTGTAGAGGTCTCCACTTTGCTCAGTGATCATGCAGCTGTGCACTGTGACCTTGGTATCTTCAAACCCACAACTGGTCGGAAGGAAATAGTGTATCGCAAATTGAAGGCATTAGACCATGATGCCTTTGCTAAAGACTTGGAGTCATCCGACTTGATTCAGGAACCCGAGACTGATATCAACAAGCTGACCATTCAGTATGAGCAAACTCTGTCAGATATTCTTGATAAGCATACCCCTGTCAAGCGATGCGTTGTTGCCTCACGTCCGCCAAATCCTTGGTACTCAGAAGAGATCACAGAGACAAAGAAGCTCAGGAGGAGATTAGAAAGGAAGTGGCAAAGGACGAGACTCGAAGTTGATAGACAGTGCTTTAGAACTCAACGCCAGGTTGTTTGGGACATGATATATCAGGCAAAAGCATCATACTATGAGAGGCAGATGTGTGTTAGTCAACGAGATGTGTACAAAATCATAGACAAAATGCTTCAATATCACGTCAAATCCATCCTTCCCACACGCCGCAGCGACCAAGACCTTGCAGAGAAGTTCAGCTTGTACTTTTCAGCAAAGAGAAAGGACATCCGAGCAGGACTTGATGCTGAAGTGGTGACTGGCACAATCTCAGCAATTGACCATTTTGCTGGGAAAGGCCAACTGCTTGACAGCTTTGACTTGGCATCCGAGGATGAAGTTAAGAGGATTATAATTGGTTCTCCATCCACTTCTAGCTCGCAGGATCCAGTTCCTACATGGGTTATGAAAAAACACTTACGTCTTCTTCTGCCAAGCATAACACTCATAGTGAACAGATCACTTGAAACAGAAGTCTTTCCTGATTCATTCAAGGAAGCTGTTGTACGACCTCTTCTAAAGAAGCCAAGGCTAGACCCAGATACCCTAAAGAACTACTGACCAGTGTCTAACCTAAAGTTCATCTCAAAGGTCCTGGAAAGAGTTGTGGCCCAGCGTCTTCTGGAAATGAATGATCTCAGTCAACCACTTCAGTCAGCCTACAAAAAGCATCATAGCACTAAGTCTGCCCTTATCAAAGTTCACAGTGATATCCATCACGCACTTGACCAGAAACAGGCTGTTTTCTTGGTGCTACTCGATCTCTCAGCAGCTTTCGACACCATTGACAAGGATATACTCATCAGAAGGTTTTGGTCGATGGGTATAAGGGGATCTGCCCTGGCATGGATATCTTCCTATCTGAGTAATCATCTGCAGACAGTCATGATTGGTGATTGCATGTCATCTGCGGCTGAGCTTCCATACGGCGTGCCACAGGGATTTGTTCTGGGCCCGTCCTCCTTTAGCATCTATGCCAGCCCTCTTGCCGAGATTGCTCGATCCCATGGCATCAATATACATCTCTATGCAGATGACACCCAGCTCTACACATCATTCAATCCTTCTGATCCTTTAAGTGAGGCTGCTACCAAATGCAAACTTGAAGCTTGCATTGATAATATGAGGGCATGGATGATACAGAACAAACTGAAACTGAATGATAAGAGTGAATTCAAAATTATTGCTTTGAAAAATATGGCAACTAAGGTCCATAGTCAGTCAGTACGCATAGGATGTGTTAATGTTCAATCTGTGTCTAGCTGTAGGAATCTGGGAGTTTATTTTGACTCGGAATTGTCAATGGCTGCTCACATTACAAACATATGTCGAGCTGTTTATATGCAATTATGCAATATTCATAGCATCAGGAAGTCTCTAAAATTTAAGGTTGCAGCATCTGTTATTCATTCATATGTTATGTCTCGAATTGATTACAGAAATGCTTTATTGTTTAAGACTTCATCTTACCAACTTGCTAAGCTGCAACGGGCTCAAAATTCTGCTGCTCGGGTCCTCAGTGGAACATCTCGCTTCTCCCATATTACCCAAATTCTTAAGAATCTTCATTGGCATGTATCAAAAAGAATAGAGTTTAAAATCCTTCTCCACACATGGAAAGCATTGCACAGTCAGGCTCCACAATACTTGCAGAACCTCATTTCAGAATATGTTCCCCGCAGAAGTCTCCGCTCCTCCACTAGCAAACAGTTAACAGTCCACAGAACCAGCTCAACCCTCGGAGAAAAAGCCTTTATTTATGCAGCGCCATCGCTCTGGAAAGCTCTCCCACCGAGGATCCGATCAGCAGAATCGCTAGAAACATTCAAAAAGTATCTCAAATCATACATGTTCACATCATATTTTAGTTAAATATTTGTTGATATACACTCATATATATAAACATGTTCATTTGCATATGCATTTTCCTTCTTTCTCTCTCTTTCCTTATCTCTTTTACTTCTTATATCCCTCTGCACCTCTGAATAGTTAACTAGATTGATGGCGCATTACAAATGCTGTATTTATTATATTATTATAAATGGCGGAGAGACAGGAAAACCGCCATCAACTCCAGAGCATTGACGTGGGATAAGGTGGACAGATTCGTCCAGTCCCCCAAAACCACCTGATTCGCACAGTGGCTGCCCCACCCCCAAAGTGAGGCATCCATCGACATGAATATTGATGAAAGAGGTGCACGGAGGGGCTTGCCTCAACGAAGGAAGGTCTCTCTCGTCCAAGGTATAAGAAGACGTCTTATCTCTACAGTGAGAGGCAGCCACGTCTTGAGTGATCCACAGTGGGCTTGTAGAGCTTCAGAAGGTAGATGGATGGGCTTGCGGGAGGGAGTCAACTCTGACTTTTCCCAGTTGATTATGAATCCCAACATTTCCGAGGTACGGAGGAGGAGGTTCATCTGGGTGCGAAGAACAGACACGGAGCGCGCAACTAGGAGCCAGTCGTCCAGTTAAGTGAAAAGTCTTAAGCCTTGACACTTGAGGAAGGCGGGTAAGGCTGAGACTACTCGAGTGAAGACTCGAGGTGCCGGTTTAAGGCCAAAGGGTAAGACTTTGAACTGGAAGGTTTCCCCCTGAAAGGCGAAACCCAGAAGATCCCTTGAAGAGGGATGTATCGGGATGTGAAAGTAGGCATCTTTCAGATCCACTGAGATGGCCACACCTGACTGTTCGATAGCCGGAAGGATAGAGGCCAAAGTTTCCATACGGAAGTGTTCCATAGAAATGAAGGTGTTTATGATCTTCATGTTCAAGATCATTCTGAGCTTCCCCGAGCATTTGGGAATAATGAAAACTGGGTAGAGACACAGATGGGGATGATCTCTCATCCATTCTATCACACCCTTTTCCAGCAGCCCTTGAATCTCTGAAGAGACGTGCTCCTGGAAAAGGAGCAAGAGAGTTGGAGGGTCGAGGCGGATGACTCCGTGGGGGAGTGGTTCTACGTTTATGTAGAAGCTGCCTTGCACTATGGAGAGAACGTAAGCGTCTTCGGTAATTTCTTCCCAAGCGGGAAGAAAGTACCGAAGACGACCCCCGACCCCCAACGCTCGGGGCGCACCTTAAAACGCGCCGTGGGGGCTGGGCCGAACCTTGGCCACGACCACGACCTTTGCTCTTCTTCTTACCCTTGGATGAAGAGCTTGCCTTAGCTCCAAATCACTGTTGGGCATTGGTCATTGGGCACGACCTGCGGTGGGAAAGTCTGAGCCCCCCTGGGTCGAGGTGGCGGGATTGGCGCCTGAGCCTTTGGCTTAGGACCTGAGGCTTTAAGACGTCTAGAAAGTTCCGCCACTTGCTTGCGGGAGTCCACTCCTTGTTGGATCACCGCTGTCACCTTCCCTCCGAAGAGGAGTTGGGCGGAATGGGGAACATCCGCAAGAAGGACAGGGATATCCCCTTCCACTATGCCCAGTGAGGAAAGCACAAGTTTCCTTCTGGCATCAGTGGCCAGAGCCGCCATGATGGAAATCTCCGACCATAATGCCCCTGTTAAAGATAAGAGGGCTTCTTCAAGGAGCAATATGTCCAAATCTGACACCTGGAGTTCCCGACTCCTCGCTCGAAGCGAAAGGAGGGACCCCAGATATGCAGTAAGAGGAAGAGCAGATCTGGCTTGCCACTGTATCAGATTCGGAAACCTTTCCGCCGCCCTGTGGGGCCCACTATCAAAGCGAACCCCAAGCCTCTTGCCTAGATGAATAAGATCTGGGGAGAGGGACTTACACTCGAAGAAGTCAAGAGTGTCCTGGTCATCGAAGGCAAAGTCCTTGGCCAAAGGGCGAACCTTGGACATGGAAGATGGAAGCTTGGAAGAAAAGTCAGTGTAGACTTTCTTAAAGCCTTCCTTCAGAGGTATGACCTTGGAGGAACGCTCCCTCCTGAATAGGAGGAACGAGGGTCCCTTATCTTCCCAACTAGTCGGATAGACTTCAGGAAGATATTTCTGTAGCAGGGCTTGAGCGTTGGTAGCAAGAGCGCGCTCTGAGGGCCGACGTCCGCCTGCGAAGAGGCATCATCCTCCTAGAATCCGGACTGAGAAGCCTGATCCCAAGAAGGACAGGCTAAATAGTCCCAGGATTCCTCCCAGGTGGAGCACCCAGTGCCGCTGGAAGGGGAGAAGCTCCTACCGGGCGGTCAAAGGCCGAGCACGGTCAGGCTAGGCCCACAGTTGGACAAGACTCCTGTCTGTTGGTATTCAACAGTTGAGAGTCGGATACCCGAGGAGTGAAACCGGATCCCAGCCCACTGTGAGCAGTGGTAGAAGCTATAGGAAAACCACAGTTTCTACCCGGATAACCGGTAAAACCAGAATTGGTAACCGGAAAATCGGTATCCGAAACCGAAACCAGAACCGAAACCAAAACCGGAACCGGAACCAGAACTGGATCCGGGTCGGGTAGGGTGTGGTGGAGGGTCCAGCCCTGGGGCCATTCAACCACTTTGCTCTAGGAGGGTGATGAGACAAGACAACATCTCCTTAGAACCACTCGGCTCTTAAGAAACAGTGGCCCGCGAGGGGGCCCCTATGTTTCTTCCTAGCTCCCCCCGACGCAGCCTGTATGGATACCGCCTGGCTCTGGGGAACTAGCTCCGCCCCGCCTGGAGGCGGGGCAGAGGCTCGGCGCTTGCGTTTACTGACGGAGCCAGTAGCAAGAGCCGCTTCTAAAGAATGCCTAAGGGTCGGTTTACCTTCAAGAAGCTTTTGACTCTTTGATTTGTCGCCCCGCTTGAGAGCGCAGGGGACTCCGAAGCCAAAAGAACCGACCCCTGAGTGGACGCTACTGAAGCCAAGGGGCTAGAGCTACCACAGGGTAGGGATGAACCGGGGTCCAGGCTATGGCCTGCGGTTACCACGGGATGTGTGGGTACTAACTCCGAGGCAGAGTTTTCTCCGATCCCGTTGCCCCTTATTGCGTTGGACGGCAAAGAGGGGCTTATCCCTGAACCGTTTGAGTTTATCGTGCGTACGGACTCTAAACTCAACGCGGGTCGGGTACCACCAGAGGTGAACCCTATCTTACCGATGCTCGATGCTCCGGGGAAGATAATGCTAGAGCGAGAGCCCCGATCTGGCCCCTAATCCCCCCAGAGCTAGCCGCAGGGGGGAGGCGCACATCGTAGAAGCCGTGGACATAATGAATCTGAAATGAGCAATGCGAGAGGAGTTAACCCGAACGCAGAGAAAGAAATTACAAGACGTAAGAACGCTTAACAGAAAGAGTCTACTTCAAAGGAGGACCAAACAAATTAACTAAGTAAAAACCACTCCACGCCCAAAACAAACAGCTGCCTAAACTGTAAAAGGAATTAGACGTAAACAATGTCTAAAGACGGCAGCTACTACGGAACAAAAATGAATAGGCCAGCACTCGAGAGAGAGGAGAGCCAAATTCAAAGTTGCCTAAGAATAAAAATGCGTAAACAAAGAACAACTCCAGCGGAGAGGGAACACAACAGACAGGGGAACCCAGACACCATTCGAACGAACGTGCCGAAGGGGAAGAAACGACAGCAAATAACTCAAGAAAATACCGTCAAGAGCTGTGACTAATGAAAAATCTGTCATACTAACGTAAGAATTAATAATTGGTGGACGGAATAACAATATTGTGCAATCCCAAAAGCGCAAAAATTGTGATAAACGAAGTTTTGGCACGGACTTATCTCAATATAGGTGTGATCTCTATGACAGCGAGAGAGGAAGAGGAAGAATATGGCACCTGTGCGTACACTGTTCGTGGATGGGAAGGTACTATACTCGGGCGGGGCATGCGCGTTGTGACTTAAAACTTTTCTCGAATGACGGCTAGACCCAGAGGGACTAGCAAATGGGTAGATACATTGATTTATTGCCGTAAATTCTCTGTTATCCCGATTTGATATTTAAAAGTTTGAGTAATAAATAAAATAATTCTTGCTTTGAACAAAACATAATTGCAAACTTCTCTCCCTACATATATTTTCCCGGGTTGTCACTTCTAAAAATATCCATAACTGATTTTCACATTTTCCTATTGATACTCTTCTCAAACCTCATGATCGGACTTTTGTTTATATGAAAAAAAAAAAAAAACACCATGGATATAAAGATATGAAAACCAAGTTGACTATCTCCATTATGTCCAGTATTACTTGTTTACAAAATAAAAAGGGATTTTTTTTAAATGTACATTATCTTTTATATCACTGCATTACATAAAAAGATTTAGATACAGTGCTGGAAAGTGGAATATGAAAACAACAAAAAGGACATCAAACATTCGCGTTTCCTCTTATGTACGATAAGAGGAAGAAAGCATTATACTGAGATATCTCTCGTATTAAATTTTCATAATATTTGTAGTTTGCATCCACTTGGTATATATACCGTGTCATTTTATCCCATGTAATAGATTTAGAGACATCAGTTGAAAAGAAGATAAGGTACATGAAATGTTCTGTTTTCTTTTTTTCCCCACTGGCAGAATCTATCATTTCTTTATAATCATGATCCTTTCCCCTCTAAAAATAGTTCATTACAGAAGTGTTTGCCAAGCTTTCGACTTTTTTTAAAAATGTGCTTTTAATTGACCTGATATATAACGATAATAATAATAATAATGATAATAATAATGATAATAAATGGGACTAAGTGGAATCGCCGCCCCATGATTGCCATTGTCTCCCCTCCGCCCTTGCTGTTATTTGTTTTATACATATTTGACATTTGTTTGACATTTTGTTTGGTTTGTTTACGACTCGCCATTATCCACCTAAACTCATGTTTGCAATATTTTCCTCATTATCGCGTATCAAATAACTCATACTCTCAATATTACCATGCACCCATTCAAAATAGATTATTCGCATGCAATACAGAAATAAAATACACCGAAGCCAAATTCTAATTGCAGTAAAATCCTGAAAATTCAGAGAGAGAGCGGCATTGAGATGTGATAAATAAGTATTATTCTTTTTTATCCCATCACCGTGATTCCGCTCTTTCAAATGAGATTGAACAAAATCCATTAATGCTTTTATTGATACTATACATAAGAAAATAAGCTTGAAAGTTAGATGGCTAGACAGAGAAAATAAAAGAATGAAGCGGGAGACAAAGAATTAAAATATTATTACAAATTATAAGAAATGAAGTAAAAACTGGATTATTGTTGTTTATTCAGGAAACTGACATCAATTTCCCTGAATTGGCCTATACTTGATTTGATGAAATAAAAGGATTAGACTAATCATGTCACAATATTGGTCAGAATATGACAAAATGCATTGGAAGTTCACGTAAAATGCAAGGCCTATGATGCGAATGATCATCGGCCGACCATTAGCTTTAGCATGTTTAGCAGACGACAATGGGGAATGAATCGAACAATGGGGTATCGATCGAACCGTGCGAGCGTGCGTGCGACGGTGCTTACGCAATTTGTATTGTGAGTGCATTGAGAAGGAAGAAGGCAAAGCATCAGAAAAAGAGGACGGCTTTTCGCCTCTATAATAACAGACCTTATTTTTAATTTCAGTGAACAAAACTTACATTTCTAGAAAGAGAAAAGCGTGGCCTTTTAGGGTTACATTCACTAAAAATCACGAAAAGGACCATGTAAAGTGTAACGAGCGATCTAAGTAGAGAGCACCGCCAAATTTCCCAATACGGGCAATTTAACCGAAATCGCCCTGTCACAGGAGGAACAACCGCTCTGCGAGGGCTCGCACTCAAAGGGTTAACATGTCGGGCCATCTGAACACTAATAGTTTTGTGGCGCCACAATGTCGCCTCATATCTGAACACCCCCTCAATGGCATATCATGTACACGCATTCAGACGATTAATATCATGTCTTCTCTTCCTGCATTACAAAATCCCTCGGGACCTTCCTCTTCAACAGTTAAGATTATCATTTAATGTTAGCATATGTTTACATACAATACATTTCCAAAGTGCTGTGATGCAGTGACTGCATATTAAGAGCACTATATAACAGCATTATTATCCGTATCAGACATATGAGCTATGGTTATACATAATTGTATTCCTCTCATCTTTGATGCGAACCGGGCAATTTCTTATATTCCCCTCTTTCATGAAAGCTTACGGACTTTATATATTATAAAACCAGGCAATATAACCATGTACAGGGTAGTTTCCCTGGTCTAACATTCATGAACCTGGTAATGAGCAATGAGTAATGAGTAAAATATGTACCATTTAATATGAATATGATCATTCCAATTTTATGTTTACCTTGCACTAATGGCGGTTGGTATGTAGGATAATACAGTACTCATTTCCATCTAGATATCTGATGTGAATAATAACATTGACATATATTGCCTTAGTCTGATCCATATTGCTAGAGTCTTTGACTAGGGCAATATGAATCTAGTTCAGACAATACAGTCAACCTCGCATTAGTTGACGTTGAATCAACACTACAGTCCTGGAGTGGTATTCTGAAAATTGTTGTATATGGTATCTTATCTTCACTGTGTTTGTCATAACAAATTTTAAAGGCTACTTATGACTGGTTTGAACTGCGCAAATGACCAGCACGCAAGACAAAAGTGCGTGATGTGAGCCAATGGCATATGCTATTTCTGACTGCTATGGCAATTAAAAATAAGATAATAGATAAAACAGTTTTCAAAATACCCGCCCTGACTTTTCACTTTGTATTACCAATAGACAAATATGTGGCTAAGTCAAAATTTACAAGTCAAATTTCACCTAAAAGAATCTGTCCCATCGGTAGGAAATATATGTGAATTCCATTGTGAAAGTCGAAGAGGAAAGAAAAGGTTATGTTACCACATGAAACAAACACTTCACTATCACTGACCTATCCAAAGAGAGAATATATCTGTCAATAAACTGATTACCCCGTGCTAGGGCCAGCCACTGCCTTCATCAGGCCAGGGGGGCATAGCACATGAGTGCAAACATGAGGGCGACTGTTGGAATATGCATGCAAGAGATGTA
This sequence comes from Echinometra lucunter, assembly GCA_029962745.1. NCBI lineage: Eukaryota > Metazoa > Echinodermata > Echinoidea > Camarodonta > Echinometridae > Echinometra > Echinometra lucunter. The sequence continues at coordinate 7,300,060 of CM057159.1, read as the reverse complement.
TTTGTGAGTGAAGCTAGGTTGCTTTTTTGGGGTCATCTTTCTTTTCTCTCTCTCTCTCTCTCTCTCTTTCTCCCTCCCTGATCTGTCTCCTCCCCCTCTCTCTTTCTCTCTGTATGGTCAATGAGCATGATGATGAAGAAGCTGGAAGGTGATTTATGAGGGGTAATGTGAAAATCTTACAGCAGATTGTTTAGCTGTGTGTGTTTATGAAGAAAAAAAAAGATGATATGGTTAATTTTTTTTGTAGTTTCAGGGCAATTCTAGTCTCTTTCCATTTATCTCTCTCTCTTTTCTCCGATTTCATCAAGTCTCAACGAAATATTGTGCTCCATGTATGTTTTGATACGTGAGTAAATACAACATGCAGGTCCCATTCTAATTGTTTAAATTGCTATTTGCATACATCTTTAGGGATAACATATGCATTAAATGTTGGATAGTTTTTCAAAATATTTAGTTTAATTGCCGTTTTTGTTTTAGTGTGGATGGCTGTTCCTGCATTTTTGGTATGTGTGCAATGATACCTGGGTGGTGTTTCACAAAGAATTAAGTTTGACTTAGAGTCATGCTTAAGCACCAATGCGCATCCAGTATCTAACGCGTAATCTCATTGATAGACTTCCCACTAGTGTGCATTCTCTGAGCATTGTCTGACCAATGAGAAGATGTGTAATATACACCAAGCAACTAGGAATTTAAGTTCGACTTTAAGTCAAACTTAACACTTTGTGAAACACCCCCCCCCCTGCTTTATTTGTTCTCATTCAACCATGCATGCATGATTCAAATGACTTAAATTGCAAAGATTTTCATTTACAACAGGACATTCCTCTCATCATGATTAGTGGTCTCTCCCCCATTTTCACTTCTCAATGGTCAAAGGTGTCTCCTTCCCGGCCACTGACTCAACCAACCCATCCCAATTTCCCGTAGTTCACTCTCCCTCCACTCTCTATCTCCCACTGGCCAGGTATTGCCTAATTATTTCATAAGCCAAGCCCACCTTCTGTGAACTCAGTAATATGTTATATCAATCTCAAGGTCTGTCAATATCATATGAAAATTTATTGTATGGAAATGTACTGTATGAGACATGAGAAAAGAAAAATATTTAACTCCGGTGCAGAATTAAACAGAGATTCAAATTTGGCATCTTTCAGCAACAACTGATCTTGTACGCACTTTTCACAGAGCAGTTTCAGAGTGCTTCTTCTGTGGGGTGTGCAGGTAACTTATCTCGAGCGCATTCAGACTCACCTGACCATAGCAACAAGTTGGTCCAAGACAGCCTGACATTCCAGGACCAGGCTCTTTTGTGATTCATGTCGGACCAGGACCTCCAGCAGCTCCAGGTCTGAGACCCTGTTGATAGGACTGTTGGCTGGAACACCCATAATGCGATGGAGTAAGGGGAGAAGGATCAGTCTGCGGATACGTTGGTTCACCACCAGTGCTATGAAGGGTTAAAGCAAAAACATGACTTGATGTGGAATTGATGATGATGATAATAATAATAATAATAATGATAAATGTAACTCACATAGAGCCAATTCCACTTAAATCTGCTCAGGCGCATATAGAAATAATTCAAGATTGAACAGAAATTTCTTACATGATTTTTAAAGGAGTTGGAGGTTAAACAAAGGAATGCTTTTCAATGATTTAGGACATTAGTGGGCAAATGATCTTCCCCCATCCCAAAGTTTTTGCAATTTTAGGGATCACACAAGAATTGTAAGTGGATGAGCGTAAAGATCTTGTAGGGGTGTAGTTTTGAATTAACACAATGAACCAAATTTGCAAAGTGCAGTTCCATAGCCGTTTTGTAGCTGTTTTCAAAAGGGCTACAAACGGCTATAAAAGAGTGGAAAAACGGCTTCAAAACGGCTCCAAAATGGCTAATCTGCTGATTCTGCTCACTGTGTAAAGAGATAACGTATTGGGCAGCAGAACTGTAAATGCAGTGAAAAGTGAGCAACAAAGTTTGGAGCAACAAATTTTGAAATAATGCAATTTTTTACAGCGAGCCAGTGCAGCAACTGCAAAATGGGAGAGACATGGGTACGCTTGGGGACAGAGTAACAATGCGAGCCCTAGCATTTTGAAGCTTCTAGAGCTTGGACAACAGATTTAGGGTAAATGGAAGAGAAGGGCATTGCCAAAGTCGAGATGGGAGGAAATTAAAGCATGAATAATTTTTTCAGTGGCAGATTTGGACAAATATTTCTAAACAAGCACAACAATGATGTGGCGCTCATCTGGCATCAAGAGAAAGTAATTTCACACAATATTCCATTTTAAATAATAATTACTAAAAATGGAACACTGGTACTCCAGTACACAAATCTATCCTTCTGTGGCCCCTCCCCTGTATACCAATATAATTTGACATTCACTTGTACCATATACATGTACCTGTACCAGTACCTAGAAATTAACAAATTGCTCCCTTGGCCAAACTCTAAATGCAAATGACTTGCCCGTGACCAAGTCATGGATCCTCTATTTTATGCGCGTGATGAGGAAGATTAACCCTACTCAGCATGTGCAGTAAAATCTCCAGGGGAATTCAATCTTGGCTTTGCATTTATTCAGGATTAAATTTCAAACCAGACTTAAACCAGAGTTTAGTTAAACCAAGGTAACAGAATCCCAATGAGATTTAAACCACACACTGTACTTAGACCAGAGGTGAGGTTAAACCCCAAAAAATCCGGGGGGGGGGGGGCATAATGCCCCCCCATTTAATTTTTGACGATACTCCGCAACGACTAGAGTAGATGTATCGATCTGAGATTCGATGACTTTTTCTCTGATCCTTCCCGCATGTTTTGGTACCAAATTTATGTTGATCAGACCTATGGTGCCAGTGTCAGATTAGGATTACAAAAGTCGTTAAAATTTCACTATTTCTGTATATGACTGTGCACAATCCTATGGGCAAAATCAGAAACTTTTCAAAATTATGTGAATACTGTCAGGAAAGAATAATTGCTTTCTCTAAAATAGTGAGAAACATCAAACACACACTCTCACATACACACACTCTAACATACACACCCACACACACCCACACCCACACAAAGACATTTAAAAAAAATAAATACATAAGGAATTTGTAAAACAACAGAATATATAACAAAAACAAACCAATAGCAAGATTGTGTCTCGCCCACATTATACACATTATATTTGGAACATAACTTTATGCCATTTGTTTCTATATCTTATTTGGAGTCAGTAGCAGTTGTGAAAAAAAAAAAAAAAAATCACTAATGTGACGCATAACCCAGGGTTAAATTAAGTCTAGAGTTAGGTTAAACCTGCAATCAGAATACGAACCAATGGGTTTTAACTCAGAATAAGGCCAATTAAAAAATAAAGCTGATAGCCAAGTCCAATAAGTTACTTTGTTAAACATGCAGGCAAAGCTTAAAGCTAGAATCACATTCAAGAAGAATGTTGACCACAGCATGAACTGTACAACAGAAAACAAACTGGGGAATAATGAAGGACTTTGTTGAAAGTTCTGAACACATACCTCCTGAAACCTGAAGCTGGACAGCAATGGTCTCGAGGTTCTTTGAGATATGCATCACATCCAGCCTGTTTTCTGCATCCACAATAGCAACTATACAGCATGTGTGACCTTGCTCAAGGTCAAGAGGGTCAGAAGTCACCACGCCAGACTTGGAATAGATCTTGAAATGAAGACGATTCTCTAAAGCTGAAAACAGGGATTCAAAAAATGAGAATATCATCATCATAGAAAATCAAATGAAAAAATATACTTTTGAAATTTGATTTATATTTTATGAGTAATGGAAGGTTAAGAGAATTCAGCCATTAGGTGGCATGAGACCGTTCTGCATGCAAAACTGTCATTTTTGAAAGCTGATGACTACTGTGAAAATCAAAGTTGTAACCAAAATAAAATAGTAAGTTTTTATGTTGAACAGCTTAAATCAAGTTCTGAGTAAGGGAGGGAGTGGAGGGTGTTGAATTCTCTTAACCTCTCTAAGGCAGCCACAACTGATTCTTGCAGTTTCTTCAGCATTCCACTTGTAAGCATGAAGAAGTTTCTCTCAGTGGGGGGGGGGGGGGGGGGGCTTAGCTGTGTCAAATTCTATTTTGTAAACTGCCTGCCTGCAAAATCTATGGATCTATTGTGATTTTTTTCTCAAAGAGAGAGAAAAAGCTTCAGACGACCTCCGACGACTGCTTCCTGTTTATTACCACCTACCTGTTGAGTTCTGTGTGGGGGGCTTATTTCCTTCCATGGCCTGGTGGGGTGGGTACTTGCTGCTGTCCCATGCAGCCATGCGAATGAATATGAGCAGGGGATCCTGAGGTCTCCCCTTCCAAGCCTTCCCTAAAAAAGGCTGTGTAGAAGATCCATTCCTGATATTTACTGCTCTGTGGTCAAGATCTCGCCCTGCCGGGCAGCTGAACCCTGTACTAGGGCTCTGATGGTGAGAAGTGGCATCCTGTTTCTTATAAGGATGAAAGTGGGGTTGAACCCTGCTGAAGCGTGATTTCATCATGCCTGACATTGTATACCTTTGGTCTTGAATCTCTTTCACATGACACCTGAGGTCATCTCCAAACAGGAGTTTTTTTTAACTTTGTGGGAAGGTTTACACAGGTGATAAAGTTGGAGTTCATACCTGGCTTAACGGTAATGCAGTCCTTCCTGATTCTAATGAGGGAAAAGCTTGCATCACAGAGAAGAACCAGTGCATCTTCCTATGCTTCAAAAGGGAGGATGGCAGTGAGCGGGTAAAGGGCATTAATCACTTTTAGTAGGGATGTCTGGCGCGTTTTCGATCAAAATTATTTATTAGCACTTAGTAGACCTTGGTTTTACTCTAAAATCAGCCTCGGCAATGGTTAATTTTGCAGTCGGAAGTAGGGCATTTTATGACTTACGGAAAAGGGCACGACGGCCAGCTTGAAAAGAAAGGGCACGGCCTTTTTGGTCGTGAATTGATCACTTTTTTCGAGGGCATCGCGGCCTAGTCATAGGGGCATCAACGGCCTGGCCGTCGATGGCCGTCGATTAATTTATGCCCTGAACATTCCATGTTTTCCATCATTCTCTTAAACATGCATCCAAGCTTGGATAGACGAGACATAATCCTGGCGGAGCGGCAGTTACAGGTGATGCGGGCGAGTCCAGCTTAGCCTTCCCTGGAGCCACCAGCTGCCTGGCGAAGGCTTTTTCTTAGGTGCTGCTGACAAAAGCCTTCAGCTTTCTGCCATTTAGTCATTTCATTTTTCAGCTGGTTTTTCTTTGATGCCGGAGCTCATCACAGCTCACCATTTGCTATTCTGACTTTCCATCCTTCATATCACGTCTATAGTTAGTTTGATTTTTCACCATCGAAAAATAAAATACATTGATGGTAAATTGCGTTGGAACAGAGATGGCAGTGTTGCAGGCAGAACGGTCTCATGGAACTTGATTCAGCCAACCAATAGCTGAATTCTCGTACCGTATATTACAAAATAAAATAGTAGTAGATACACATACATACATCAGATTACAATATGTGACCTGCCGCCTCAAAACGACCAATAAAGTCTCAACAATTAATTTTGCTGTTTTATAACTCATCTGAAGAAGAGATTCTCAGCTTTCCAATGGTATATGACTCATCCAAATTTGGTCCACAATAACCCCCTCAAAACACATTAGATAATTAGGAATCAATAACCTCCATTCAGAGAAAAGAGCCTTTGAAGTTCAGAACAAAAGAGCGCACAGGAGCTCCTCTGTGTTCTTTTGTTTGTAAGGAAGCACAGGAGGGTATTCAATAGTCCATGGCAAACTAGTATGAAGGGATTATCAGATTAGGCTAAAATTTTTTACATCTTGGGATTAAGACCTATTCTTTGTTTTCTTCCAAAATCAGTTCATAACCTTAAAGTGATTACACAATGGGAAATTTTTTTTATATATACGATCAAGAATAGAATTCTAAGAAGAATAACATTAAAAATTTTATCATTTTCAATCAAAATCAATGCATTTTGGCTAATTTTCTCATAAAAAGTCAAGAATTGACCAAAAGATTTGAGTATGAGGTATGATGTAAAAGTGGATACCCAGCTTTGCGCATTGCAGTTGTGCTGCCCGCTAGACTGTACAATTTGTATTATACCTTGCGTGCATTTTGCTAGAATTGCGCGACAAGGTACCCACTTTGACGTCATTTTGACGTCAAAGTGGGTACCCAGTAGAAACTAGGTCACAGCTGAGGGGTTAAAAATATCCTGAAATCTTACCACATTTGGGGGTTTCCTTGGCAACACTAAAAAAATTTTAGGCAGATGATTTTCTGCTAATAAAATCATGCTCTTTTAAATGAACTAACATTGTTGCAGCATTGGGTACCCCCTTTAATGAATTTTGGGCTAGGATGGCAATGAATAAAGTTATAATAAAAACACTCAAACACCCCATGAAGCTGTCAAGTTGTGACAGTAGATTCATATCTTGCCAAATTACATTAGTGCCACGGTAGGGATTCGAACCCCAGACCTTGTGATTAAATCCTCTATTAGAAATGTGGCATGTTAAATTGTGAAAAAGAAAACATGATTAAAAGGATGTCTTTGCCCCTTCCTTGCACTTTCGGAGAGTGATTATGTCACAGCTCCAAAGCAGATGCCCAAAGGGAAGTAATTAATACTGTGTGCCCCCCTACACACACACACACACACTTTCACTTTAAAATACCAAAAATGCCACTGAGAGCCCATACCTTTCAAACAGAGGGGTGCCTTTGGGCCATTGATGGTGAAGATCACAATGTTACATTCACAGGTTCTCTTGGATTGTTGATCTAGGATAGGAATGCTGGACACCTTTCTAACTATGTGGGAGAGGTCATCTTCTTCACAGGGGGTGCATTGCCAAGCTTGAAGTTTCTTGGAGAGTAGTGTCTCCCACAATGCAATGTTGATCTAAAGAGTAAATCATTCAAATCTCTTTCAAGACTTTTCTCAAATATGTACTGGGCTCAACAAGAGACAGCCAGGAAAAAACCCATGGGCACCTAAGGCTTAGGTCTGGAACCCCCCCCCCCTCCCCCCTCCCACCCAAAAAATACATAGGTCTATATGCATATAGACATATGCATACAGACCCTAAATTTTCAATCCAGACCACCAACACAGAACATGTGAAATGCCCTTGGCAGTCTCACCTGCAGAGACTCCAACCCCAAACACCTCTTAAGCGGGAGATTCTGACTCAATGTGCGCATAGCCCACATTACCAGCGTAAAGCACGAAATTCCTTGCGGCCGGAGGCCACTTTTAGGGTTAGGGTTATAGAAGCTGTCTGGACAGTCTGGTGCTATGTTAGGCTCATTTTGGAACATATGACAAAACTGACTAAGTGAGGTAAAATCCAACGATTCAGATTCATTTCTTCCAAAAAGGTGGTTGGGCAGGAGAAAAAAGGAGAAACACAGCTGGAGCGGGTGAAATGCAAACTCAAGTGGAAGAGCGGGAGATTTTGTGAAAATGGACCGAAAACGGGAAATCTCCCGCCGAAAACAGGAGAGTTGGAGTCTCTGCACCTGCATTAAGCAAATTGTCATGGCAGCATTCTGATTTAGTGAAAAACTGTGATTGGGGAACATGAAGGGTGCTACCATTGAGTCTCATAGACCTTTTGAGGACAAGCAGATTAGTCAATAAATACATTGTACTGCTGTATGTACAAACAATTATTGGTCCATAAAGCAGACCTTAGTAATCATGATTTTAGGCATTGATGAGAAAAAGAAATCAACAAGAGAAGGTAGCCTCACAATGTCTGATTTAAAAAAAAAATCATAAGCATCATCGATAAATGTACTGTAAACTCTATTTCCAGCCATAAGCCTGACGCACCCTAAACTAGACATGTTGACATATTTCCACCAGTATCAAGATGTTACTGCTTTTCGAATAATCCTAGAAAATTTGCTTTGATTGTTCACAATATAGCTGAATAATGGAATACATACAGTACTTACATGCTTATATAGCAACGAAAGTGCTAAAAGTGACCAAGACTGATGCAATTCATTTATTTCAAAGATTTCATGTCAATCTCTCATGTTTTTTTCCTAAAACTTCATTGATTTTGCAACTAGATATAATTGGTTGAATTTGGAGAGAAAGAAATAATGATAATAATAACAATAATAATAATAATAATAACAATAATAATAATAACAATAATAATAATAATAATAATAATAATAATAATAATAATAATAATAATAATAATAACAATAATAATAATAACAATAATAATAATAATAATAATAATAATAATAATAATAATAATAATAATAACAATAATAATAATAATAATAATAATAATAATAACAATAATAATAATAATGATGATAATAATAATAACAATAATAACAATAATAACAAAATAAAGCATACAGTGTACTATACTTCCCATTCTGCTTTTGTAGCCATTGAATGAGACAGAAATCATCGTAGATTTTTTTTTCATTTTCCTGTTGGTATCGGTACATTTGGGAATGATATTGAAAAGAGATTTGATTATTTCAAAATGAAAATAGGTTGTAAAGAACAGCTTGGAGAATGAATTAAGGTTTGTTTTGTTTTTGTTTTTGATTTTCTTTTTATTTACTTATTTATTGTTTTCCCCTCTGCTTCTTTCATTGTTTCCCTGTAACCTGTAGGTATTCACACATTGCTCCTCCAGATCCAGACCATGCCAGTTGTTACAGGATGTTCAGCAAGCAAACCAAAGAGGAAGAGAACCCAGCAGAATGGCAATATCAGCGTAGTTATGAAGACTTTGTAGAGATGTAATTGAGAAGAGGATAAATGTAACCAAAAACTTGTAGAATGACTATATTAACAGAGATGTTTTGAAGTATGTAAGAAATGTAGAGGAATTGGAGGCTTCTTCCTCATTTGCAGGTGATTTTTACTTATAATTCTTGTTCAAAGTTAATATAACACTCAGTCAGTGGTGTTTATTATTATTATTATTTTTTTTTTGGGGGGGGGGGAGTGTAAGGCAGCAGCCAAACTGAAGACATGGTAAAGTATACCAGATCTTTGTCACATTATTACCAATAACTTGTAAATATTGTGAACATGTGTAATTGGAAAGCAAATAAAACACATAATTACAACAACAACAAAAAGAGAGCAGTGCATTTCTGCTATCTGCAGCATTGGCTATACGATTATGATTAAAGGCATTGGCTAACATTGTCACGATTTTAAAAAAATCTCATTTTGTCACTTAAAAATGGGATAAACATTAGGGTTATAGTGTAAAAATACCAGTGTGAAAGTTTCAGAGCATAATATCCACGGGAAGTATTTTTAAATATTAGAAATGTGAACCAATGTTTGAAAAATATACGAGGGTCGGTTGCATAGACCCAACGTAAGGAGTGCGCATGCGCACATGACTCAACGGACCGCACTGTGTGTATTGACGTATCACGCGGCGGAAGGCAAGTAACGGTATTTTTGAATTCGTCCAAACGGTCCTCTTAGTTCAGTGTCTCTCGAGACAAAAGCTAATAAAATCGCGGTTTGCGTCTAATTTACAGCTTTTCCTTCCAAATTATGGTTGGTTTCAGGGTTTTTGAGTATAAATACAAGTACTCATACACATGTTTCATCTTAGTTTGAGAATTTTTTAAATCAGCTGCTCACAAAGTTAGCCAATGCCTTTAAAGATAAGCTTTGCTTATTTCATGCAACTCACCTTACAACTTTTTTTAAATATTCTAGGGATAGATTTTGTACATAACTTTTTAAATCATTTTTTAATATAATTTTTTAATAAGTAAGCTTAATTTATCTACTATTTATTGAAATAACTTTCTTCATTATGTGCAATATTCTATGTATGAAAGTTTTATCATGTATGTCTTGGGAGTCGCAGGTGTGGGGGCACATGCCTCTGGGCAACAGTGCTGTACTTCACTTTTGTGCACGCTGAACCACTTGCTGCTCCCTAATCTTTTTTACATCTTCGTTCATTCTTATTATGTATTTGTCCGCTGCTATTTATGTACTGTACCTGTGGTTTTCTTTTTAATCTGATCAACTAAATAATGGTAATAATAGTAATGATGATGATAATAATAATAATAATAATAATAGTAGTAATAGCAATAATAATAATTATAATAATAACAGCAACAATACACTACTACTAATGATAATAATAGTAATAATAATAATAATAACAATGATAATAATAATATCAAAGCAGGACAGTGCACCTTGTCGTCACATGCAATTAAGTTAATATACTAGTGTGTGCTGCACTTCATTCTTTACCTTTGTTTTTAACATGTATTTTTTAAAGTTTGGCAAGTGAAAAGTGAAAGATTGGTGTATATATACAGGACATTTTCTACTTTAGATTATGCTGTTATACAAGCATTTATAAAGAAATTGGTAGTAAAAGTTCATGATCATATACATGTTACATTTTCTATTCAAGTGTCATGTACTTGTATGTATTTTAGAAAGTTGGACGGTTGATAAATTCAACACCACTGTCATGCATAATGAATTTTCTTCTTAGTTTAGCAAGAAAGATCAGTGATTCATATTTTCAATTTTCAAGAAATGATTGTGATCCATTGTAGAAATCACTGAGTGTGCTTTGGCTAGTAAAAATGATTGAGTACTAGATACATGTAAATAAATGAAAAAAAATACAGAGAAAGGAATTTCATGGTCAGAAAAATATCAACCAAAAATTTGTAACAGATAGACCCAAAAGAGATTTTTCATTTTTGTTTTGTTTTTAATGGTTTTTTTTCAACAAAAAAAAAAGAAATCTCTATTTTTTCTTATTATTTTATTCATTATTTTTTAAGGGAGTGGGAGGCAATTCTAATCGGCAAATCAGGACAGTAGCAGACAGCTACTACTCTACTGCGCATGCTCAGTCCATGGTTTAAACCAGGTTTAAACCATGGATCAACGGTGTTTAGACCAAGGCCAGGTTTAAACCTAGTTTAAACCACGGACTAAATAGCACATCGTTGGTGAAACAGTAATGGATTTAAACCATGGGGTGGTTTAAACTATGGACTAAAAAAAACATGGGGAGGTTTAAATCAGGAACTAAATTAAACCATCTTTGGTGAATTCTGGCCTTAGTCTCCCAGTCTTATTACTGTAAGTCCTGGCATTTGATTTTAGTATTATACTGCATTTACTGTCATATTAATAATAACTGCAATAAATTGCTAATCAATTAATCATTGAGTGTTCTGTCCTCTACATGTATGACAGATCAACTCTTAATTTCATCAGAATTTTCTTTATTTATCATTTTTTTCCTTCCACCCATTCAAAATCTCAGAATCAGATAACTATATTGTTTTCACATACCCCAGAATGTGCAAGTTGTAGAGTTTTCTTCTGGATCACCACACTAGCAGAGTCTTTCTCACATCGAACATAAAGATGAATTGGCTCATCTGAAACATGAGATAATCAATGAATGAAAGATTATACATGTACGATGCATAAGGGCCCAATACTCAATTACCACAAATAATCAGAAAGACCAACTAAATTCCAAATCATATCTGCAGAATAAACCATTATTGCATACTCTAAGGCTTCCCCACAACAGCTGCATAAAAGAAGAGATCCGATGTTTGAATACTTTGTATGAAAGAAAATAAACAGACAGGAATATGATTGTGCAAACCAGCAAGAGCATCACACTCTGCAACAGGCCAAACTGACTGCACTTTATCCTCAGTGCGAATCTAACAAAAAGCATACATAATAGGGCCATTCCCTCATTCTGAAATTTTATGAAAAATGTAGTCATTGATTAACCCTTACTGTACTGGGGGGGGGGGGGGGGGGGTGTTTCGTGCGATATGCCTGCATTGCAACAAAGTTTTATGTTTTTTTATCTTTCAAGTCTCACACATCTTTTGAGGCCAAATTTGTGACGCCCAAGCATGCGGTTCTGAAGTTACACATAATTTCATATATGCACGTCGGACCAAATATTGCTCAAAAATGTGATTTCCTATACAAATCCAATACAAATTGTGTTTTAAAGTAAAATCTATAAATGTATGATTATTTTTGCTTTTACCTATCAGTATCTATGAATATTATGCTATTTATAATCACCAAAGTCTGGCTGACAAATTTCATTGAAAAAACAATAAAAATTAAAAGGTTGAAAATACAAAAATACATAAAGAATTAATTTTAGTAACAGAATTTTTTAAAGTACATTTGCTAAGAACACTACAAAGAATCAGGCCTGCAAGTGGGATGTCACAAAAAGAGGAGAAAAAAGCTGAAAGTTTCCGCCACATGCAATATGATGCATTGGCCAGCAAATCCACTGACACAACCATGGAGCTTCAAACACGACACAACACACACAAATCATATCACTGTACCCATGTACATTACATTGTCACTCATCGCAAGCAAATCCCACAGTTACCTCCAAAAATCCATCTGAAAAGCCTAATTTTGCTGTCAAAAATACAGAATCTGCGCCATATTTTCAAAGCACGCGAGTCTTTGGTCCAACATTAAGAAATAGGGTTGCCGCAAAAGCAATACAAATCAAGAAATCAGCGGTTTTGTAGCGAGGTTTTTATGCTTATCGCAAGCTCCAAATGTGATGGTGCTGGCAAAAAAGCAAATAAAAATTTAAAACCCTGTATTTGCCGATGCAGTGACTTCATGTACAAAGCTGAATGCAAGTCCTGACTTTCCTTCATTTGACCGAAATAGGAGCACCAACATGGGCCGCAATGCCAATAAAGAAAAACCAACAGGATAACGGAAATAGTGCACAGGAAACAAGCAGAATTTGAAATTTGAAATTTCATAGGCCTGAAGAATGTCTAGACCAAAAATTATATATGGAGCTTTAATTAGTGGTTTAGAGCAAAACGTCTAATTTCACACATAAATAATGCATAAATTAGCATAATGAATGAAATATTATACAAATATGTACAGTACATCGTGGGTGACATGCAGGTTAATTTTTGTCACAATCGCATGGTCGATGGCCGCAATCATACAGGCCTCTCAGGCCCCCCTCCCCTCCCCCCCAGTCAAATTGGTACTCATATAGGGTTAAATTTCAATAATGGTGCTTTTTTTCTATAATGATATCTGCAGTTTAAAAATGTGCCCGTTTACAGACCTGAATTGAAAAACACCTATACTATGACTGTATCTCACCTAGTACTGCCATCATGACAAGTGTTTTGGCTGCCATGGTTGTGATCTGACCATTCTCATGGTCACCCAGTGACAGGTCAATCAGGGTCTTTAACCCCCCGGATGCCAAGATTTCTCCTTTCACTGAATCTACATGTAAAAAAGGAAGAAGAAAAGGTAATAAAGTTCTTTTCTGAAGTGAAATGAATTGTCTTACCTTGTTCCTATATGTATTTACCTCAACAGGCTTCAAATCACCAAGAAGCATACACCATAATTCTCAAAAAGCATTTTTCAAAATTCATTTCTAAAAATAATAGGCCTATAGCCATAATCCGTCTCGCCATGTTTGTCTGCAATCATTCTTGCATGTAAATTGTAATATTTGACCTCATTTGTCCTTTGACCTACTTACAAGACCTTTGACACCATAATAACATTGAAGTCCCTACAGGGCATCTACCATTCAAATATGGATAAATGGACTTTTATGGTTCAAAAGTTACCAACCCAGTAGAAACTTGCTGGTAAATTGTAACATTTGACCTCATTTGACCTTTGACCTACACACATGACCTTTGACCCCCCAATTACAGTGAGGTCCCTGTAAGGCATCTACCAACCAAGTTTGGTTACAAATGGGCAAATGGTCACAAAGTTATTCAAGTTTCATATTTAAGTGTTACAGACGGACAGACACCGCTAAGGATCACTTACTAGTACACCTTTCATGCTCAGCAAATTTCATCCGGGTACACATGGGAGATCTTGCAGCATGAAAGGTCTCACAAGTGAAATTCCGGGAAAAATGCCTGTAGACTTTTGGAAATCTTAAACCTCAAATCGTCCCTGGTAGACCCCCCAAAACTTCCGAGAGCCCCCAGGTGAAGTTGCAGTGTGAAAGGCATTGTGGTTAAACTCCCGGGTGAAAGCTTTAGTATGTGCATGGCTGGCTTATTGGGGCGCATGCTGCCTCAGACTGACTGATGTCATAATGCTAAGCAAAACTAGATTGAGTATACCATTATGACATCATAACGGTATACGTGCCCCAGATGGGTTCCCATTATGATGAGAGAAATTCACCCAGCAGCTCACTCGCCAGTATGAAAGGAATTCTTCCCGGGTGTTACCTGTTTGATTTTGTGGTGAATCTCCCGGGTGATCTCCCTGATGACCAGCATGAAAGGGGTATTAGTCTCAACAATAAAGAGTTGAAATATCCATTGCCATGCAACAGAAGTGTATCCCCCAGGTCGTTCTGAAATGTCTGCCAAACAATATAACCTCCCATAAAATATAAAGGTTATTCCGTGAAATACTTACAACCCTTCCCTCTCTCCCTAGCTGTGAGATGAGGTCTTAACACCTGGCTTACTCAGGGTTAAATGATAGATTTAAGACTTGTCATACAAACAGAAGAGTAGAAAGAGCTATCTATATGAAAAAGAATTAGAAAGATGTTTGTTAGTGTGAGGATTAATTGAGGAATGCAGTGAGTGATAAGAATTCATGAAAAGAACAAGCAAGTAAATCTAAGAAAACATTGATCAAATCGAAGAATAGTGAATTGCTGAAAAAAAATTGGATACTGAAAGTCACATTGAAGTTGAAAAGGCCCCCCCCCCCAGTTTTGTGGCCCATGCATGTATAATGTTTCTAGAATAAAGGTTTCTCAAATAACATGCATTATGATTTTCAAAAGCCTGATTGGTGCCATTTTCCTTTTTAAATATTGGAAGTCAACAAATAAATGAAAAATAGTATATGAAATTGTGTGGAAACTAGATGAATTCTCGACCGCCCGCAGTCAAAATTTATGCCTCTGCCCTTGCCAGATGAGAAATATATGGCACATTCCTGTTGATTTTTAAATTTTGACTGAAAATTTAATAAATTATTTTATCCCTCTACAGAAATATGTCGCAAAAATACTATTGTTGCTACATAGAATATCTGAAAAGACTGCAAAGAATATTGCCTTTAAAATGGTAGAGTGGTTTGCTGGAGAGGGTGGGGGGAGGGTAGGTGGGTGGGTGGGTGCGATTTTTTTGTTTGCTGATTGAATTTTGCTTGTTTCTTTTATTTGGAACGCATTACGAGTTTGTCTCCTTTTATTGTGACAGTGGGGTTTCTGGGAGGGACTTTACTTTTTCAGCAATAACTAGATGAATCCTCGACCGCGTGCGGTCAAAATTTATGCCTCCGCAATTGCCAGATCGGAAATATATGGCACATTTATGTTGATTTTTTTTATTTTCATGTATAAAATGACATCTTTGACCTTGTGACCCCCAAATCTAATGAGACAATTATGAGACATCCATATGCATACATGAGCCAAGTTTGGAGATGAACCGTCACAGAGTTGTTAAGTTATCGCAAGAACAAGCAATTTTCATGTATACAATGGGTGATTTCAAGTTCGGTGTTGGTGCTGGTGTTGGTGTTAGAACAATTTTGATTGCTTTCCATAGCTCCACCACCTAATCTGAATTTACAAAAGTGGTTCAAATGACATTATTGACTGCTCAACTCCAAGTGACAGTTGTCCCAAGACCAGTTTTATTTTTAATTAGGAGCTGCGTTGATGTAAAAATGAGCCTAACATTAACACCAAAAGGTCAACACCAAACTTGATATCATCCAATGACCTCTAAGACCTTGACCTTTAACCTTGAGACCCAAAAGTCTAATCACATCATTGTCCCTCCCATATGCATACATGTGCCAAGTATGAAGCTGCTCCGTCAAATGGTTATCGCGAGAACGGACCATTTCTATGTACATAATGACCTCTATGACCTTTGACCTTTGACCTTGAGACCCAAAAAATCTAATTAGATCATTGTCCCTCCCATATGCATACATGAATCAAGTTTGAAATTGATCCATCAAATGGTTGCTGAGTTATCACGAGAACGAACCATTTCTATGTACATAATGACCTCTATGACCTTTGAACTTTGACCTTGAGACCCCAAAATCTAGTCAGATCATTGCCCCTCCCATATGCATACCTGTGCTAAGTTTTAGGTTGATCGGTCAAATGGTTGTTGAGTTATGGTGAAAACGAACCATTTCTATATACATAATGACCTCTACGACCTATTGTACATGTATTCATTTGTTGTTCGTATGCGTTTATGTATGTTGCCTTGCATAGTTTTATTGTATATTGTACTTTTTTGAAGGGGTGAATAAAGACAAAATGAAATGAAATGAAATGAAAATTATTGCTATACCAGACCTGTGTGCATT
Organism: Echinometra lucunter; assembly: GCA_029962745.1. NCBI lineage: Eukaryota > Metazoa > Echinodermata > Echinoidea > Camarodonta > Echinometridae > Echinometra > Echinometra lucunter. Next base: position 7,283,557 of record CM057159.1, on the reverse strand, counting down.
TTTTTTTTAATTATGGGAAATATATTAGGATACATGTAGAGAACAAGCCAATAGCCATAATGTGTCTTGTCACATCCATGTGCGATCATTGTTGCAGGTAAATTTTAATTTGACAGCATTTGACCTTTGATTGCCACTAACAGTGAGGTCCCTGTAAGTCATCTACCATCCAAGTTAGGTCACAAATGGCCTAATGGTTTGAAAGTTACCAACCCCAATAGAGTCTTGCAGGTAAATGTTAATATCTGCTCCACATATGTGACCTATGACCCCTAAATAACAATAAGATCACTGTAAGGCATGTACCATCCAAGTTTGGTTACAAACATGCTAATGGTTCAAGAGTTACTAACCCCAGTAGAAAATATCATCAGTAACCTCATTTGACCTTTGACCTACATACATGACCTTTGACCCTCAAATTACATTGAGGTCCCTGTAGAGCATCTACCATCCAAGTTTGGTTCCAAACAGGCAATGTGTCAGTTATGTTTGAAGTTAATCTATCAAATGGTTCTTAAGTTATCACAAGAACGAACCATTTATAATGACATCTATGACCTTTTTACCTTTAACCTTGTGATCCCCAAATCTACTCTGATCATTTTCACTTCAATATGCACACATGAGCCAAGTCTGAAAATGATTTGTCAAATGGTTCCTAAGTTATCGTGATAATGAGCCATTTTCATTATACAATGACCACTATGATCTTTGACCTCATGATCCCAACATCTAATAAGATCACTGTCCCTCCCATATGCATACATGACCCAAGTGGGAAGTTGATCCGTCAAATGGCTCTTAAGTTAATTGTGAGAATGAGCCATTTTCGTGTATATATTGTCCTCTATGACCTTTGACCTTGTGACCCCAAATCTAATCAGCTCATTGTCCCTCCCATATGCAGCATGAGCCAAGTTTTAAGTTGATCCATCAAATGGGTCTTAAGTTATCGTGAGAATAAAAACGGGACGGACAGATGGACAACCCCAAAAGATAATGCCTCCGGCACCCACCTTCTCAGGGGGCGGCATAACAACAAACTTCAAAGAAATCTGTTAAGAAATGTGGTCTACAGAGCACATACAAGACATTTAGCTAAATATTATGTTTGACCCTTTAAAAGGCAGGATACTGGGGACAGCATTATAAAAAAACAATTCATGTAGATTTGACGATGATGGACCTTCATACAAAATTTTATAGCAATCCACCTAGAATTCAGCTCTCAGAGAAAACAGAAAAAAGGGGAGATGGTGGCAGAAGGACTACTGGGGGAAGCATCACCAAAAACAAGTAGGTTTACATGTACTGCACTCTTTACAAAATTTGCACGAAATCTGTCAACAAATGGGGCCTGCAGTGCACATGACAAAACAACCAAACTATGACCTTTGACCCTATAAAAAGCAAAATATTGAGGGCAGCTTCACAACAAACTGTAGGGGTTAACAATAAAGCATGATGGACTCCATACCAAAGGAGAAAAAAAAGTACAAAAGTGTGGCCAGTAGAGTGTACGGCTCTGGGTTTTTTTTAAAACTTATACCAAATGTGTCCCAAAAGGGTGAAAAAAGGAAATGTTTTACATGCTTCAAACATAGATTTGAAGTAAAAAATTTTTGTGAAACAGATATATGTTAGAGCTTAATCTTCCTCCACATTCATTCGACAACAAAAGCGGTATGAGAATTTTACAATTTTTTCTGCAAGTAATAGCATATATCATATCTGTGCTTTGAAACTCATTTGTTACAAAATATATTAACAATACATGTCAATCTTTAAGAATATGTTTCAGAGATGATTCATGCCAAATTTTCAGGTTTCTCTCTTGGAAAATGAAGATTTTACATCACTTGAAAGTGAAAAAAGGCCGTTAATTTGAAGTTTTGATGATGAAAAGTTTATTTTTCATCATATGCAAGAATATATTCTTCATAGCTCAAACCTATTTTATTTTGAAAACTGATGATACTGAATAGAAACACACAAAAAAAATTGGTACATGTGCATCCTCTGATAATTTTCTAATCCAACTCTGCCAATGTTTCGGATGTTATAGTCTGTTAACATTTTGTTAACTTTGTAGGTTTTCTCACTTTCATTGTTTTTTTTTTTTCATTTGTTTTCTATTGATCTAATACTTTACTTTCTTGAAGCTAAATATTGTAATGATAGGATATCCCAAATATGCTAAACATAAATGAACAATCAGTTAGCATATACATGCAAATGAGGTTGACTCTGCCACATACTGACTTTTTCTAGAATACATACCAAAATACCACTTAAATTGAGTACATTGTATTATGTACCTTAAATTTGCTGTATAAGCTGATGGCAACTGTAGTAACTGAAATCTTTAGAAAAAACAATTACACACATGCCCTCTTTTGCATATTTTGATAAAAAAGTGAACATGTATGCCATAGTATGTTTTGGATGTTACATTGCATTAAGATGCCAACCAGATCAATTCTCTTTTTTTCCCCCTTCTTGATCATTTATCAGTGATTTTGAATCTTTAAACTGTAATTGTAATTTATCATTATGTTGTATCTTATCATTTTATGTCATTCCATTTATGTAAAGTCACATGGACTGGAAAAGAAGACTTTGGGTAATATAGTTATTGATTCCCAGCATCCATGTGACTTTCCTTATATTCTGCTAACTGTGTTTGCACTATTTCCTTGGTTGTTTTTGCCCGGATAAAATATGCTAATGTCTATGTACATCCAATGAATTTTAAATAAATATAAAATTATCCCCCACCCATTTTTTAGTATCAACAGAGGGAATTTACACTACATCTGCAATGTACTGTATTCCTGATTACAGGATGTTTGCTGGGATATATAATTTGTTGGTACATGTATATTCTCTTAACAGATATTATTACAATATTTCTAAAAATATTGACCAGGCATGTCATAAGGTATTTAGTTTTAGGTACTGTTCATAATAAAGCCTAGAGATCTACAAGGCTATTACAATACAATGGGTTATTGAAGGACAATGTTTTAAACAGCAATTTTTTTGTGGCACCTAATGTATACACTCTTTTTCTTTTCCGGTCATCCATGTGACTCTAACTATGAACATGGCGGACAAAGAAAGTGGACAAAATAAACAACCTCTCATTCTACCCTTCACAATGGTTCTACTAGTCAAAAGAACATCCCTTCACAGCTATTATGTTTAGTCATGTAGTTCCAGGTGAATATGTATGTGACACCTGTTCCACATATTTAAGACAATAGCAGTGAAGGGATGTTCTTTTGACTACCAGAACCATTGTGAAGGGTAGAATGAGGGGTTGTTTATTTTGTCCGCTTTCTTTGTCCGTCATGTTCATAGTGTCTCCATTTATTCTGCTATTGTACTTGAATGTCTTTCTAAATGAAATAACAATAATAACTAGATGAATCTTCGACCACGCATGGTCAAACTTTATGCCTCGGCCATTACCATATCAGAAATAAATGGCACTTCATGTTGATTTATTTTCATTTATACAATGACATCTTTGACCTTGACCTTTGACCTTGTGACCCCCAAATCTAATGAGAGCATTGCCCTTTCCATATGCATACATGAATCAAGTTTGTTGAACCGTCAAATGGTTACTGAGTTATCACAAGAAAGAACCATTTCTCTGTATATAATGACCTCTATGACCTTTGACCTTTGACCTTGAGACCCAAAAATCTAATCAGATCATTGTCCCTCCCATATGCATATCTGTGCCAAGTTTGAAGTTGATAGGTCAAATGGTTGTTGAGTTATGGTGAAAGCGAACCATTTCTATGTACATAATGACCTCTATGACCTTTGACCTTGTGACCCCCAAATCTAATCAGATCATTGCCCCTTCCATGTGCATACATGAGCCAAGTATGAAATCAATCTGTCACATGGTTCCTAAGTTATCGCGAGAACGATAACGGGACGGACGGACAAGCTAATGGTTCAAGAGTTACTAACCCCAGTACGACAGTAGAAAATATCATCAGTAACCTCATTTGACCTTTGACCTACATACATGACCTTTGACCCTCAAATTACACTGAGGTCCCTGTAGAACGAAAACGGGATGGACGGACAGACGGACGGACGGATGGATGGACAACCCGGAAACATAATGCCTACGGCAACCACCTATGGTGGGCGGAGGCATAATAAAATAATAATAATGATACATGTAGTTACTTCTACAAAGATATTTCTTTCATACTTTCCTTTGAAACTTGATAACACAGAATGACTTTCAAACATTTGCAAGTGGCAACCAATCTGCACAAAAGTTTTTCTTTAGATTGCTCTAAGCCACAGAAAAACACTTGTTAAGTTTTACATCCCAGTCATTCCCGTTTAGGATTGAGAAGGGAATATTTAAACATAAATTTTCTTTTACTTTCAATGTTTTGTAAAGGCGTCAGGAAAAGAGTAAAACTATTCCTTTTCCCCCTTATTCTTTAAAATATTGTTGTAAATTTGATAACATGATAGTTTTACATAATTATCTGTCATTTAAAATTGAAATTAGCTTATCTCTCCTCAAATTCTGAAAGAATGGTGTGCAAAAGTGGGCTACTACCTTTAAAGTAAAAGGCTAACATTGTGAGAATTAAAAAAAAATTTCATTATGCTACTTGACAATGGTATAAACATAAGAGTTAGTTTAAAAATACCAGTCTGAAAGTTTCAAAGTATAATATCGCAGAAAGTATTTTTAAATATTAAAAATATAAACCAATGTTTCAAGAAAATATAATGGTCGGTTGCACAGACAGGACATAAGGAGCGTGCATATACACAGAGTTCACCTGAACAGTGTATGTGTGTGTATGTATATCATGTATAGTACAGTGGTGTGTGTGTATACATATCATGTATAGTACAGGGAGAGAGGTGCAGCCAACTTTTTTTTAACTGGTTGAAAATGCTCCTCTAGTTATTTGTTTCATGAGATCAAAAACTAATAAAATCGGCATTTGCGTCTTATTAACAGTTTTTCATTTCAAATTATGGTTGGTTTCAAGATTTCTGAGTACAAATACAAGTACTCATACACATGTTTCATCTTAGTGTGAGAATTTTTTAAATCAGCTGCTCACAAAGTTAGCCAATGCCTTTAAAGAGGAGCTTTCTACCTGAGGTCATGGCTAGATTCAGCAGCAAAGCAGAAGCCCAGAAAACCAAGTCTGGATCAGGAGAATGGGCCAGTCCGAGGATCATCTCTAGGGCTCCAGCCTTGACAAGGCGATGGGGCAGTTGTTCACATCCACAGAATAAACCAAGGGTCTCTGCCAGGAGACATAGCATGACATTATCACGGGTGGTGGAGAGTGCCAGAAGGGACTTGATCAGGGTGTCATTGGTGCAGTCCAGCAGTGTCTCTAATGCTTGGCGACCTGTGAGGGGGAAATATTAAAACCCATGTACGGAACCTCTGTCATAATCACACCTATACTGCTTTCAGCAATTACAGGGAACCAACATCCTCAAGTCGAGCAGTTTTTAAATCAATGCCAAGATGAAATAAAACAGATAAGCAAAATTTTGAACAAAATTAGACACAAAATTTAGAAGCTTATGGCTCTGTGAAATTTTCTCAAGCCATATTTTTGACACTACCATAGCCATTGATATGATTTTGTAGACAACTCTCAATGTTATGTGCACTTAATTAGGTGAATGCAATTTGCCTAATATTTGCACATTTTGTCAAGCCAAACTCAACATATATGTCAGAATTAAAAAGTAGGGGAGCCTAGAATAAGGCGAAGGACATGTACTATTAAAACAAAGATGAAATGAGAATGAATGATACATTAAGGAGCTGTAGAATGGGTATAAAGGCAAGAAAATTATTACTAATTTTGTTATCTACTAGATAAATCTATGTATCTACCTATTTGCTAGTCCCTCTGGGCCTAGCCATCATTCGAGAAAAGTTTTAAGTCACAACGAGCATGCCCTGCTTGAGTATAGTACCTTCCAATCCACCAACAGCGCACGCACAGGGGCTATATTGTTCCTCTTCTAAACGTGCTAACGACAGTGTCTAGGACATGTTGCTAGGCAAGCAGAGGGATAATAGGTAGGGATATAGGTAGATAAATAGATTTATCTAGTAAATAACAAAATTAGTAATAATTTTCTTGATTTACAGCAATAAATCAATGTATCTACCTATTTGCTAGACCAGCACGGAATAAATTCCGGGTGGCATGTCCTAAGGGAAGAGACTAACGAGGGGGACAGGGAAGAAGAAGCAGCTCTTAGAACAGAGGTAACAAACCTCGCTTTGCCCAAAGGGACATCCTTAAGATAGAAGGATGTAAAGGAGTTAGAGGAACGTCAAAGGCTGCCCGTAAGATGTCCTCCAAAGGAGAACCCAAGAAAAGAGCCCAGGAGGTAGAGATACCCCTTGGAGGATTCTCAAGACACGAGAGCCTCGGAACCAGCCGCTTGGATAGCTTCGACAATCCAGTGGGACACGGTCTCGCGTGAAGCGGGAGAGTGAGGGTGACAGGAGATGAGGAAGAGCTGATCATCCAAACAGCGGGCCTTAGTCCTATCCAAATACCTCTTTAGAGCCCTAACAAGGCACCAAAGTTTATCCTCCTCAAAGGAAGAAAATTCTGAGAGGGGGCTCAAAAATACTTCGATCGAACCAGAACTGTCTGTCCGATTCTAGGCAATGAAAGAAGGACAAGGCATAAGGCGAACACCTTGCCTTTCCCATCTGATATGCCCAGGTGCTACGGAGAGAGCCTGGATAGTGCTTCTCCTTTGACCGGAGGCAACAGCGATAAGAAAGACGGTCTTAATCTAGAGGTGGTGATGGGAACCTTTGCACATCGGCTCAAAAGGCGACTTGGCTAAAGCCTTCAACACCAAAAGGAAGACTCACGCGGGAGTCAATCAGCAATTTGATGGTCGTTGTAAGAAGAACGACCTCAGCAACTTAGACAAGAAGGGAGAGTTAGACACTCCCAAACCATCATAGAAACCCTGGTGGATAGCGGCAATCGCTGAACGAAATCCACGCAAGGTAGAAAGAGATCTTCCCTTGGCGAAGAGGGAGATCAGAAAGTCAGAGATTGCACCCACTGAGGCAGAGTGAGCGGAGATACCTCTCTCCTCACACCACACAGAGAAAGCCTCTAATCTAGAGTCGTAAACAACTCGCGTAGATTCTCTGCGACTCTGTTCAATTAACTGGGCGGTGCTCTCTGAGAGACCTCCGATCTAACATCCTCCCCAACAGAGGCCAAGCGGTCAAGTGAAGAGCCGCTGGGCGATTGTGGAGGATCCCCGATAGGGGTTGAGCTACTAGGTCCGCTCTCCGAGGAAGGGAGAGTGGCTGACCATCTAACAGAGATAGAAGGAGAGAAAACCAAAGTCTCCTCGGCCAACGAGGTGCTATGAGTCGGACCTATGCCTGATCCTCTTGAATTTTCCTCAGGACCTGAGGAATCAGAGCAAAAGGAGGGAAAGCGTAGCCTCGAAAGGTCCCCCAGTGGAGGAAAAGAGTATCGATGGCCCAAGCTTCCCGATCCCGTACTCGAGAGCAGTATCTCGGAAGGCGATGATTGAGAGATGTTTCGAACAGGTCTATTTCTATAGGGGCCCACACCGAGTTGAGGTAATTGAAAACCTTTTGGTTCAGAGCCCACTCGGAGGGGAGGTGTCTGCCCTGTGACAAAAAATCCACGATCAGATTGTCTTGGCCGGGGATGTAGGAGGCTACCGGAAAAATCTGTTGAGACCGACACCAATTCCACAGCTTGGCGGCAAGATCGTTTTCAGAGTCCTGGAACGAGTTCCATCTTGCCTGTTGATAAGCGGCACCTGTGGTGTTCTCCATTAAAATTAGAACGATTCACAAGCATGTTCTGGAAATGGTGGAGAGACAAGAAAACCGCCACATCCAGAGCTTCGATATTGGGTAAGGTGGACAGATGTGACAAGTCCCACGAAACCACCTGATTCGCACAATGGCTGCCTCACCCCCAAAGTGAGGCATCCGTCAAAATGGATATTGACGGAAGAGGTGCGTTTGCCTTCACGAAGGAAGGTCTTTCTCGTCAAGGTATAAGAAGACATCTGATCTCTACAGAGAGAGGTAGCCACATCTTGAGTGAATCCACATTGGGCTTGTAGAACTTCAGAAAGTGAAGTTGGAACAGCCGCATGAGAAGGCGGCAGTCTGGGAGGACATCGACAAGGCTTGCCAAATGGTCCAGAAATTGGAGCCAACGGCCTGCACGAACTCGTCGTAACAGCTGGAGAGTTCGGGCTAGAGCGACTATCGAGTGAACCCTTTCCCGACTGGGGCGGGCAACTTGGTTCACAATGTCTATCTCCGCACACAGATAGATGGGCTTGCGGGAGGGAGTCAACTCTGACTTCTCCCAGTTGATTATGAACCCCAACCTTTTGAGGAGGAGGAGGTTCATCTGGGTGCGAAGAACGGACACAGAGCTCGCAACTAGGAGCCAGTCGTCCAGGTAAGTGGAAAGTCTTAAGCCTGGACACCTGAGGAAGGTGGCTAAGGCTGAGACTACTCAAGTGAAGACTCGAGGTGCCGGTTTTAGGCCAATGAGTAAGGCTTTGAACCAGAAGGTTTCCCCTAGAAAGATGAAACCCAGAAGATCCCTTGAGGGATGTATCGGGATGTGAAAGTAGGCGTCTTTCAGATGGCCACATATTAAGGCTTAAGATGGCCACATCTGACTGTTTGACTGTTCTGATGTTCAATAGCTGGAAGGATAGAGGCCAAAGTTTCTATAAGGAAGTGTTCTGTGGGAATGAAGGTTTTTATGATCTTCATGTTCAGGATCATTCTGAGCTTCCCAGAGCATTTTGGAACAACGAAAACTGGGGAGAGACACAAATGGGGATGGTCTTTCACCCATTCTATCGTGCCCTTTTCCAGCAGCTCTTGAATCTCTGATGAGATGTGCTCCTGGAAAAGGGGTGAGAGAGTCAGAGGGTCGAGGAGTGAAACCGGATCCCAGCCCACTGGTAGAAGCTTTTGGGAAAAACGGTTCCTTCCCGAATAACTGGTAAAACCGGAATTGGTAGCCAAAAAATCTGTATCCGGAACCAGAACCGAATCCAGGTAGGATCGGGTATCCGAGTCAAGTGTGGTGGAGGGTCCAGCCCTGGGGGCCACCCAGCCATTTTGCTCTAAAAGAGTCATGAGGCAAGCCAAAATCTCCTTAGAGCCACTCGGCTCCGAGGAAATAGCAGCCCGTGAGCCCCTATGTTTCTTCCTAGCTCCCCTGACCCAGTCGGTATGGATGGGTTCTGGGGAACTAGCTCCGCCCTGCCGGAAGGCTCGGCAGAGGCTTGGCGCTTGTGTTTACTGGCAGAGCCATTAGCAAGAGCCGCTTCCGAAGAACGCCCGCTGGACAGTTTACCTTCAAGAAGCTTACGACTCTCTGATTTCTTTGTCGCCCAGCTTGAGAGCGCGGGGGACTTCAAAACCAAAAGAACCGACCCCTGAGTGGATGATACTGAAGTCGAGGGGCTAGAGCTACCACTGGGTAGGGACGGACCGGGGTCCGGGGTATGGCCCATGGTTACCACAGGATGCGTGGGTACTAACTCTGTGCCAGAGCTTTATTGCACTGGATGGCAAAGAGGGGCTTGTCCCTGAACCGTTTGACTTTATCGTCCGTACGGACTCTGAACTCAATGCGGGTTGGGTACCACCTGAGGTGAACCCTAACTTACCAATGCTCTATGCTCCGGGGAAGATAATGCTAGTGCGAGAGCCAGATCTCGCACCCTATTCCCCCAGAGCTAGGTGGGGGGGGGGGGGGGGGCGTACATCGTAGTAGCCATGGACTTCGTAGACATAATGAATCAGAAAGGAGAAATGCTAGAGGGGTTAATGATTAGTTACACTTTAGAAGATAAACCCTTGGCCAATTGATGAGCCTTGTTAAGGGAAGTAGGAGGCTTAAAAGAAAGGTCCAATAGACCCTCTCCAAAGCCCTCAATGAGAGGTGTGCTCTTCGCGGGACACCCCTAACTGGAGAAAAGAGCGTTCAGTATCCTCCCGATTCGTCTACGGACATCGGATAGATACTTTGTTAGTAGCGCTTGAACGTCAGCAGCCAGTAGCTTGTCTGACTGGGGGCTGACATCAGCCTGCAAAGAAACATCATCCTCAGAGAATCCCAACTGAGAGGCCTGATCTCAAAAAGGGCAGGCCAAACAGTCACAAGATTCTTCCCCAGGTGGAGCACCCACTGCCGCTGGAAGGGGAGAAACTCTGACCGGACGGTCAAAGGCCGAGCGCGATCGGGCTAGGCCCGCAGTTGGGCGACAAGACTCCTGTCTGTTGGTATTCTACAAGTGAGAGTCGATTACCCGAGGATTGAAACTGGATTCCAGCATACTGCTAACAGTGGTAGAAGCTATTGGGAAAAACGGTTACTACCCGGATAATCACCAAAACCGTAATCGGTAACCGAAAATCGGTATCCATATCCGAAACCGGTATCCGGATATCGGTTCGGTATCCGGATACCGAAACCGGGTAGGGTCGGGTATCCGAGTTGAGTGTGGTGGAGGGTCCAGCCCTGGGGGCCACCCAGCCACTCTGCACTAGGAGGGTCTTGAGGCAAGACCAATCTCCCTAGAAGCACTCCGCTCTGAAGAAACAGCAGCCCGAAAGGGGCCCCTAAAATTCCTTCTTAGCTCACCAAGCCAAGTCAGTATGGATACCGCCGGGTCCTGGGGAACTAGCTCCGCCCCGCCGAAAAGCTGGACAGAGGCTTGGCGCTTGCATTTACTGACGGAGCCAGTAGCAAGAGCCGCTTCCGAAGAATGCCTACAGGGTCGGTTTACCTTCAAGAAGCTTACGACTCTTTGATTTCTTTGTCACCCCGCTTGAGTGCACGGGGGACTCCGAAAACAAAAGAACCGACCCCTGAGTGGACGCTACTGAACCCGAAGGGTTAGAGCTACCACAGGGTAGGGACGAACCGGGGTCCGGGGTATGGCCCATGGTTACCACGGGATGTGTGGGTACTAACTAGCTCGAGCTTTCTCCTTTCCCGTCGCCCCTTATTGCGCTGGACGGCAAAGAGGGGCTTATCCCTGAACCGTTTGAGTTTATAGTCCATACGGACTCTAAACTCAACGCGGGTCGGGTCTCACCTGAGGTGAACCCTAACTTACCACGTCTGAAGTCCCGGAAGAGTTTGCCATCATTTACGTTATGACATTAAACTCAACACGGGTTTTGCCTCACCTTGAGTGAGCCTTAACTTACCCATGTATGAAGTCGGGGACTTAGAAGAAATAATGAATTTGAAAGAGAACAAATATAAGACGTAAGTAAGCATAACAGAAGGCAGCTAAAAGGAACAATAATAAGCCAACTCCGAAGGAGGGCAGAACAAATACCAAGCGAGAGAAACTGAATAATAATAATAATAATAATAATATATGCAATTTGTTAGGCGCCATATCGATCTCGTAAGAGATGCTCAAGGTGCACAAGTGAAGGGGGGCAAACAAAATTACAAGTAACAGAAAAATCATTGATAAAATGAGTTAAAGAGGTACGTTTTTAGTTTAATCTTAAATGTTTCCACACGCTTGCTATCCCGGATCTCTCGTGGGAGGGAATTCCATAGTGAGGGCCCCGCATGGATGAATGCCCTTTCCCCCCACTTTGTTTTACATTTTGGAACTGTACGAAGACCAGAGTCACTGGAGCGTAGAAGCCTAGATGGTGTGTAGGTGTGAATGAGAGCAGAGTTGTACTGTGGAGCAGAGCCATGAACTGAGTGATATACCAGTAAAAGGATTTTGAATTTGACACGTTCACTCATGGGCAACCAATGTAAAGATTTAAGAACGGGCATGATATGGGTAAATTTGTTACGAAGGGTCACTACACGAGCAGCAGAATTCTGTAGTTTTTGCAAACGAGTAATTTGGGACTGGGGTAGATTAAATAAAAGTGCATTGCCGAAATCAAGACGAGATGAGATCAATGAATGAACAATTTTCTCTGTTGCATCAAGAGTCAAATATTTGCGTATGAACCCTAGGTTGCGTAACTGATACCGGACAGATTTACAAATGTATTGAATATGAGTACCCATCGTCATGTTCGAGTCGAGAAACACACCAAGATTACGGCATGTGTCAGAAACTTCAATAATGTGGTTGGCAATAGAAATTGATGTAATTTGTACTTTAGACAGATGGGTTTTAGTAAATAGTAAATAACTCTTCACCCGGAAAGAACAACTGGGTAAAATAAAAAGCTTACAGTAACATGAGCTTAAAGAAAGCGTAAACAAAAGAAAACCCAAGCGCAAAGAAAATTACCGAAACAGGACACTCGCAGAGTGAGCATCGTAAACACCGTCCCTATATGGAGTGACCCGAAGGAAGCATCCGAGCGAGGAGAGGGTAATGCTAGTAACTCTACGCTCGGAGAGAAAGGCTGCCCAAGAATAAAAGCCTACTGCATAGCGCGATAACAAAAAGAACCCCAGCAGGACAAAACACACACCTGGCCGGACACAACCCGAGCAGTGTAAGAGGCGCCGTTCAAAATGAATGTAATGCAGGGGAAAAACAACGGCAAATAATCTAATTAAAATGCCGTTAAGAAAAGTCACTATGGAAAAATTCGTCAAACCAACGTAACGATAACGAAATGGTGGATGGAATAAGAATATTTAAGCAATCCAAAAGACGCTAAAACTGTGATAAACACAATTTTAGCAAGGACTTAGCTCAAATAGATGTGATCTCTAAGACAGCGAGAGGGGAAGAGGAAGAATATGGCATCTGCTCGGCCGTGATTGGTGGATGGGAAGGTGCTACTTGAGGGGAGGGGAACGCATGCGCGTTTTGACTTTTAGTTCTCGAATGACAGCTTAGTTTGGGGGAACTAGCAAATAGGTGGATACATTGATTTATTGCTGTAAATAACTAAGTTAGAACTAATCCACGCTCAAAACGAACAGGTGCCTATACTGAAAGAGAGCAAAAAATTAGATGTAAGAAATGTCTAAAAATGGCAGCTACTACCGAACAAGAATGAATAGGCCAACCCTCGAAAGAGTGGAGAGCCAAAATTCAAAAGAGGAGAGTACAGCTGCACGCAGTAACCCAACATCCGAAAAGAAAAGCAGCCTAAGAATAAAAGCGTGTTAACAAAGAACAACCCCAGCGGAGAGGGAACACAACAGACAGGGGGAGCCAAGGGAATGTGTATGGCCCAGACACCATTCGAAGAGAACATACCGAAGGGGAAGAAACGACGGCAAATAAATTAAAGAAAATACTGTCAAGAGCTGTGACTAACGAAAAATCTGTCAGACCAACGTAAGAATTATTAATTGGTGGACGGAATAAGAATACTGAGCAATCCCAATAAGCGCTAAAATTGTGATAAACACAATTTTGGCGCGGACTTATCTCAATTAGGTGTGATCTCTATGACAGCAATAGAGGAAGAGGAAGAATATGGCGCCTGTGCGTGCGCTGTTGGTGGATGGGAAGGTACAATACTCAGGTGGAGCATGCGTGTTGTGACTTAAGACTTTTCTCGAATGATGACTAGACACAGAGGGACTAGCAAATAGGTAGATACATTGATTTATTGCTGTAATTTGTAGTGTAAGTGTTTTCTCCAACACATATTTGGAATAAGGACCATGAAAACATGTGTTCAAGACAATAGAGAATACATGAAATTCTGTGTACAAAAACATATGGAGAGCTGTCCACATACTGTACATCACCAATATCTATGGTAGTGTCAAAAACAGAAAATTTTGTGTAGCCATAATTTTCTTATTTTCGAGTATGATTTCATTTAACTTTGGGTCGAGCCGTTTTATTCTGTCTTAGCTTTGGTTTAAAGACTACTTGAATTGGAGGTGTTGGTTTCCTTTAACACAATTTATCTTTATAGTTTTGCCAGTATTTTATGATTTCTGTAAAAGAAATGTGTATACAATATTAGTAGCTAATGTTTTTCTAATTGGCAATTTACATTAGAATATGAATACATTCATAACTGAAAGGAAGCATATAAGAACCAATTATAATTTATACAAACTTGATCATCAGGAAATCTATTAGAAATAAAACTAACCCCCAAAATAAGACAAAATTTTTAGGATCCAAGGTTCAACTTACCCATCATAGCTAGATCATGCACTAGCACCAAAGCCCAGTGAACGACATCCTTGTTTCCACTGGCAAAGCAGGTTGGGAGGTGACAAATCAATGCCTTGTTCTTCATGAGCTCGTTCGCAAAGGGATCTAGAGATGAAACACAAATGGGCTGCGACATGAGAAAAGGGCCTTAGGGCAAAAATTTTCAAAAGTGAGCTTTCAATGAGTTACAGTTCATTATCCCAAAGGTTCGTTATTCTGAAGATTTGTTTATTCCGAAGGTTCGTTAATCCGAAGGTTCGTGAGTCCAAGAATGAAATAAGGCTCGTTATTCTCAAGGTTAGTTAGTCTGAAAATGAGATAAGGTTTGTTATTCCGAAGGTTTGTTAATCCGAAAACTGAAATAAGGTTCGTTATTCCGAAGGTTTGTCAGTCTGAAAAAGAAATAAAGTTTGTTAGTTCCTTACTTATTTTTGAACCAGCGAACCTAATTTCATTTTCGGACGATCAAACCTTCAGAATAACGCAACCTATTTCATTTTCAGATTAACGAACCTTATTTCATTTTTGGATTAACGAACTTCAAAATAACGAACCTTATTTTATTTTTGGACTAACGAACCTTCGGAATGCCACAAATGTTTGGATTAACGAATCCTTTTCATTTTTGGACTAACGAACCTTTTGACTAACAAACCTTCAGAATAACGAACATCACCCCTTTCAATGCTATTTGGTAGTTATCAATGCTGCTGTATCTGGATATGCAAACGGTTTTCCTAAATTCCATTCCCAAGTGTCAAAATCAAGGAATTGTAAAAAAAGCATATTTCTGCTCCATATCTACTATTTGTGACTGAGGTTAGGAGAAGAAACCCCTACTGCCATTTCTTTCAAGTATCCTACTGGGATATACTTGGAATCAATCTCCTGGCACAAGAACAGACACTCACATCAAACAGAGCGAGAATTTTACTTTCCATTTTACTTATCACTTCTAATTTCTGGTAGTAGGGGACTTCATGGTACACCATGTACATGTACATGTATGATATCTTGGACATGAGTGTGGTCCTGAAAAGGACCTACTCACTCTCGATGTTTCGGTAAGCATCTTGTTACCGTCCTCAGGAAAATGAGTGCTGGTGTATGTGCGCGTGTGGATGTGTGTAATTGCGTTTTTACAGATGTGTATCAATCGGATATGAAATAATTACGTCTGCGGCAGACCTTTAGTGTCGCCATCTGAAAGACATGACTCAGACTCGAACCCAGGTCCAATCAGAATCAGTTTGTAGGAGAAGACAAAGAGCTGACCATTAATGTTACTGCTGGGTCAACTCCTATTCATACCATTCCCAGTAGAATCCAAGCGCACAGAATCCCTGGAGTGTAGGTCTCTAATTGGCTGGAATGGTCACATTAGACATGATTTGTCATGGTTGAGTGCATGCGAATGCTGTGTATGGGGGTGTCATGGTTGGCTGCACACAATGTAAAGGCACCTAACTCATGACAATCTAAGCCAACATTGTGTGTAGGCTAATAGGTGTTAGTTAACCCATTTGTCAAGAAGGGCCAGCCAGATATTGCTTACTTGGAGACCACTGTCCTGAGGGACAGTATTAGTGCATCTCAATATTTAAAACTTCTGTGGCTCGTCATTGGTACCAGTTATATCCCCATCTCACTAGAAAGCGATTCCGCTGCTATTCTCAAACATCGACAAAGCGTGGTGGATTGTGGCTTGAGCTTTGTCAATCTTCTCCGTCATATCTTGAGCCTATCTAAAGCGCCAATGATTCCCACCATCGTCCTTGTCACCACCAAGTTTTGAACATGTTCAAAACTTCCATAGCGAGAGCACCAAGGTCGCCAACAATCGTCTAAGAGCGTCGATTAAAAATGACATGCCCGTAGCTCTAATGTATCAGCAATGCCTAAAGCGTACTTCTAGCACAGTGAAAGCGGCTCCTATCGCCCGTGCTTTCAGGCCCGTTCCCAAGACAATTTTCCCTCAGTTATGTTTCTGCGCATCTCATCTGCGCATTTCGAATGGTATTGTTACGTCCTCCCAAAAGCAGTGTAATCACCGCACAGGTCAAAAATGGAGTTGGAGGGCGATTCTGCCACGCTTTACAAAATTTGCACAGATCGCCGTGATCGCCATGATCACCTTTCTAGTGAGATGGGGGCCTTAGGAACACGTGTGGTGAGTTTGCTTTCATCCCGGAGAACCCTGAGCTCACAGGTGAGGGCATGGTGGATGATTGCGGACTTCCCCTTTGTCTCCTCTTTGACTTGGTGGCAAAGGAGCAGCCAGTCTCTCCAATGTATACCTTACATATTCACAGGGAATGTGGTAGACTCCAGGAAGGTCCTTGGAGTGTTGCTTGTCCTTATGAGGATTGACTGAAGCTTACTTGAAGAGCTGTGACAAACTTCAATACTGGCTTCTCTCAGAATCCTCTGGATCTTGAGGCTGCTCTCAGATATGGGAAAACTACCCTTGATTCGGATGGGTTCCAGTTTGGCCCCATGGTGGCGAAACTCAGGGGAAATCTTTTTTGAGGGGCAATTGTTGCATTTCAACACCTGCTTGTTATGCTCTAGTACACCTTGAAGATGAGTTTAGTCACTAACTTTGCGGGCCCGTTCGACCAATGTCTTGTTTATGGATCTCAAGATGGGTGGTGGTGGTGGTGTTTCGATTGTGTTGGAAAACTTTAGTGTTCAAAATTTTCTTGCACCAGGGCGTCCCAAACAAGACACTTGTGAAAATAACTAGAAATATCGCCATCCCTGTTGCCATGCAAGAAAAGTGCATCCAAAGCTCATTGCGAAATATGACCTCAAATGACCTTTGACCTTATCATGTGACCTCTGATGGCACCATAACTTTGTTTGAAAAGTGAGACAGTTGCAAAGTTATCTGTCATAAGAGAGTCTTGCAGGTAAACTTTAACATTTGACCTGAAATGACCTTTGACCTTACCATGTGACCTCTAAAGACATCATAACATGAATGTACCTGAAGTGCATCTATCACCCAAGTTTGGTTGCCATTGCAGAAACAGTTGCCAAGTTATGCATAAGAGAGTCTTGCAGGTAAACTTTAACATATGACCTCAAATGACCTTTGACTGTATCACATGACCTCCGACAGCACCATTATATGCAGGTTCCCTTACTGCATCTACAACCCAAGTTTGTTTGAAAAGTGAGACAGTTGCAAAGTTATCTGTCATAAGAGGGTCTTGCAGGTAAACTTTAATGTTGCACCTCAAATGACCTTTGACTTTACCATGTGGCCTCTGAAGGCACCATAACATGAATGTACCCCAAGTGCATCTATTTCTCAAGTTTGGTTGCTATTGCAGCAACATGTGCAGAGTTATGTGTCACAAGAGAGTCTTGCTGGTAAACTTTAACATATGACCTCAAATGACCTTTGACTGTATCACATGACCTCCGACAGCACCATTATATGCAGGTTCCCTTACTGCATCTACAACCCAAGTTTGGTTGAAAAGTGAGAGACAGTTGCAAAGTTATCTGTCATAAGAGGGTCTTGCAGGTAAACTTTAATGTTGCACCTCAAATGACCTTTGACCTTACCATGTGACCTCTAAAGACATCATAACATGAATGTACCTGAAGTGCATCTATCACCCAAGTTTGGTTGCCATTGCAGAAACAGTTGCCAAGTTATGCATAAGAGAGTCTTGCAGGTAAACTTTAACATATGACCTCAAATGACCTTTGACTGTATCACATGACCTCCGACAGCACCATTATATGCAGGTTCCCTTACTGCATCTACAACCCAAGTTTGGTTGAAAAGTGAGAGACAGTTGCAAAGTTATCTGTCATAAGAGGGTCTTGCAGGTAAACTTTAATGTTGCACCTCAAATGACCTTTGACTTTACCATGTGGCCTCTGAAGGCACCATAACATGAATGTACCCCAAGTGCATCTATTTCTCAAGTTTGGTTGCTATTGCAGCAACATGTGCAGAGTTATGTGTCACAAGAGAGTCTTGCTGGTAAACTTTAACATATGACCTTAAATGACCTTTGACCTTATCACAGGACCTCCGACAACATCATTACATGCAGATCCCCTTAGTACATCTACAACTCAAGTTTGGTTGAAAAGTGAGAGACAGTTGCAAAGTTATCTGTCATAAGAGAGTCTTGCAGGTAAACTTTAACGTTTGACCTGAAATAACCTTTGACGTTACCATGTGACCACCAAAGGCATCGCAACATGAATGTACCCCAAGTGCATCTATCACCCAAGTTTGGTTGCCATTGCAGCAACAGTTGCCAAGTTATGCATCATAAAAGAGTCGTGCAGGTAAACTTTAACATTTGTGACGGATGGATGACGGATGGACGACGGACGGACGCCATTTGGATCCCTTAGTCTCGCCTTCACCTCTGGTGGGCGAGATAAAAAAGAAAGGTTATTGGTTGGTGTTTATTGGTAGGCTGCGGCCATTCTTGAGAATTTTCATCAATTTCGAGCGAAACCATGTTCTTTGGCGGCAAGCTTTTTGCTTGGTGGAATTTATCAATTTTGGCCTTCATCACACTTGCATATATTAACAAGAAATGATATTAGCATTGGTAATACAAATAATTTCAGGGGCCTTGCTTGATTTTACACGCGGGGAAAAAATACCCGGAGGGAAGTGATGGGGGCCGGGTTGGGAACACTTTTGCCGGAATTGTTGATGAGAGCTGGGAATGGGTGGTGCACATGGGTTACATAAAAAACTTCCCCGTCTGATCGGGCATTCCTGACAGCTAACAAGAGGGTATCATGGCAATGCAGACGGGACATTAGTTTATGGGGGGTTCTAGCCGTGGGTTAACCCTTCTCTGGCTACAAACTTGGATTTCGCATATTTTGATTTTAAAGTTCATGTATGGGGTGCAGATTGCATATATTCACATGATTCTTCATATTTCAACATAAATTCCAGCACTAGTTCTGCATTTGGGTAGGATACTCAAATCTGTGTGTAATACAATATTGGTATGAATTCATGTTTTTTCTCATTTATTGGATGACACTGATGTTGGTACCTGCTCCAGTCAACTGATTTTTCAAGGAGGAGGGGGTGGGGAGACAGTTTGAACAAAGGACCCTGATTTTCGCTGGGTTGACTGGGTGCTATTTGAAAAAGACGGGTTTGGATATAGTGCCTCCCGGATGTAGACGTCTTGTTGGTGCTAATTTTTTTCTTTTAATTTCAAGGTTTTGTTATACACTGAAAATTTTGTTTTACTCTGATATATTTAAATAATATGGACTGGCCTTGATAGAGAGATGACATATATTGCCCAAATTAGATATCGCCCGAGGGCGATATGAATCTGATGAGGGCAATATATGAAAGTCATATCTCGGAAAGGCCAGTCCATATCATAATTATTATCTACAAGACATCTTGAGCAAATTCATAACAAAAAAGAAAGTTGATGTATCTAAATTCACATTACAAAAAAAATGCAAGCCAGGCAAAAGAAAAATCATTCCCAAAAATTGAATTCACATTAGATGCACGCAGTGATATGCAAATTTCATTGCACGTGCACGAGATTGCACTCGCAAACAATCAAACCAAGTTGATTGTTTGCGCGTACTCAAAATTTCTTCTTAAGTGAAAAAACGTGGTATATCAAAAATATGGACCGGCTTTCTGATTGATATGGACTTTTCTTTAAACTGGGTCGATATGATTTGAAAATTGACCTGCTCAGATGTCTTGTATGGGTAATAATTTGTTATATTGTTATATTCTGGTATATTTTGTCAAATTCTGTTATATTTTGTTATATTCTGTTATATTTTGTGAAAATCCTGATGTACACTGTTATCTATGCTATACTCTGTTCTTTCATGTTATATTTTGTAAAATTTTGTTGCCTTCAGTGAAAAATTGAGAATAATCCAATATGTATGGATTTAAATCGATAAAATTTGAAACTTGAAACTTGTACCACCTTGGAAAAATGATACATGTAGAACTGATAGTAAACAAAGCTAAATAAAAGCCACGAAGAAATGCTTAATTCAAAAGGCTTGACGATTCTCATTTTATCGAGTATGAATAATATTTGGAATATAAAGAAAATCTATTTGTCAAGTTTATCATGTCTGCAGAACATGACAGCAATCCAGTACCATTTCCTCTCAGCTTTATTTTGTGAGAGAAAGAGGGTAACAATCTGTGTTGCAATCCAGTTCTTGTTAAGATTTGGGAGTGGTGTTAGATAAAAAGTTGGATCCAGGGTTACAGTTAGGAAATGACTTGTGCTGGAAATTGACTACAGAGCAATTATTGTCAGAGCATGTGTCATATGAACTTCATGATCCAAGTTCTTACTGTTTCTTAGAGCAAGGAAAGCAAACACCCTGAGAATGAGTCGTTGTACTGAAGCCTCACTAGCCATCAACGTAGCCTGAAGGTTGGTGATTAGACATGGCAATGCACACAGCTCCTTCCTACAAACATCTAGAGGAAAAGATTATAAATTCAAACACAGTCTTTATGCAGGTTATAAGAAAGAAATTCTTTCTTCCCTGTATACATCTGGATATGAATACTATTGAAATACATTTCTTCTTGTAAACACCTCCAGATAAATATATCTAAAATGAGAATGACATTTGGAAGTGCTGTGCACTGACAAGGGCTTATGGTTAAATCTCAACCCCCCCCCCCCCCCCCACCTTCTATCTGGCATAAAGTTATCATTTCACAGTATGGATACAAATTTTAAAAAAGGGTAGACATATCAACTGAAAGTAAGATAAATAGATAAAATGAACATTATTCGACAGATATTATTACAATACAGTATATATTCGTTAGTACAAATATTATCTTTATTTAAAACATATAAAGAAGGAGTAAACATATAAATGTACACCCAGATTGATGACAGAGTGAAAATTATGAACTCTTGGTTCAAAAAAAAAAGAAAAAAAAAGAAGATTTATCTGAATTTTTAAAAACTAACAAGGAAACAAATGAAAGCAATGTACATGTAATTCTTTTGATGATTCATTCTACACAACTTACTGTGAACAGCAAACTCATGAAGAAGGGCCACTGACCAGAAAGATACTTCTACATCATCAGACTTGGTAGAGACTACCATAGGCACCAATACATCTTGATTAGCAATCTCATGGATGAGCAAGGTCACATCTAGGATACAAAGCAAGAAAGGTAATCATTATTTACAGATAATTTAAGCAGTGTTCATAGTACATGTAATAGTAAAATAGTGCCAGCAATTTACAAATAACAATATCTGTGAATGACCAAGGTACAAAGAAAACAAGAAGCATATCCTAGAACATTCTTTCACATAACATTTTGACAAAAGTGCAGTGGGATCTTCAGTGTCTTTTGGATGAAGAGAACTTCTAGAATTATGTACCTGAAATCCACTCTAGAGACTGAACAAGTTACATGTAGAAACATTAAGATAAGATACGCTAGCCTATCACATCACATCACTAGGAATCACTTTTGCCTCTCTAACTCTGTAACAAAATGAAGGCGACTGCGTCTCCTATATGCATCCATCTATCTCCCTCTCTCTCTCTCTCTCTCTCTGACACCCTCGAATTTTCATTAAATAATCTCGCCTGAATTGATTTTTCGTCTCTTTCTTCCTATATCTGTCTCTGTCTCTCTTTCCATCTCTTTTGAACACATCCTCTCCTTCATGCACCCTGGTTGCTTCATTTTCATCCCTCCCCCCCCCCCCCCCATATTGATTTCCTTGATATACAAATCTATCCCATAAGAGGGGGCTTTAGTATTTTAATAGTTGTGCATGTATTACAATTATTATATTCTTTAAAAAATTGCAACGATTTACATGATCAATATCAAACTACACTTGCAGTCAAAATTATATATGGATTTGCTTTGTAATGATTATTTTTCTGCATGGTGATTACATGTTTATAAGTTCATTCTGATAAAAAGGAAACTAGATCAGCCTTCAATCATCGTTTACAAGTAAAATATTTTTCATATTAATCATAACAATTTTTCTAATCATATACTCTGTTCAGAACTTGCGACAAAATGAAAGTAGACTATAGAGTTGTGCATCACTGTCATTTACATGCTAGTAATTTGAATTAGAATGTACGAAGGTCAAATTGAATCCTTTTCTACTTTAAAACAATACTTAGATATGTAAATGAATATTTAACAGAGCACTTAGTCAGATTATGTGCACAACTCAGATAGAACAAGCTATTCTATATCCCTTTAGAAGTTATGAATAAAATTCATTATAACACAACTGAAAATAGTGATTTTGTAACTTCATACCCATCAATCAATCCAAATTACAGTGTACATAATATCACATGTATATGAATTTTCAAATCCTCTAATGAAAGAATAATCTGCTGTAAGAATTTCAAATAATCCACACACCTATGGGGGAGGGACCAGTTTCTAAAAATAAATACAATCACTTGTTTTGTAACTTTGTCCAATGACATTGTTAAACATTTTGATGATAATCCAAAATTATGGAATGTATATTTTGAATTGAATTGTGGAGCAATTAGTCATGTTATACGAAATGGCAACATTTATTAGAAAGCCCTCTCATATAATTCATCTTCATTTAGTTCAGGATTCATGTAACTCTACCCCCAAATGAATCTAATTCCATACAGATTAAAGCTAAATTAAGGTTTGGGTGGTAGGCATATCTTTATGCAGCCCCCCCCCCCTGAAAATCTTCAACCTTTTTCATTCAAAATTTTCCTCAAATTCTACCCAAAGTGTGCAATATATCATTCAATTTGCAATCTCACCCACTTGGTTACTGATCACTCCCTTCCTTGCTTGTTCCTTAAAATAATTACATGATCTTGCACCCAACCCTCAACCCAAGAAATGACCTAATGGCGGGTTAAGATATATATTGAAGGATCTGATGCAAATATTTGGTTGAATTTTGGAAAATTTTCAGTAAAAAACATGCAAGTCTAAAAATTGCTAAGTGCTACTGCTCTCCTTGCCCCCTGCTGCACACAGGGCCATGACAACTCACTCAGTGAGAGAGAGGAAAGGGGTCTCCGTCAAGGAGAGACAGGAGATGAGGAAACCACAGTCCCCTTTGCCAGTGTGGGCCACCAGGAGTGCCCACACTTGGTCCTCCTTGATCATCCTCAAGACTTGAGGATCAACGGGAACTGGGGGAAGACGTATCCCTGAAATCGTCCCCAATGGAGGGAGAAGGCATCCAGAGCCCAGGCTTCTGGATCCCGAACTCGAGAGCAGTACCTCGGGAGTCTGTGATTGAATGAGGTCGCAAAAAGGTCGACCTCGACATCGCATAAAGCTGGTCAAAGACCCGCTGATGTAGTGACCACTCCGAGGGAAGACACCTGCCCCGCGACAAAAAGTCCGCAATAAGGTTTTCTTGGCCCAGGATGAAGGAGGCTATCGGGACAACGCCGAGGCTCTGACACCACCTCCAAAGCTGGGCAGCCCAGGAGTTCAGGGTAGCCGCAGAGTGCCGCCCTGCCAGTTGATATAAGCCGCCACAGTTTGTTGTCTGTAAGGATCAACTTGGAGCGCCCCACAACCGCGTGTTGGAAATGGCGAAGGGATTGAAAGACAGCCAGCATCTCCAACACATTGATATGGGGGATGGACGCCAGATGCAACCAATCCCCCGCCACCATCTTGCCCACACAATGGCCACCCCAGCCCAGCAGGGACGCATCTGTCGTGATAGACACCGACAGAAGGGGAGTACGAAAAGGCTTGCCCTGAGCAAGAAATGACTCCCCCGTCCATAGGGCAAGAAAGGACCGAAACTCCCCCCGTATGGGTATCCAGACCCGGAGGGAGTCGACGCTCGGAGTGAAAAATCGCAGAAGATGCCTCTGAAAAGGCCTCATGCGGAGCCTGCAGTCTGGGAACATATCGACCAGACTTGAGAGGAAACTGCAACCAGCGCTGGGCCCTCACTCTGCAATTAAGGCGCAGAGACAGAGCGGCAGAAACAATGGTCCGAATTCTGTCGCAGCTGGGGCGCACAACCAGATTCGGAAAGTCCAGCTCCGCACCCAAGAACACAGGGGTCTGGGCGGGAAATAGCTCCGATTTCTCCCAGTTGACGAGGAACCCAGGCTCCTGAGTGACACGGAGCAGAAGGTCGAGGTGGGCTCGGAGCGTCTGCTCCAAATTGGCTTCTCCCCGTTAGGTGTAGTTAGCTTTTGTTCGTTGGGGTTCTATGTGTTTCGCGCATATAGTAAGCTAGTCATTCTAGGCAGCTGTTCTCTCCGGGTTACGAGTAAAAGTTGTTTACACAGACAGCTTTTCAATCTGGGATAGGAATTTGTTCTTCCCTCCTTGGAGTTGGCTTATTAT
The DNA here is from genome assembly GCA_029962745.1 of Echinometra lucunter. Lineage (NCBI taxonomy): Eukaryota > Metazoa > Echinodermata > Echinoidea > Camarodonta > Echinometridae > Echinometra > Echinometra lucunter. The sequence continues at coordinate 7,258,938 of CM057159.1, read as the reverse complement.
TGTTAGCTGCCTTCTATATTATGCTTACTTAAGTCTTGTGTTTATTTGCTTGTCTAACTCTCTTATTTCTTCTCCAGATAAATTATGTCATCGAAGCGTTCGTCTTGTACGGCTAGCGCGCCCCCCTCAGGGGAGGTCTCGCTTAGCGTTGGGAGGGCTAGGTGCTAGATCTGCATCTCGCACTAGCATTATCTTCCGCGGGGCTTCAAATGTGGGTAAGTTGGGGCTCACTTTAAGTGACACCCGAACCGTGTTGAGCTTAGCGTCTGTAGGGAAAATAAACTCATCCGGCAAGGAGGCAAGTCCCGTATTGCCGTCAAACACAATGCGGGGTGACAGGGGAGGCGAATACCTTAATGGGTCAGTAACCAACCCCAAAGTAACTGTGAGATGTACTCCATCTCATAGTTCGTCTACACCGAGTGACCACCCAAGCCTGTCGGCTTTTGTTGCACTTACTCAGGGGTCTGCTCCTATATTCTCGCAGTCCGTCTCGCACTCAAGTGAGGCGACAAAGAGAATAGGGGGTCGTAATCTTCTGACCGAGCTCCCGTCGGAAGCGGTGCACGTTTTGGGCACTACGGGGGACTCTTGCTCTCACCGGCCCAAACGTAAGCACCAAGATTCCGCCCAGCCTCCCAGCGGGGCGGAACTTCTTTCCCAGTCACCAGCCATATCTGTACCTGCTCGGTCTGGGAAAGTCAAGGAGAAATGACTTGTCCCTCCAGAGACTATGCCTTCTTCTGAGCCGAGCTGCTCTAATAGTGGGGCGGCACAGCCGACCAATTGTGCATTTTGGGTTAATGGAACTGAATTTGGCACAAATGTAGATTTATGTAATATAAACAAATTAAGAGGAGGGGACATCTGAAATTCTGCTCATGGGGGTCGTGGGGGCCACATAGGGGCACATTTTCTTTATACACAGTCAAAAATCTATCGTAAAAAGTTAATTTTAGGTAATATGACATCAGTAATCCAAATTCGAATGTTTCAGGGCATAAATATTTCTGAAAACATGATTTAGGGGCTCAATTTGATAAAAGGGGCTGTTACGGATAGATGGCATTTTAACTATCTTGTCATTTGATTTATGTTAATGCAATGACATCAGAGGCGTAGTGAATTTTCCTTTGGCCGTTGAGGTCGTTTTCCCTTTGGACTGCAATTTATCTTCTTTGAGGGAAGTTTGAAGACTGCCCAAATCCCCAATAATTTACGCTCATCCATGCAAGCTCAATGTTGTAAGTGTTGAATTGTACCTTATTTTGTAGTTGAGATATCAGATAATGGTATAAAGCATGTTTGGTAATGATTTGGGGTGCAAAGTAAGAGTATTTGGTGATTAATGTTCATAATGTTGCACAGTGCCTGTGTGTATTACGTAATTCCATAAGCCTTACGGTATGAGGAGTGCATAGGGAATGTACTGTACACGTATAGGCATTTGAGTAGTGGAAATGAAATTTGTTTTGACACTGTTGCATGCAGTAAAATCCACTGAGACAAGAGGTCTATATTTTAGTTGATGGAAGTTTAGTTTAATGTGTAAGTCACACAGGTATAAAGCTGATATTTATAGACAAGTTCGAGTGGGATTTGTGCTGTTATTGTGTACCAATAAGGTCATAAAGGGTTGTGAATTAATTAGCACAGTTCGGTGCATTTGAATAAGATATTCATGCCATTGTTATACCAGGTTGTTAAAAATGTTATCAAAGGGGTTACCTACTGGGGTATGTGTTGATAATCATGTTAGGAATAGGCACTGGTATGAATACTTGTGATATGACCAGATTGGTTTGATGATCTAGACAGGAAATTTATTATTGTTAATTTTGTTTATCAATTGCAGATTGAACCCTCATCATCATTATCGTCATTGTCATGAATCACCATTGCTGTTGGCATAATTCAAGGCAATAAATCGTCACTTGACGCACTGATGGTATCGTAACACATCTTGCTGGATTCTTTGATTGGTGGATGAGGGCTCAGAGTTAATTCACGATAACAGGGGCTATTTCTTTTTCAAAAAAATCGAAAATAACCCCCAGTTTACATCTAAAAAGCACCAGATTCAGCACACAGGTAAATTAAAACATTATAACTAGATTTAGTTGAGGAGACATCCCAGATTCCGCCCCTTGGGGGCCATGGGGGCCATTTAAAAAAATTGTCGCTATGGGGGCATTGTTTTTTGTGAACACAGCCCAAATGAAATGTGACAAGTGAATCTTGGGTAATACAATATCAATAATCCATATTCTGGTGCTCCAGGGCTGAATATGTTTTAAATATAATTTAGGGGCTCAGATTGATAAAATGAGGGCTGTTTTAAAAAAAAATTAAAAATAAACTCCAGTTTACTTCCGTCTTAGAATGAAAGTACTAAATTTGGCACACAGGTAGATTAAAACACTTTCACAAAATTTAGATGTGAAGAGCCACTTTAAATAAAAAATAGTCCCCATAGGGACAAATGGAAATTCAGGTAGTACAACAAAATATTTACAATCAAATGTTTCAGGAGTGAAATCTCTTTTTTAAAAACCCATAGTTTAGGGGTCCATTTTGATCAAATGGGGGTTATATGAAAATATTTGAATCTATTTTGTTATTCAAAACTCCAAATATTGAACACAGGTAAAGTAAAATAATTTCACAAGCTTTATATGTGGAGACATCTCATTTTCTGCCCCTGAAGGCCAGGACGGTCGGCCATCAGGACGGCCTATTATCATCATAGTCTCTGTATACATAAATGCATTCTAAAATCATAGGAAATTGTGCATCAATGTGTATATAGTTTGGAATGCATTTTTTTAAATGAATGTTTCGGATTTGACCCATACTTGGAAAGAAGATTTTCGCAGCCATTCCCTCTCTTTTCTTTCTTTTTTTTTTCTTTTTTTTTTCGTTTGGTAATGGGCCCTTTGTGCTAATTTAGGGAAATAGTCAAAGGAGTCTAGATTGACTTCATCGTAATCGAAAGAGGTATCAAATGTCACAAAAATTTGTTATATTTTTCCCCCAGTTATCCCAATTACTCAATGAAATGAGTAGCATAGTATCCATATAAAGAAAGAAAAATAAACAGAGGAAATAAAAGAGAAATTTTTAAGTAGTCCTAGAATGCATACAACTTTGTAATTAAGACAACAGAATCGGCACATGACACACATGTAAATTAATGCATCAGAGAATTCTGGATACTGTGAAAGATAAAAGAAATGGGGCCCTAAATGTTATGGTGGCCAGTTTAAAAAATGAATGCCATAACATTTATTTCCTGAAGTGTGCAAGTTATCTATGGGTTAATCAAAATTGCAAAACACGATTACTTAAATATTTACAAATCATCTTATTGTTTAGGTACCCCATCTTGAATAAGCGCCCCTTTCCATCAACATTTATCTAAGAAACAAAGATGAGCTTCAAATTCATATTATCATGAAAGTTCACATCCAGTTCACATTCAGTGAAAATTTGGCATAACTGTTTTCTTAGCAAAATGTAACATATTTTGTAACATTTGATAACTCTTTCGATTACAATGAAGCCAATCTAGACTACTTTAGACTATTTCCCTGAATTAGCAAAATGGGCCCATGACAAAAAAGAAAAAGAAAAGGAAAAAAAGAGACTGACTGAGAATACAGGGGAAACTCAGTATAACGAGGTCGTTGGGACCGAAGGGTTTTCCTCGTTATAGCCATTACCTTGTTATATCAGAACAAACAAAAAAATGTATGTATGGGACTACATGTACATACATGAATGTACAGAGGTCTGCTGCCGCTATTTATGAATTCATTTTGCAGCTACAGAGACATTGATAATATCATCCTCTGATCTAGCTGATAATATTCTGGATAATATCAGAAAATGTGTTTAAAGTACTAATTTAGACGCCCAAATTACCGATGACATGAAAATCCATCGCACCATCATGGTTGCCTGTTCCGAGGTATGAAAAAAAAAGTTGTGAGCTGTACTATGCTACAAATAAAAACACGTAATCTGCGTGTATCAGCGGGGCTTGTGTGTGCCAGTAGTGGTGCCGTTATCTCTGCTGAATGGTTTTTGTTGATAAAGCTGCAGTGAAATTTGCTTGTTCGTTATAACAGGAATGATTATCAATGTATTTCTTTGTTTAAGGGGTTCAGGATTTAGCTCGTTATAGCCGATATCTCGTTATAGCCGATCTAGTTATAACAGGTTCATGCCGCCATAAACTTACACGTAAGTAAATTTTGGACCGTGACAAAACCCTCGTTATAGCCGTTACCTCATTATAGCCGACCTCGTTATGTCAAGATTTCCCTGATTCTCTTTCCAAGTATGGGGGAAATCCAACATTCATTTAAAAAAAAAATTCATTCGAAAATATACACTGATGTACAATTTCCTATGAATTGGAACGCATGTGTATACAAAAATTATCATGATGGCTGGCCACCCTAGCCTGCAGGGCCAGAAAATGAGATGTCTCCATATATTAATCTTCTGGTGCTGCTTTACTTCACCTCTGTTGGAAATTTAGTGTTATGTATTATAAAATTGATGTAAACCGAGTGCTTTCTGTTTTTAATAGTTTCAAATAGTCCCAATTTGATCAAAATGGACCCTTAAACTATGGGGTTTAAAAAATATTTCAGTGCTCAAACATTCGATTATAAGAAAGTGGTGTTATATTACCTGTTTTCACTTTTACTGTTAGATTTTCGACTGGGTATAATTATAGAAAAAAAAAAACAGCCCTTATGGTGACCATTTTTAAGGATGGGTCCCATGGCCCTCAAAGGCAAAATCTGAGATGTCTCTACACCTTAATCTTGTGACAGTGCCTTAATCTACCTGTATGCTAAATTTGGTACTTTATTCCAAGACAAACAGATGTAACCTGGAGATTATTTTCAATTTTTTAAAATAGCCCCCATTTTATCAATTTGAGCCCCAAGATTACATTTATGATATATTCAGCCCTGAAGCATCAGAATATGATGCTCTATAACCTAAAATTCACTTGTCACATTACATTTGGGCTGTGTTCATAGAAAACAATGCCCCCATATGAAATTTTTTTTAAATGGCCCCCACAGCCCCCAAGGGTAGAATCTGAAATGTCTCCATACCTAAATCTATTTATAATGTATTTATTTACCTCATCTACAAATCTGATGCTTTTTAGATGTAAACTGTGGGTTATTTTCGATTTTTTCTTAAATAGCCCCTTTTATCAAACTGAACCCCTAACTTATGTTTTCAGAAATATTTAGGCCTTGAAACATCCCAATATGGATTACTGATGTCATATTACCTAAAATTAACTTTTTACAGTTGATTTTTGACTGTTATAAAGAGTAAGTGCCGTTATGTGACCATTTCTAAAGAAGGCCCACACGGCCCCCATAGGCAGAATTTGAGAAGTTCCCTCCTCTTAATTTGTTTATATCACATATATCTACATTTTTGCTAAATTTGGTTCCATTAACCCAAAAGTGCACAATTCGGGTATATTTTGTCACTATGCTGCTCCACTATAAGGAGAATTTGAATTGCCTCAAGATCCTTCTAGAGCAGAGTGGTTGGACAGCTCCTAATCCTGTACCCTCCACCACGTAGGAATCTAACCCATCCCCCTTGGGAGAGGGGGGTAGGGATACTCAAACCGACCTGGTTCCGGATCCAGTTTCGGTTCCGGTTTCAGTTCCGGCTTCCGATTCCGGTTTTGCCGAATTTTTGGTTAGGAACCCTGGATTCCGATTTAATCCATCTATGAGTTCAACCTTCGGGTATCCGACTCAGCACTGTTGGGCCCCAACAGACTTGAGTCTTGTCGCCCCTCTAAGGGGCTTTCTCGACCACGTTCAGCTTTTGACCTTCCGGTTGGGGGTACCTTTCCTCCAGCCGCACTTGGTGCTCCGCTGGGGGAAGAATCCTGGGACTGTTTGATCCGCCCCTTCTTGGGATCAGGCCTCTCAGTCAGGATTCTCTGAAGAGGATGCCTCTTCGCAGGCTGGTGTTGAGCCCCGAACCGATCGTTGTTTGGCTGCTGACGCTCAAGCCTTGCTAGAGAAGTATCTTCCAATACTATTTGACTAATCGGGTTGATACGGGACACTCGTCTCTCCTTTCTAAAGGTAAGCGTCCCTCTAAGGGCATACCTCTTACGGAGGACTTCACGAGAGTCTATAATGACTTCTCTTCTCGGCCTCCTGCCTCTCTTAGCAGGGCTTGTCCATTGGCCAAGGCCTTTACCTCCTCTGAGCAGGACACTGTCGATTTCTTAGGCTGGAGACTTGGTGTTTGATTTGACAATCGTATTTTGAGATGTCTGATTCGGACATCTTACTTTTGGATGAAGCCCTCCTGTCCTTGACAGGTTCAGTGTGGTCTGAGCTTTCAATTTTGGCAGCTGCGGCCATCTATACCAGAAGGAGACTTGTTCTCTCCACTCTGGGCATAGCGGAAAGGGACATTCCCGCCTTTTTTTGCCGGTGTCCCCCACTCTAGCCAAAACCTCTTTGGGGGTAAAGTGGCAGCAGATATACAGCAAGAGGTGGAATCCCACAAACAAGCAGCGGAACTTTCCAGACACCTTAAGTCCTTGGCTCCCAAGCCGCAGACTCAGGCCTCAGTTCCACCTCTTCGGCGTGGCGGAGCCCAGGCTCACCCACCGCAGGTTATACCCAGTGCCCAACAGTCGTTTGGAGCCAAGGCAGGCTCTTCGCCTAGGGGAAAGGTGAAGGGCAGAGGTCGTGGTCGTGGCAGAGGTTCGGCCCAGGCCCCACAGTGTGTTTGAAGGTGCACCCCGAGCGTTAGAGGAGAGGGTCGGCGGCCACATTCAGTACTTTCTTCCCGCTTGGGAAGAAATTACGTGAAGACAACTTCGTGCTCTCCTTAGTGTGAGGAGGCTTCTACATAAAATTAGAGCCCCTCCCGCATGGAGCCATCTGCCTAAACCCTCCTTCACTCTCGAGATGTGCTCTTCCAGGAGCACATCTCGTTAGAGATTCAAATGCTGCTGGAAAAGGGTGCGATAGAACAGGTAATAGACCATCCCCGTCTGTGTCTCTCCCCAATACAGGGAAATCTCGACATAACGGGATTGGCTATAACAAGGTAACGGCTATAACGAGGGTTTTGTCACGGTCCCAAATTTACTTATGTATAAGTCTATGGCAGCATGAACCTGTTATAACAAGATCGCCTATATCGAGATGTCAGATACAACGAGCTAAATCTTGAGCCCCTAAAACAAAGAAAAAAAATCTGATAATCATTCCCGTTATAACGAGCAAGCAAATTTCACTGCAGCTTTATCAACAAAAATCATTCAGCAGAGAAAACGGCACCGCCGATGGCACACACAAGTCCAAGCTGGCTCAGTTGGCGATCGATGCATGTAGATTGCATGTTTTTATTTGTATCATAGTACAGCACGCAACTTTTTTTCATACCTCAGCACAGGCAAACTCGATGGTGTGACAGACTTTCTTGCCATCGGTAATTTTGGCGTCTGAAATTAGTACTTTAGACACATTTCCCGATATTATCCAGAATATTATTAGATGAGTAGTTGAAATTATTATCAATGCCTCTGTAGCTGCAAAATGAGTTAATAAATAGAGGCAGCAGACTTCTGTACATCTATGTATGTACGTGTTGTCCTACACGTACATTTTTTCGTTTGCTCTGATATAACAAGGTAACGGCTATAACGAGGAAAACCCTTGGGTCCCGATGACCTCGTTATACCGAGTTTCCCATGTATTTGTTATTCTCAAACACTCGGGGAAGCTCAGAATGATCTTGAACGTGAATATCATAAACAGCTTCATTCCAACGGAACACTTCCGTATGGAAATCTTGGCCTTGATTCTTCCGGCTATCAGGCCATCTCGGTAGACCTAAAAGACGCCTACTTTCATATACCGAGGGATCTTCGAGGTTTCACCTTCCAGGGAGAAACCTTCCGGTTTCGTGCCCTATCTTTTGGCCTAAAACTGGCTCAAGTTTTTACTCAAGTAGTCTCTGCCTTAGCAGCCTTCCTCAGAAGTCGCGGTTTGAGACTGTTTACTTACCTGGACGATTGGCTCTTAGTAGCAAGTTCCGAACCTGTCCCTCACATTCAGATGGACCTCCTCCTCTGCACCACGGAGAGATTGGGGTTCATAGTCAACTGGGACAAGTCCGAGTTGACGCCGACCCGCAAGCCCATCTACCTGGGTGCGGAAATAGACATTGTGAACGAAGTTGCCCGCCCCAGTCGGAAGAGGGTTCATTCGATAGTCGGGTGAGCCCGAACTCTTCGTCTCTTATGTCGAGTTCGTGCAGGCCGATGGCTCCAATTCCTGGGCCATTTAGCGAGTCTTGTCGACATCCTCTCAGATTGTCGACTGCTCGTGAGACCGTTCCAACTTCATCTTCTGAAGTTTTACAAACCCAATGTAGACTCCCTCAAGACATGGCTGCCTCTCTCTGGAGAGATCAGACATCTTCTTCTTCCTTGGACGAGAGAGACTTTCCTTTGCCAAGGCAAACCTCTCCGCATGCCCCTTCCGTTGATTTCCATTTCGACGGATGCCTCACTCGAAGGGTAGGGATGCCACTGTGCGGACCAGATGGTTTCAGGGGACTGGTCACATCTGTGCACCATACCCCATATCAATGATCTGGAGTTGATGACGGTTTTCGTGTCTCTCCGCCACTTTGAGAACATGATCATGATTTTGATGGACAATACCACTGTTGCCACCTATATCAACAGGCAATTCGGGACTCGTTCCAGGACTCTGAATGATCTAGCTGCCAAACTGTGGAGATGGTGTCGGTCTCATCGGGTTATTCCGATAGCCTCCTACATTCCCGGCCAAGACAATCTGATCGCAGATTTTCTTTCCCAGGGCAAATGTCTTCCCTCTGAGTGCGCACTGAACCAGGAGATCTTCGACTACCTCAGTTCAGTCTGGGCCTAGTCGGTTGGACAATTTACAAACCCTGAGGCGCAAATATTCTAATTTAGAAGTGATAGGCGCCTCTAAACTCAAAAACCAACCAACCAACCTAGAAAAGTTCTTTCCGTTGAAGTTTTTTCATTGATTTAGGTTCCTATGTAGTTTATGAACATTTTCAGCTTGGTTGCCCGAACAGCAACCTTGAGCAATTTTCATAATTTGCATATATCTGTATGGATACAGGATATGCCACCCAAGATAACTTACACAGAATATATAAATTGAACTTCGTACTAATTGTGTGTGTGTGGTGATACAGAACTTTAATAGTGTTGTCAATCTTGTGAATTCAACCTCTGATGAAACAAAATGGGGTACACTGATGTTTGATACTTCCATGAAATCAGGATTTTGTAGGGATGTAGAATAGAATTTAAACATATTTTTTAAATTACAGGTCAGGGTTTAGAACTGAAAATCAAGGAAATGTCAACTTCGTTATCTAAATGATTGAAAATTTGGTCTTACATTCATTAAGAATGGTACTAACAGCGGTATATATTCTTCTTTAAGGCCCATCTTAAAAAAACAGGTTTACTGCAGCCATATACTAGTCGGAATTAAGTAGCGTTCACACACAGAATCACAAATCAGTGGTTGAAAATATTTTGGCTCTAGCAGTTTAACAAAATGCAAAGACTTATAATTAAATAGATACATCATTCTGCAACAATCGCATCATATTTAAAACTAGATGAATCTTCTACCACGCATGGTCGAACTTTATGCCTCCGCCATTACCAAATCGGAAATAAATGGCACTTCATGTTGATTTATTTTCATTTATACAATGACATTTTTGACCTTGACCTTCGACCTTGAGACTCCAAAATCTATTCAGATAATCCAAGTTTGAAGTTGATCTGTCAAACAGTTCTTAAGTTATTGCGAGAATGAAAAACAGGACGGATGTATGGACAGACGGACGGACAGGACGACTTGAAAACATAATACCTCTAGCAACCACCTACGGTGGGCGGAGGCATAAAAAGGAAAGAAAACATTTTGAAATGTACAACTGAATTTGAAACATATTTGTCTTGTAAGGGTGTTCAAATAGGTTGATTTAATCCGTACGGCTAACATTACATGAAGAGGTACCCCCACAGGAACTAAAACAAGACAAGAAGGCTGCCAACCTGCTTGCGCTGATTAATACCGGTTCATTAGAAGCAGGCCTACTCTCATTCTAGGTGCAAAAAGTACACTCATAGTTGTTTACAGATATTAAGTTGATATCAACATGATTCTTAGTACAAAAACGTGATTTCTTAGTGTAAAAATAACACTGAAATAATTTCCATGTCCCACAAACCCCTAATTGGATGTGCATCCATATCTGATTGTGTGTATCAAGGCTGTTTCGTTTCATCAAAGGTTGAATTCACAAGATTGACAATGCTATTAAAGTTCCGTATCACCGCACATACACAACTGGCACGTAGTTCAGTTTGAACGTTCTGTGTGAGTTGTCTTTGCACTGTAAAACCTATATGTATACAGATTTATGCAAATTATGCAAATTGCTCAAGCTTGCTGTTTTGCTGATGGTTAGGGATTATCTAATTCTCCCAACTTGACTCATATGCTGAGATCATTCTTCTTGCAGCGACCAGCAAATCGCCAGCTGACTCCGTCGTGGAGTGATTCCCTTGGTGTTGGAGGCTTTGGCTAAATCGCCTTTCAAGCCGATGTGCAAAGCTTCCTTACAACATCTCTCGATCAAGACCGCTTTTCTTATAGCTGTTGCCTCTGGGCAGAGGAGAAGCATTATCCAGGCTCTCTCCACAGCGCCCGGGCATATCAGATGGGAAAGGCAAGGTGTTCGCCTTATCCCTCGTCCTTCGTTCATTGTCAAGAATCAGACTGACAGTTCTGGTCCAATCGAAGCGTTCTTGAGTCCCCTTTTGGAACTTTCTTCCATTAAGGAGGATAAACTTTGGTGCCCTGTTAGGGCTCTCAAGTGGTACTTGGATAGGACTAAGGTGTTTCGTTCGGATGATCAGCTCTTTCTCATTTCCCATCACCCTCATTCTCCAGCTTCACGTGAGACTATATCCTGTTGGATTGGCAAAGCTATCCAAGCTGCTGGCTCGCAGGCTCTTATGACTGAGAATCCTCCTAGGGCGCACGACACCAGGGCCCCATTTCATAAAGGTAAACTTACAAAATGATCTACTGATGCCCTGCCACCATCCGTCTGGACCGACCAACATCCGTGCACATACGGTACTTGTTAGCGCTAGCATACACACTGCGCTATGCATGTAGCTACACTGTAACTGAACCTAGCCGTTCATCTACGTGTACAATGTCGTGCAAGGCTCAAAATAGCCTCGTCTATGACTATTCAAATTTTTTGCTGCTAAGACAAGTTGCCTTTCCAGCACAAGTACGTTTATGAAATGCATATTTGCTATGATAGCAAGTTGCTATCCTAGCAAGTCAGAGTAGCTATTCCACCAGACTTGCTATCATAGCAACTTTGATTCTTTATGAAATGGGGCCCAGGAGTGTTCTACTTCCTGGGCGCTTTTCCTGGGTTCTCCCTTGGATAATATCTTACGGGCCGCCTTTTGGCGTTCCTCAAACTCCTTTACATCCTTCTATCTTAAGGATGTTCCTTCAGGTGAAGTGAGGTTTGCTACCTCTGTTTTGAGGGCTGCTTCGTCTTCCCTTTCCCCTCATTAGTCTCTTCCCTTGGTACATGCCACCCGGGTTTTAAATCAGTGCTGGTAAAGCAAATATGTAGATACATCGATTTATTGATGTAAATCAAGAAAATTATCACTAATTTTGTTATTTACTAGACAGATCTATCCATCTACCTATGTCCCTCCCTCCAGCCCCTCTCCTTACCTGGCAACATGTCCTAGACACTGTCGTTGACCGTTCGGAAGAGGAAGAAATACGGCGACTAAGCGTGGGCTATTGATGGATGGGAAGGTACTACTCGGGTGGGGCATGCACGTTGTGACTTAACTTTTTCTCGAATGACGGCTTAGTTCAGGGGAACTAGAAAATAGGTAGATACATAGATTCATCTAGTAAATAACAAAATTAGTGATAATTTTCTTGGTCTGGGCCATGAATGGGGTTGTAATGTATTCGTTTTTACAGCTGTTTACTTTTGACTTAGGAAGCCAAGGTAGTCCTTGTATAGAAAGTAGAATGCTTTCCTTTGTCATGTTGTCTGCTCTCACATATTTTGTATTATCTTAATAGTAACTTCTTTGAGAAGGGTATAAGAAGAGCTTAGAATTAGGGTTTCAGGGAGAAAAACTTCAAGCAATCAGAAACTATAGACCATTGTCTAGGCAGTAAAGTTTTTTTCTGAGGGTATTCCACGTCGGGACAAGAGGTGAGTCCAGCTGCCACCTGGTTCTCCCTCATCGTCGGGGCTTGATCTCGTCCGGTCATCTGGCTGAATCCACATCGCTGGTCTATGGGCTCTGGCTGGGGGCGACGCTATCCGCGGAGGCCATGGGGCTGGTACGACTGCCATAGAAGAGCGTCGAGCCGAGGGGCCAAGTGGGCGTGGCACAGCACAGCCAAGCTATCCAGCCAGGACCAATGGCAAAGATGAGGGCAGCCGACACCCAGAAGATTGTTCTTTTTATTTAAGTTAAGTTTATTTGTTATTTGCAATTTATTACAGCATTTATTACAGCATATTTGTGTACATCACTTTGAAAAAGAAGATTGAGAGTAAAAGAGAACTCATGATTAAATTGAGAACATAACTTTATGTCATTTGTTCTTCTTGTTATTTGGAATCTAGTAGCAGTTGATAAAAAAAAACAAAATCACTAACGTGACACCCTCTAAGTCGACTTTTACAAATATGTTTTGACTTACATGTAGGTGTCTTTCCTAGCAAATGGAAAACTGCTGTTGTTGTAAACCACAAGAGGGATTCTAAGTCCGACCCAACAAAGTACCGCCCAATATCCTTGCTGAGCATCATTAGCAAGGTCATGGAGTGGGCTTCAAGCAAAGAACTGAAGAATTACTTGTTCAATCATGACCTAATTTCACACAGGCAGTTCGGATTCAGACCCAGCCATAGTACAGCAGACCTTCTTACAATCATGTCGCCGAAGTTGAATGATATACTTGATAGAGGTGATGTGTATGCTGTTGCTCTCGATATCAAAGGAGCATTTGATAAAGTGTGGCATAACGGCCTAATATCAAAACTGGGATCCAAAGGCATTGGTGGACTCGCCCTGGCCTGGATTGAAAACTATCTTTCTGGTCAGCAAATGTCTGTTGTAATAGCTGGTCAGGCATCTGAAGCTTTCAGTATCAATGATAAAAACAAGAAATACATAATGAAAGACAGAAAGGGGGGAGGATAATGAAAAATAGTAAGGAAAATACAGTATTTTTTTCTTCCCGTTATTCTTTGTTTATATCTCTCTTCTGTCTCTCTTCCTATCTGTCTTATCTTTCATTCCTTTTTCTATCCTTTCTTTGTATTTTTATATTTCTATCACCCTTTCCTTTTTCTTTTTTTCTTATGCTATACTTTGTTTTAGTTGTTCTATCATTTTTCCTTTCCGTCTTTCATTTCATCTTTCCAGGCCGCTGCTATATGATTTCATTCTTTCATTATGTTTTCCTAAATTTTTCCTTCTTTCATTGTTCCATCTATCCTTTCTATTTTTTCTATTCTCTCTTTTATCTTTGATCATGGTATATTTTGTTTTTGTCTTTCTATCATCTCTTTTCTTTACCGCCCTTTTTTGTTATTCTCCTCTTTAACCTGATTTCTTTCTTCATTTTTCCGGCTTTATTTTCCTTTTTTTCATCATTTCTTCTGTCCCTCCCTACCTTCTCTTTTTTGTCTTTCTTACAGCATACTCTGTGTTTTTGTCCTTTGCTATCATCTTACATTTTGGTCTGCCATTATTCTCACCTTTCTATCTTTCTTCTTTAAGTTTTCCTTTATTTTCCCCTTCTTTCATCTTTCCTTCTATCCTTACTTTCTATTAATTTCTTTATTCTTCTATCCTTAGTATTTTTTGTCTTCCCTCATGTAGTTTGTTTTTGTGTTTATATCAATTTTCTTTTCCATCTTTCATTATGTTATTAGTTGAATTCATCTGCTTTTTTGTATCTTTCTTTCCTTGTTTTCCTTTATCAATTTTGTACCTTCCTTCATCTTGTGTTCTGTCCTTCCCCATGTTTTATTTTCCTTTCTTACATCCATATGTTTTCCTTCATTTCTTTGTCTATTTACCTTTATATTTCCAGATCACTCGTGTAGTTTTCTTTGATTCTCCTTGTACCCTTTTTCTCCTTGTACCCTTTTCAAGCCATTCTTCCTTCTTTCTTCATCATTTAAAACGTGACTGAGTCATTTAACGCAGATTGATATACCACAGAGAAAGAAAGATAAACAAAGGGAGAGAGAAGGACAAAGACTCAGGACTCGGAGGGGGATCTGTGGAGCGTCTTGTCCGCTTGATTTTGTGGCAAGTCCATGCGCTTGTGCACTTCAGTGTTTCAAGCTCAGTTCGTGAATAATTCATAGAATTTGCGTTAACGTGTACGGAAAAAAAAAATTCGCGGCCAGGCCCCAAAAGCTCTGCCATTTCATCTAGATTCATTAGAAGGCTGACCAAAGCACTCATCAATATTCATGATCAAAAATGAATAATTCATTTTGTAAGATGCTTCCAACTAGTAGTATTTGTTTGTACGCGTTATGAAACATTACATGCATCTGCTTACCGCATGTGCAGTTAATGCACAATGAATGTGCAACAAATGCATATTGAATCAAATTGTTACAATAAAACTGATACGCGCAATAGATGCGAATAATGCAACAGTATTATCAATATCATGGGGATAACGGGTGCTTATCGGTCCCTTCAAATGATCCGAAAGAGGTGACACCTAATGCCATTCGCATAATGATATCCGTGCGTGCTGCTTTTAGTCTAGTAAATTTATTATATGTCTATGGTTTGGGCTCACACAAACTTACCTAGCTTCATCTTTCAGAACAATCAGAATCAGAATCAGCCAAGAAATGACAGAGAAGAAGCAAATTAATCAATTTGAGCACATTTGACCTTTGAAAAAAAAACATACATGACCTCTGATCCCTCAATAAAACTGAGGTCCCTGTAAGGCACCTACCATCCAAGTAAGGGTTCAAATGGGCTTATGGTTTAAAAGTTACCAACTCCAATAGAAACTTGCTTGTAAATTGTAACATTTGACCTCAATTGACCTTTGACCAGCATATGTGATCTTCGGGCCACCAAATATTATTGAGGTTCCTGTAAGGTATCTACCATCCAAGTTTGGTAACAAACGGGCTGGTGGTTCAAAAGTTACATACAACAGTACCTAGCTTCATCTTTCAGAACTATCAGAATCGGAATCGGCCAAGAAATGACAGAAAAGAAGCAAATTAATCAATTTGAGCACATTTGACCTTTGAAATACAACAGTACAAATTGGCAGGAAAATTCAACATTTGACCTTGTTTGACCACTGACCTACATACATGACCTTTGATCCATCAAAATCTTTGAGGTCCCTATGGAGCATCTACCATCCACATTTCATTACAAACGGGCAAATGGCTGGAGAGCTATTCAAGTTTCATGTGCATAGTATAGCCCACACAAACACTATATCAGGTTGGCTGTATTTGACCCTGTATAAGGCGGAACATTGGGAGCAGCATCACCAAAAGTTATAGGCGTCCAGATTTGACTATGATCGACCTCTGTACCAAACTTAGCAAAATCTGTCAAAAAATGTGGCCAGTAAAGCAGTGCACAAGCAGACCCTCCAAAATCAACCTTTTTGTGTATAAAGACGGAACAAGCGAGGGCGCTACCACCAAGAGTTATAGGCAGCTAGAGTTTTACATGATACACCTCTGTACCACATTTGAAGGAAATCCGTCAAGAAACGTGGCCAGTATCGTGCACACAAGAATATGACATGGCTGCGGCAGAAAAGTATGCTCCGGCATACTGTCAGGCAGCGTCGGAAATACACGAGGGCGATGGGTGAAATCACGACAGCCCAAATCGCCCCTAAAATTCTCAAAATCTAATGCTTTGGGGCGACTATTTATTTCAGAGTCGCCCCAATATATATGCCCCTTTTGAAAGTCTTAACAGTTTTTCTGAGCAAGTAAATCTTTATGATTTTATGAAAGTATAATACCTTCACAAGCATCGCGGTTTTGTGTCCAATTGATACGAATCGAGGAGTGTCAGTCGCTATGAATGCTACCTTACCTCGCGATATCGCAAGTCTAGCCTGTGGCCCTGTGCATATTGCGCAATACATGCATAGAGCTCATGCGCAGTGCACTGTCAACATCTACTACCACACAGTTTCCATTCGGCTCCCGCAAAATATCATCCTAGAATCCCACCAATATGCAATCCGGCGGTTTTTTCAGTGATAATATTTAGTCAAGAGATAGTGTCAGATGCCTCTGTATATTTGGTTCAAGAAATTTATCACCTCAAAATGAGTCTGAAATCACAAAAACGGCTAAATTTCTGAGTTCAGTTCCACACACAGTCTTTCGAGTCGGTTGTGAGATGATCGAAATTCAACAAGTAATATCACCCCAAAAGTATCTGAAAAGGTATTTATATGTTTAGAACTTACTTTAAATGTGATATTTGGCTGTCTCTTTTAGCTTTTGTGGAATGAAGGTGTATTCTAGAATATGAAAACTAGTTGTTTTTTTTCACAAAAGATTGCCTTGCAATGAGGGCTTTCTGACTCCCTGCTATGAATGTTCATGTCTGTGACTGCAGATATTTCTAGTATGGCCGGGCGTGTGATCCTAACATATTCACTGATCACTTTGAGTTACTTTGAACATTTGATAGTACAAATCCCCAATCTAATACAGTTTACAGTTATAAATGTTCTGTGCTTTTATGCATTATAGTGAGTCTAAGAACGCCAACGGATACTCAAAAAAGTTACAGATGTGCAACAAAAAGTAGCCCCTTAATAAGAAAAATAGCCCCCCAAGATATTCAGTGGTAGCCCCAATGTAAAAAAAAAAAGCCCCTCAAAAAAAAAATAATACTTCCTACACTGCTGCCGGGAGATGCTTGTCGGTTTGACAGTCCTATTTAGCTAACAGTGTAACCTAGAAAAGCTCTTTCCGTTGAAGTTTTTTCATTGATTTAGGTTCCTGTATAGTTTATGAACATTTTTAGCTTGGTTGCCCAAACTGCAACCTTGAGCAATTTGCATAATTTGCATAAATCTGTATGCGTATAGGTTTTACAGCGCAAAGACAACTTACACAGAACGTTCAAACTGAACTACGTGCCAATGTATGTGCAGTGATAACGAACTTTGATAGCGTTGTCAATCTTGTGAATTCAACCTTTGATCAAACAAAACAAACTTAATACACACAATGATATGGATGCACATTCAATTAGGGGTTTGAGGGACATGAAAATCATTTCAGTGTTATTTTTACAATTAGAAATCACGTTCTCGTACTAAGAATCATGTTGATATCAACTTAATATCTGTAAATAACTCTGAGTGGGTTTTTTTTGCAGCTAGAATGAGAGTAGGCCTGCTCCTATAATGAACCAGTATTAAAGTGATTACACAATGGTAAAAAAAAAAATTGGTATGTGATCGAGAATAGAATTCTAAGAAAAATGACATTAAAAATATGAGGATTAAGAGTATAGGTATGACGTAAAAGTGGGTACCCAGCTTCGCGCATTGCAGTTGTGCTGCGTGCTGGACTGTACGATATGTATTATATCTTGCGCACATTTTGCTAGAAGTGCACGACAAGGTACCAACTTTGACGTCACTTTGACGTAAAAGTGGGTACCCTGTTGAAACTGGGTCACAGCTGAGGGGTCAAAAATATCCTGAAATCTTACCACATTTGGGGGTTTCCTTGGCAACATGACTTTTTAAAAAACTTTAGGCAGATGGATTTTCTGCTAATAAAATCATGCTCTTTTAAATGAGCTAACATTGTTTCAGCATTGGGTACCCCCTTTAATGTGCACAAGCAGGTTGGCAGTATTTTTGTATTTTTTTTATTTCCTTTGGGGGTACCTCTTTGTGTAATGTTAGCCGTATGGATTAAACCAACGCTATTTGAACACCCTAACACCTCAAGTATGTTTCCAATTCAACTGTACATTTCAAAAAGATGTTTTGGTTTTTTTTTTCAACATGATACGATTGTTGCAGTCATAGAGTGCATAATGATGTACATATGTATCTATTTGATTTTAAGACTTTGTATTTTGTTAAAATGTTACAGCCCAAATATTTTCAACCAATGATATGTGATTCTGTGAATGCTACTTACTTCCGACTAGAATATGGCTGCAGTAAACGTTTTTTTAAAGATGGGCCTAAACGAAGAATATATACCGCTGTAAGTACCATTCTTAATGAATGTAAGACCAAGTTTTCAATCATTTAGATAACAAAGTTGTCATTTCCTTGATTTTCAGTACTAAACCCTGACCTGTAATTGCAAAAATATGTTTGAACTGTATTCTACATTCCTACAAAACCCTATTTTATGAAAGTATCACACATTAGTGTACCCCTTTTCGTTTTATCAAAGGCTGAATTCACGAGATTGACAATATTCTGTATTACCGTACATACACAATTAGTACGTATTTCAGTCTACATATTCTCTGTAAGTTATCATGGGTGGCATATCCTGTATCCATACAGATTTATGCAAATTATGCAAATTGCTCAAGGTCGCTGTTTGGGCAACCAAGCTGAAAATGTTCACAAACTACATAATGTAGGAACCTAAATCAATGAAAAACTTCAACAGAAAGAACTTTTCTAGGTTTGTAAATTGTCTAACCGACTATATAATAATAATTGCTGTGAATGTGAGTTATCATACATTTCTAGGCTGTGGGACTTTTCACCTCAGCCAAAATGCACAGTCAATGCCTGCACAACCTAATTTTCATACCTTTTATAAAAGCAGCCGATGCTCACTCATGCTTATCCCTAATCAGGCTGGGGGGGGGGGGGAGGGGGGGGGGTGGATTCACGCGATATGTTCTCAACATTTAAAGCAGTTGATGCGGCATTTCATGACTTTTTTCTTTCAAGTCTCACGCATCTTTTGAAACCAAATTCGCGACGTCTGGGCATCCGATTCAAAGTTACATAACATTTCCTAATTGCTCCTCAGACCAAAATTGCTCAAAAGCATGACCACATGTACAATTTCAATACTAATTGTGTTTTCAGCCAAAATTAAAAATGTATGATTATTGTTACTTTTACTTACTAAAATTAATTAATTTTGTGCTGTTTATGATCGCAAAAGCATCCCTAAAAAATATCAGTGAAAAAACATTATCAAAAACAGGGTTAAAAAACAAAGAAATATATAAGAAATCTAAAATACAGTAAAATACATAAGAAATCAATATTGATACAGATTTTTTTTCAAGTACATTTGCTTAGAATACAACAAAGAGTGTCTAGACCAAAAATTAGCAGCTTTGGAGCTTTATTCAATGATTAAGAGCTGATTTCACCCATAAATTAGCATAATTAATCAAAAAATAAATTGAAATCATTTTGGAGCAATTAACTATACAGTTATTTAGATTACATTTTCGATGATGAGCATGCCGATTTTCGGCACGATTACATCGTCGATGGCAGAGATCTCATGGGGGGGGGGTTCTTGGGGGAGGAATAATAAGAAATTTAAAATACAATACATAAGAAATCAATCTTGATACTGATTTTTTTCAAGTACATTTGCTTAGAATACTACAAAGAATGTCTAGACCAAAAATTAGCAGCTTTGGAACTTTATTTAACGATTAAGAGCTGATTTCACGCATAAATCAGCATAATCAATTAAAAATAAATTGAAATCATTTTGGAGCAATTAACTATACAGTTTTGTAGATAATCTAGCATTGTGGGTGATGCGAGTTGCGATTGCATCCTCGACAGCCAAGATCTTGGGGGGGAGGGCAGGAGCACTCTTGGGGGGAAGGGTTAAATAGTTCTAACTTTCTGGTGTCATATGCTAGAAGAGATATTCAGCAATCTACCTATGACAATTTCCCCAAAATGTTCCTAATTTTTCATTTGGGAGTCTTTTCAAAACTGTCACCTTTTTTTTGAGAACTGGGTATAGATCTGGAATGATTCAAAGCATAAGAGGGCCCATTTGACTTCTGTTAATTGGAATAATATGTAATCTTTTACCTGTGCTTTGTGCATTGATCAGAGTGACTAAGAGCTGGTAGCAAAGCTTCTGAAGCACGACATCACCGTGATGAAACACACTCTTCTCTCCAATGATCCTAAAGGCATCTAAACTGCCACAACTCTTTCCTACAATAAAATAATACCATTTTAGTACATACATATATTTCACAAATGCATACATAATAATGTTGCACAAATCCATACAAAGTTATTGTGATTAGAGTGATATTTGCAGAAAGTTTATAGACATTTTGACCTTTGAACTAGGTCAGATCCAACTAATTTTCAAACTTGATTTGCAGCTTCAAGGGATGTACCTGTGGTATGAATTTGGTGTTTCTAATTCAAATCCACAGAAAGTTATTGTAAATTTTCAACTTGGTCAGCTCCAACTCATTTTCTAATTTGACCTGTGGGTTGAAGAAATGCACTGGTATGAATTTGGTGATTCTAATTCAAATCCATAGAAAGTTTATTATGAGTACAGTGCTATTTGCAGAAAGTTCATTGACCTTTTGAACTTTGAACTTGGTCAGATCTAACTCATTTTCGACCTTGCTTGGGGCTTCAAGAGATGTACCTGTGGTATGAATTTTGTGAATCTACCTCAAATCCATAGAATGTTATTGTGATTAAAGTGCTTTTTGCAATTGTTCATTGGCCTTTTGACCTTTGACCTTGGTCAGATTGAACTCATTTTCGAACTTGACCTGCAGCTTCAAGAGATGCACCTGTGATGTGAATTGATGATCGTACCTCAAAAGCATACAAAGTTATAGTGATTACAGTATAATTGCTAACGATGCTGACGACGACACTGCCGCCTACGTCGGAAATAGTGGCGCCTGTAGTCTCGCTCCGCTATGCAGCGAGACAATAAAAATCTTGGCTTTTTTCCCCCTTATATGTATTTTCTGGGGCAAGTCTTCTTGTGATTTTTTTTTCCTTACATTTTTTTTCTTCTCCCAAATAAGTTGTCACATTGGAGATGAGGCCTTAACGGTGTTGCGGCTTTTACGTCAGTAAATACAGTAGATCTAATTAAGCATTGAGCAACTAGGCCATTCTGCATGCATGTTACAGCTTTGTGATTTCCTTGACTTAGCTGACTTTGCCTTACATCATTTTTAGCACAATGTATTTTGATGTTTTTAGGGTTTCTGTTATTCCCCGCATCATACTGTAGTTACGCTAGTATATCAAAACATTACAATCACTATTCAGAAGTGAATTATAGGAAAAATCAGTAATTACATTGAATTTATACTCAGAAGAGAATAAATTTCTCCTATAATTTGTTTTTTCTTCTGGGGAAACAGAATTTCACATACTGATCTCAAAACGATCCTGGAGGCCAAAACCGCCAGAATGGCTAGCTTCGCTTGGACTCTCCATGACTGTATCTGAAAGTGAGAATACATGATTTTCATGTTTAATAAGCGTCTCTATCCAGAGCAAAATATAAGCAGTTAAATGTAAGTACCTTGCATCACCATCTGTAGGAGTAAGAGAAGGGAGTATCTCTGGACCTCCTTGTTCCTTGATTTTTCCAACAATTCCAAGACAATACTGGCAACATCCCTACTCTTCAGCTTCTCCAACTTAGACAGGAAAGCTGATAATAAAAGATTAAAGATGAACAAGATGAATGAATTTCTTTTTGTAATTACATTTATTCATAAATGTAATTTTCATTACTTGTAAGCACTTTGGGCCTCATAGGAAAAGTGCAGTATAAGTAATAATATTAATAACAATAATAATGATAATATCAATAATAATAATAACTCACACTGCGGCATTAGGTAAATCCTTCTGTCTTGACCTATTGTTCGGATTCACCTTAATGCACGCTCAATTCGCCTTCACACTCTCGTGCCTTATTGTGAAGAAATAAACACATTCATTGGATTCGCCCTATGGTAGGTTATAATGTTATGATAATAATAACAATAACAATAATAATAATAAAAATAATAACTAATAATAATAACAATAATAATAATAATAACAATAATAATAATAATAATAATAATAACAATAATAATAATAATAATGATAACAATAATATTAACAATAATAATAACAATAATATTTCTCAGAAGAAATATATCAACATCATCCAATCACCTGCTTGCCAATCCTCTGGAAGTTACTGACTGGCATAATCTCAGAAGAAATGTATCAACACCTAGATGATCAAGAGATACTACCATGGGAACAGAAGGGATGTGGGAAAGGAAGTAGAGGAACAAAAGACCAACTATGCATCGACAAAGGAATTATCAAAGACAGCAAGAAACGAAAAACAAACCTCGCAATGGCATGGATTGACTACAAGAAAGCATACAACATGGTTCCGCACTCCTGGATCATCGAGTCTATGGAAATGTTAGGGGTAGCAGACAACATCAGAAGGTTCCTTATCACAAGTATGAAGAGATGGAGAACTAAGCTGGAAAGTAATGGTGAAGTGCTTGGGGAAGTCATTATCAAGAGAGGAATTTTTCAGGGAGATAGTCTATCTCCACTGCTGTTTGTGATAGCAATGACACCATTAAACTGAGGTGCTTAGAAGATCCAAGCTAGGATACGAGTTCAAGAGCAAAGCAAAAATCAACCATCTACTATACATGGATGATTTGAAGCTGTTTGGCAAGACAGAAAAATGACATAGAGTCTCTCATCAACGTGGATCTTCAGCGAAGACATCGGTATGAGTTTGGATGGGATAAATGTGCAATGACTACTCTCAAGAGAGGTAAGCCAGCCAATGACAATAACTTCGAAATGCCGAATGGAGAAGAGATCAGATCAATCGAAAAAGGTGAAAGTACAAATATCTCGGAATACTAGAGGCAGATCAGATGAAACATCAAGAGATGAAGAAAAAACTTGAGGCCGAGTATATCAGGAGAATTCAGAAGGTACTCAAATCTAAACTAAAGGCTGGAAACATGGTGAAGGCTGTTAACACTTGGGCAGTGGCCCTAGTGAGATATGCTGCTGGCATAGTTGAATGGAACCAGCTTGAACTTGAAAACTTGGACAGGAAGACAAGGAAGTTGCTGACTATGCACGGAATGTTCCATCCAAAGTCCGATGTAGATAGACTTTATGTGTCAAAAGAGAGTGGAGGACGTGGTCTGGTTGGAATACAGGAGACTGTAAGATATGAAGAACAACGCCTCCACTGCTATATTACATGCCAGATAGATGCTATCATGACGGCAGCCAAAGAGTCAGTAAGGAAAGGAAAAGATATGACAGCGAAACAGCTCAAGACTGATCAGAAGAGATTGGGAGGATGGAAAGAGAAGGTGATGCACGGACAGCATTTAAGACAGACAGAAGAGTTTGCTGGTCCAGAGAGTTGGCAGTGGCTGAAACGAGGAAGTTTAAAAAAGGAGACAGAAAGTATGTTAGTTGCTGCACAGGACCAGGCACTTAGAACAAATTACCGGAAAGCCAGAATTGAGAAGGAGCACACATCTCCCTCATGCCGAATGTGTCATGACAAAGACGAAATGGTTACTCATCTGGAAGAAGTCCGGTTGCTGTTTAATATATCAACAGAACATCAAGTTGTGGATAAAGGAAATAACAATAATAATAATAATAATAATAATAATAATAATAATGATAATAATAATGATAATGTAGCCATATCGAGGATAATGGGCTGAAATGGCTGGCAGGAGGACCTCCACTGAGGATCCAGCTGTTCTGAAGGACATATCCTGCACAAGGTGTGTGTTTTGATTATCTCGCGGCACTGGACTCCCAGTGACCACATGGGAATAGGCCATGGTGACAAACCAGGAATAGGCTGGTGACGGCAGTGAGAGACTTGCAAGATTTGCCAGCAGCCCCGGCGGGGAGGAGGGGGTTGACTGCCCCTTTGTGGCACCCACTAGAATACTCCCAGGGTGATCCGAGAGGGGGAGTGGAAGAATCACCAAAAGGGATGGATCAAATGGATATAAGGACTAGGCTTCGCCCTAGGACTACGACTGCACCCAACCGGGTAGCCTGTGCGCCGTGTAATAGACAATTTGACACCACCAGGGGTCTGAGGATTCACCAGGCAAAGGTAGGCTGCTACAGGAAAGCGACAACTCAGCAGCCTAGGAGCGAGCAGTAGGTTGAGCAATGCAGTGAAGATGATTCACGTGAGGCGTACGGAAATAGTGACCAGGATAAAAACCACAGTGTCACCAATTCCAATGCTTCATCCCACAACCCAAGTAGCAGGAGCAAACATTCTAAGGTGAAGTGGCCTACTTAACCATGGGAGGCCATGGATGGGCAGCTGGATAGGATGCTGCTCAAATCTATGACAGGAAGTGCTGAAGGAAAGATACGTTTCATGATGGAGGCAATTTACCAATATGGAGCTGATAACTTTGGGTATTCCACTATGAAGCCACAGACAACCAGGTCAAAGCTGAGCAGACGGCAGCAGGAAATCTATGATATACGGCAAAGACTTAGAGGCCTACAGAGACAGTGGAAGGAGGTAAAGAGGAGTAATAATGCTATCGAAATGAAGGCTTTGGATGACCTCAGAAAAGATCAGAGGAGGAGATTGAAAGCCCTGTCCAAAGCAGAGAGGATAAGGAGGAAAAGGAAAGGACGGGCTAAGCAATTACAGAAATTCTACGACGATCCCTTTGCTTTCACCAAGGCTCTTTTCAACCCAGTGAAATCTGGCAAGTTGAAAGCGACCAGAGAGCAGTTAGAGAACCACCTGAAAAATACCTATTCGGACAACACGAGAAACCAGCTTTTACCACCAATGGAAGCCTTGGTCTGTCCAACTTCTCCAGGCAAAAACTTAGACACCTGCCCTCCACGCCTGTCCGAGGTAGAGAGATTTGTCAAGAAGGCAAGGGCCGGCTTATCTCCAGGTCCCAATGGTGTGCCATACAAGGTCTTCAAGTATTGTACAAGGATGAGAAGACTGTTATGGAGACTTCTGAGGGTGCTATAGTGAAACAATGTGGTGCCCAAGGAATGGAGTAAGGCTGATGGTGTGTACATACCAAAAGAAAGGGATGAAGAGAGAATCAAAGCATTACGGCCAATATCACTGCTAAATGTCGACGGGAAGACTATGATGGGAATCCTAGCAGGACGTCTCTCCAAGTACCTGCTTGTGAATGGTTTCGTCGACACAGCCATCCAGAAGGCAGGCATTCCAGGGTTTTCCGGCTGTGTAGAACATTCTGCAATAGTACAAGATTCAGGAAGCGAAGGAGAGGAAGAGGGACTTATCAGTCTTATGGCTGGATTTAGCCAACGCATATGTTTCATTGCCACATTCAATGATTTGGTTTACTCTGGACTTCTTCTACGTCCCGAACAAGCTCAGTGATTTTCTCAAGAGCTACTTTCAGGATTATAAGATGAGGTTTTCTACCAAGGAATATACAACATCTTACAAGCCCCTCGAGGTAGGCATTCCGATGGGGTGTGCTATCTCTCCAATCCTGTTCATTATGGAAGTCATAACTAGAGCTGCTTGTTCCAGTTGTAGAGGCATCAAGACTGAACCTGGACTCGAGCTGCCACCAATACGAGCTTTCATGGACGATCTGACCTTGCTCAATCCATGTATGGGTGATGCACAGAAGGCTCTTGAGTGGCTGGACTAATTAATAAGTTGGTGTAGGATGAGGTTCAAGCAAAAGAAATCCAGGAGCCTGAATATCAGGAAGGGAAGGGTAGATGACAGGACATGGTACAGAATAGGGGACGAGGTCATTCATCGATATTAGATGCCTCTGTCAAGAGCTTTGGGCGATGGTTCAACAAAGAGTTGTCTGACAAGAGCCAGACCAAGGAGGTGCACCTGATGGTGGAAGATGGATTAAAACGTATTGACAGATGTACCCTCCCAAGTAAACTGAAGCTGTGGTGTCTGAAGTTTGGGCTCTTCCCAAGGATTATGTGGCCACATGATGCTATATACATGGACGCACAATGAGAGATTCTGAAAGTGTTAAGTGATGCTCTGAAGAATGCTGTAGAAAAGGCAAATCAAACAAAACCAATAAATGCTCCAGTGATGATCTCCTTCGTGAAGCTGGAGCGCGCACTGGACTCGACAGGAAATCTAGACCATACACTAATAGACTCCTATGTCAAGCAAGAGACTGGCAGATGGTCTCAGACTTAAAACAACAGATGACCTTCCCCAGTGAGATAGCAACTACCAGCATGAGACCATGGTAGCCTGGTCAAGGGAGGGTAAGTTGGTGATTTTCTGCCAATTGACTGTTCCATGGGAAGAGAATATAGAGATGGCCCATGACAATAAGACATCAAAGTATGCTAGACTTTAGAATGTAAAGAAAGAGGATGGAAGGTAGAGTGCTATCCAGTTGAGATTGGGTGTAGAGGATACGCTACCAAGTCGCTCCACATCTTTCTCTCAAAGATGGGAATAACTAATAGAAGGAAGCTGGGTGGGGAGGTTGCTACAAGGTCCTCAGCATGGATATGGAAGAGATATAAAGTTAGTCTACCAAGTGAGCAGCTGGAGGTGGCATCACATCCTGGTGCCGCTGGCCCGCCTCCTGTCATGTAGCCATATCGAGGATAATGGGCTGAAATGGCTGGCAGGAAGACCTCGACTGAGGATCCAGCTGTTCTGAAGGACATATCCTGCACAAGGTGTGTGTTTTGATTATCTCATAATAATAATAATAATTAAAATAATAATAATAATAATAATAATAATAATAATAATAATAATAATAATAATAATAATAATAATAAAGGGATGGAGAGACCTATCGAGACTGACAGAGAGAAACATTGGCAATGCAGAAATTAATGAGTTCTATTACCTAGAGGAGAAGTATAGTATTAGAAGGAAAGGAATGAAGATCGTCATGGAGGAACTTAAACAAAGAATAACAAGCACTACAGCGAAAGTAAAGAGGTACACTAATTGAGTGGCACAGTACAGACAAAATTCCTTGTTTGAGAAAAACCAGAAGAGGTTCCACCAAGAAATTAATGGAAAAACAAAAGACAAAGTTCCACCACCTGATCCAGCTGCTGCAATTGCCTTCTGGAGCAACGTTTGGAGTCAACCACATTACCAAACCGAGAAGCCAGGTGGTTGAAAACAATGAAAGAAGAATGTGCAACTATAGTTGCACAGGATGAGCTGACAATCAACAAAAGCAAGCTAGAAAAGATCATTCGGAAAATGGCGCCATGGCAAGCTGCCGGCCCAGATGATGCGCAGGCTTTCTGGGTTAAAAGGTTCACAAATCTTCATGAGAAGCTGAGCTTGCAAATGAACGAGATTGTCGTGAATGGTAACCCCCCTGAATGGATGATAAAAGGAAGAACGGTTCTCATCCCAAAGGATCCTACCAAAGGCAACATTCCATCAAACTATCATCCAATCACCTGCTTGCCAATCCTCTGGAAGTTACTGACTGGCATAATCTCAGAAGAAATGTATCAACATCTAGATGATCAAGAGATACTACCATGGGAACAGAAGGGATGTAGGAAAGGAAGTAGAGGAACAAAAGACCAACTATGCATCGACAAAGGAATTATCAAAGACAGCAAGAAACGAAAAACAAACCTCGCAATGACATGGATTGACTACAAGAAAGCATACGACATGGTTCTGCACTCCTGGATCATCGAGTCTATGGAAATGTTAGGGGTAGCAGACAACATCAGAAGGTTCCTTATCACAAGAATGACGAGATGGAGAACTAAGCTGGAAAGTAATGGTGAAGTGCTTGGGGAAGTCATTATCAAGAGAGGAATTTTTCTTTTCAGGGAGATAGTCTACCTCCACTGCTGTTTGTGATGGCAATGACACCGTTAACTAAGGTGCTTAGAAGATCCAAGCTAGGATATGAGTTCAAGAGCAAAGCAAAAATCAACCATCTACTATACATGGATGAATTGAAGCTGTTTGGCAAGACAGAAAGTGACATACACTATGAACATGACGGACAAAGAAAGTGGACAAAATAAACAACCCCTCATTCTAACCTTCACAATAGTTCTGGTAGTCAAAAGAACATCCCTTCACTGCCATTGTCTAAAATATGTGGAACAGGTGTCACATGCATATTCACCTGGAACTACATGATTAAACATAATAGCTGTGAAGGGATGTTCTTTTGACTACCAGAACCATAGTGAAGGGTAGAATGAGAGGTTGTTTATTTTGTCCGCATTCTTTGTCTGCCATGTTCATAGTGATAGAGTCTCTCATCAACACAGTGCGGATCTTCAGCGAAGACATCGGTATGCAGTTTGGGTTGGATAAATGTGCAATGATTACTCTCAAGAGAGGTAAGCCAGCCAATGACAACAACTTCGAAATGCCGAATGGAGAAGAGATCAGATCAGATCGAAGAAGGTGGAAGCTACAAATATCTCAGAATACTAGAGGCAGATCAGATGAAACATCAAGAGATGAAGAAGAAGAATGAGGAGGTGTATATCAGGAGAATTCGGAAGGTGCTCAAATCTAAACTTAATGCTGGAAACATGGTGAAGCAGCCACAGCGTAACACCCCAATTAACTGCCCGAAAGCTTTCATTCCATGCTGCCTAATTTGCATAAAGTAAACAACTTGTTTACGTAAAACCGCTACTTAGGAGTCTTGGCTAAACTGTAAAATCTCACCTTAGAAACCACCAAATGAAATGCATCAAACTTCAAATTAAAGAAAGAGAGTTGTTCTAACCCATCATGATAATTATTTGTAGCAGAATCATGTTTTATTATATGAAAAATTAATGAAATGAGATGCTTCTTTTTTTTTTTTTTTTGTCAGCAAAAGTTACGTTATTTTTCATATTTTCCGTTATTGCCCAAGATCAAGGCTTGCATATATGAACAATCAAAGTATATTGAAAGTCTCCTCCGAATATCTTTTCAAAATTTACTGTCAAACGGTTATGTCAGGAAAAAATCCAGGGCAATGTCATTCACGAACCCTTCAAGATTCATCTCGTCTAGTCCCACGTACTCCAGTTCATGCATGGCCTTCGAAGCTTTGCACTGTATACTGCGCAGTGTGACTGTGCGAAGCTAACTTAACTATCTGTGTCGCGAACCGTACGAGACCCGTGCACTTCTAGATAAAATAAATGGTTCAGAAAACATAGAACAAAGCATGGCACGGTAAACAGATGATGAAAATTTGTACAAAAAGGAAAATGAAAGAAAAACAGCGAATTAATCGAAAGCTTGCTGCTTGCTGGGGGCTGCAGCAGCTGCGCTGGTCGATATACACGCAATGCAACGTGCATGTAGTGTGCTGGTGATATGCATGACGTAATGCCCCACTTAGCCCATTCATAGAAAAAGTCGGAAAAGCGCATGCGCAGTAGTGACAGTTTACAGTCGTTTTATGTTAAAACCGTGACTTTTGAATGCAGATTTACAGAAAACTACTCATTGCGCAAAACATGAAAATACACAGAAAGTTAGCCTGGACTCTGAAGTCTAGAAACATGTCAATTGTTTGCATATTCATGCTCTCCTAGGGTTGTGTCGGGAAAAAATACACACCTCTTCCCACGGTCCTCTGGAACTGAACAATACTTGCATTTCAAAAAATACCCAACCGTTTTCAGAGAAAATGAAAATGAAGAATAATATCATCATTTCCGATGTAATCTGAAATTTTTATGAATTTTGGTGCCAAAATAAGGGAGAATTGAGAAGTTGTATTTTCGACGATTCATTGATCCTCTCTTAGCAAAGCGTTCGGTAGCCGTTACGTATTCAAAAGCTTTTACGAGCTTACAAGGATTTAATTGGGGTGCTACACTGTGGCTGGAAGGCTGTTAACACTTGGGCAGTAGCCCTAGTGAGATATGCTGCTGGCAAGGCTGCATGTGGCATGCATAGTTTCAAAGATAAAGTTAGTGTTAACTGTTAATTCCGACATTTAACGTTGTATTATGAAATCTGCTTCCTCTGTTATTTCTTTTTCATATTACTCTATAATCTCTGAATATTAATTTTTGTGATTTATTTCATCAGTTGGGCAATTTCTTTAAACCAAGTCAAGATGTAGATTCTGTTACTAGTGTCGTACTGTAGACTTTTGTAGTAATAGACTTTGCAGTCCCACTCGTAGTCATATAAATGTAAGCTCATGTTGTATGATGAGGGGCCCTATATATGCGCACCTAACATTCACTTGAAATTGACAAGCATTTCCTTTCGTATTCCTCTGATGGCTGACCTCAGTATAATCTTCATATCTTAGAGTCTAACTTAATTGTGCCGAAAATCTCATTAAAATTTGTGTAAGAACAATATCATTTTCACAAGAAAAAGCGACAATGTGTCATAATGTCGGAACGTTATTTGCCGCTAGTTTATAATAGCAGATGAATCCACGATATGCCTTACCCTTATTTAAATTTGTTGACGTTTGTGCAAATCTATTCCACTACAATCATGGGACTAGATCTTAACTTCAAATCTGCTTCTACAAATCTCTTGAATTTGTTGATTCATATTTGAGGCCTCAATTTTCCCATGCTAAACTTTACGGGTCAGGAATTTGTCAGAAAATTTTGGTACATATACAGTGTATTTCCTACACAGAGATGATAAAACATAGTTAGGCCTAGATCTATAGGCTATAGTCTAGCTAATTTAGGGCCAGACTAGGGCCTTGCCCTAGCTAGTGCTCTGGGTAAGTATGGAATTACAAATAACCTTTTATGTATCACAACCCTGTAAGCACAGACCTGCTTTTAAAAAAATTTAAAAAAATAACAAGAGATGAAGCTGAACTGGAGGGGTGGGGGGGGGGGGCACTGCATCATTTGCTTATAATCGAGAAGAGGATGGGAGGGGGCAGATCATTATTAATAAGCAATGCCTCCCCCAAACCCTTCCCATTGTGTATTGCTGGATTGTCTTCAGTTTTGAGTGCATTAATTGTCTCTGTAGACTTTTTTTTTTTATAGACCAATTGAATTACAAACTGAATTTCAGTTATGTGGCATTATTTAATATTTAGTTGAATTACTTTTAGATTAATCAAAGTTAAAACAATACTAATCACAAAACAACATTACTAAATGGATTAATTGTTATTGCTGTCTAATATTTCATATTAGAATGAATGACACTTTGTATTCCATACTCATTTAATGCTGTTGGTGTACTTCAGCTGTTCTTAAACAATAAGTCTGTATTTCAGTGTGATTTATCTAAGCAGTTGGCTGCTTCTAGTGCCATTTCATGTATCATTGCAAGGGATTTTATCTTCTTTTTTTTTTTTTACAGGCCATTGATATGGAGCAGCTAAGGTCATGCTTGTCCCTATCGTCATTGTCATCTCCAGGCTAAAATAGGAATGTTGGACCTTATCTTAGAGGCAAAGCTGGAAGGAGAGGGGGAAGGTATGATAACCACATTTAATTCAACGATGCTGGAAATGTCAGGTCACTGCATTCATATCAGCATGATCAGAGGAGGAAGCAGAGGTGATCTAAGGTCTTGAAACAATTACTGAATTTAGATTCTCTTCGCATCAACCCAGGATGAACTTCACAATGATGGAGATCCTACAAAATGAACATGGGTATGGCTGTACAGGATGTCACTAGAACAAATAGTGTTTGGAACTTTGGATGCCTCCATGCAGTCTATGATCACATCCTTTCAGTGGGTGAATAAAGCTGAGCATGATCTCTACATTATGTGGGAACTGACTGACAGCGTCCAGGTGTACTACAGTTGAAGTTCTGGGGAAGCGATATTGCTACTACTTTAATGAACAAAAGTCTGCAAAAAAAAATGCTTCTTGTATCTTCATAATTTGGGTGAGAAGTGCCTTTAGAACTCATGACATATGTTTCAATAGGAGCAATTTCACTTTCAGGATGATATTACCTCTATTTCATAGATAACATTTAATTCTAAATATTTACTATGTTCGTGTGCCTGTAAAAGCAGACGACTTAAAAAGTAAATTTAAAACTAACAAATTTTTAATCATTGGATAACGAAAAGATCATTTAAGGTCATATAGGATTTTTTTCTTTATAACTTAGGTCACATGTGCAATGATCTAAATTTAGATTGAATTGCTTCTTTGTATCTTAACTATACACAAAAAACCAACTAGCTAAACTTTGTAAGCTCATTTGTTAAAGGAAAATAATGGGTAGATGTTAAGATATATTTTGGGGCATGTAATTTTATTTCATTTTTTAGTGAAAGGAAAGGAAAGGATGAATTTTGTTAGGAAGAAAGAACAAACACTCTCCAGTCTTAAATTTATTAGAAACCGAAAGTATTTAACAGTTTCAGACTACAGCTTGATAAAGAGCACCAATCCAGTCGGATTTAAATTCCTAATTTGAAGTACCGTAAACTGGGGTGGCTTCGGACAAATTTTAACTATTTATATCAATATCTTCATTATGAACAGAAGAATTCTAGGGGTAATGTGGGGGTTGGCAAGTACCAATAAAGAGGAAATCGTGTTATATAGAATTCCCTGCAGTTTATTTTATTTCATGAATGAATTTCAATGAAATATACAAGAGCACAATAGTCATTCATAATATTCACACTTTCCCCTAAAATAACATACAGAAAAAATACTGGAAATTACACAAGGAAAAGAATGTAAAATGAAACAATACTTTTTTTCTGTTGTGTCCAAAGTCACCCCTATGTCCAAAGTCACCCCAGTTTACGGTACATCGTATGTCAACTCTTGTTTTGAATAAAAGTTACTAGGATGACAAGTGCAATTAAGGAAAATTTTTACTTCATTCCATGTTGTACTGACCTACTATGTATTTCAAAGTTCACAGTTCATATCTTTTATTGATCCATATTTGAAGAAAAAAAACCCATAAAATTGGTCTCCCACTGCCAGTGGAAATACAAAAGATGCATTGCAGTTAATAAAATGAACGATGAAGTGATATAAGACAATTTAACACAATTTTGGCACACACTTGAACTAAGTATATGCGTGATAAGAAGGCGAGTGAAAGTAACAAGAGAGGTGTAAAGAGAGAGAGAGAGAGAGAGAGAAAGCAACCGAGGGAGCTGATGGAGAGCTGGAGAAATGAAGAACGGTGAAGCAGAGAAAAGGCAAGAAAACTAGAAATGGTGGAAATAGAAGGGAAAAAGAGGGAGAGAAAAAGGAAGAGAAGGAAAGATATAGACCAAGTTGGAAGGAGAGAAAAGAGCTAGCTGAAAGAAAGAAACATGAACATGGAAAGAAGCATGGAATTGAGAAATAATTTGAATGCTGATGCCTTCTGAATGACTTGTGATTGAGTGAGCGGTAAATGGTTCAGATTTTTGATGATGATGTAATAATGAACAAGCGTGCTAGTTGTTAAATTGATTTTCACTGCATCTTCAACTATTATTATTATTTAACAGCAACATGAAATCTATGACACGTGTTTGCCAATTAGGGGCAAGTCCATGCAAACTTTAAAAGGGGAGGGGCATTAAAAATTCTGAGAATACCCCATCCCTTCCCCCAAAGACCACTAAAATTGAAGGTGAATCTAAGACGTCATATTTGCTCCACAATTCACTTTAAGACATACAGATGTTTAATTAAAAATATATGGTGAACAAAGGAGATTTCGCCCCCATCCTCCCTGGATCCGTCCTTGATGAACTCTGACTCCTCTATGATTCTCTTTCTCTTTATCTCCCACTGTTAATATGAAAAAATAAGCAATCACAACTTTATTTTCATCGATTTGTGATTGAAATTCACTTAATGACAAAAGTGTTTATTTCACAAAGATTTATGGTGAGCAAAGATGACACGGCCCCTTCCTCCCTGGATGATAGTGACGCCCCTGAAACATGACCCCTCACCTTTTCTAATAATCTTTACATAATGTAATCTTTTATACTCACAACAGAATAGATTTATTCTCTATTTATATCTCTCTACATAATAATTATGTTTATGAAAAAAGCAAAATTTGATTTCAGCTTAATTGTGATTGAAAATGCAAGCAATTTAAAGCCAATTTCAAGCCCGTCTCACGGACGTGTACAAGGTCATTTCAAGGTCATTTCAAAGTAATTTTGAGGTAATATAGGGTTCAGAGAAGACAAAGATAACAAGG
This sequence comes from Echinometra lucunter, assembly GCA_029962745.1. Taxonomy (NCBI): domain Eukaryota; kingdom Metazoa; phylum Echinodermata; class Echinoidea; order Camarodonta; family Echinometridae; genus Echinometra; species Echinometra lucunter. Next base: position 7,224,511 of record CM057159.1, on the reverse strand, counting down.
AAAATAAAATTCTCTCTATCATATAATGTAAGTGTCCGTCATTGTACTAGGAGAATAGCCTCTTAAGCATGTTAGGAATCTTGGCGAAAATGGTATCAGGGATTGACTATATATTGTTTAACCTTGGTCACGCGCGAATGTCAGAATAGCGCGCGTGGAGCAAAAAACATGCTTTTTTAAAAAATTCATCGATTTAGACACTTAGGGATGGAATTTTGGAAAACCGTTTGCATATTTAGATTCTGCAGCATTTATACTACAAAATAGTGCTGAAAAAATTTGGCCCTAAGGGCCCTTTTGTCGCGTCGCAGCCCATATAAAAGGCAAGCTTGCTTGGGACAGCTCACATCCTACGAAAGGTCTTGAACTAGAAAGAGAAATGAACAATGAGAAGAGGACTTGTTTGATAGAGTAGAGAACAGATAACCCTAGATTTCTGGAAGAAGTCCGGTTGCTGTTTAATATACCAACAGAACATCAAGTTGTGGATAAAGGAAATAATAATAATATTGATAATAATAATAATAATAATAATAATATTGATAATAATAATAATAATAATAATAATAACTAGACCTTGATACTTGTTCGTTAACAAGTATTAGGTGATTCTTCGGTTCATGTTTGTAGTTTGTTTTGGTCCATGATTTTAACCCTTGATGAAAAGGTGCATGTCCATATATGTCAGCCAATATTGCTCTAGTTAGGACAAACCGAAAATTTGGCAAGAACGTATTTGCAATTTGTGAGGTCTTGACAGATCCCGCATCACACGCCCCCCCCCCCCCCCCCCCCCCCCCCCCGCCCTTCCCACCAAAAAAACAAAGAAAACATAAACCCATGATCTTTGTATATGTAACAAGTGGTCATTGAAGAGAGACATGGGGGAGGGAGAGCTTGGAGAGATAAAGAGTGAGGGTGAGCAGGGAAAAAAAAAAATCCATTGCCACCCATTTCCTTAGTGCACCATAAACCATACTAACCATTAACATTCCTCAACATATTCAAACGTCATACAATGTCAGTCTTTAACTCTTCATCTACAATAAATATTCCAATCCGAACAAATCTACACTATCCCAATAGAGCTCTTCTCATCAACAGACTAAAATCAGTATTAAATTTCACTACAAACCAGATGTAGAGGTGTTGTGGTCCCGTGGATAATTCTCTGGGCTTTAAACCACAAGGTGCAGGGTTCAAATCTCTGCAACAGCACTAATGTCCTTTGGCAAGACATTTATCTACATTTGCCACACTCGACCCAGGTGCAGTAAATGGGTACCTGGTAGGATTTATTCCTTGAATGCACGAAGCGCTATGGTTGCTCGAGCTAAAGCCATGGTAATAATATTCTTGCAGGGCCCTTTGGGAGAACAGTACATAGTACTGAAGAGGCTTCCCTGGGTAAACAAGACATATTATTATAATCATTATTATCATCTACTTTTGTTTTCATAAACTTAGAGGCACAAATAAAAAAGAAATTACATCACATTTTCTCCACGAGAGTTTCATGCTGCATCAGAGAAAGAAAGAGAGAGAGAGGGGGAAGGGTGAAGAGTGCAGTCATCATTCCCATTGCCATGTGAAAACTATGATCTCCATGTTTTTCAATTACAAGACAAAAAGTAGGAATGAACCCTGACTACCACAATACCAAAATATTGATATTTAGATGGAAATTGTATGACAAGTCCTAGTTTCGATTTCAAAGATAATGGCATTCAGGGATAGCCTGAAAACCTTGATAGCATACACAATACTGTGCGTTTGCACTACAAGAAAGGGTGGAATATGGCAGAATGTTGCCCTCAAATTTGGTACAGTGGTCTATGGGAAAACCCTGAAGAGGGCAATATGGCAAATGTTGCCCGCTTCAGTTTGGAATTCGAGGTAGTGTGCAAAATATGGCTTTTATTTTGCAGCTAAACGCCTTGTATAGGTAATAATATGATATGTTGCTAAAAACAACATCAAGCATTACATAAGAACGATCACACACAAATTTGCATTAATTTCATGACATCATAAAACTCAAATGCCCATTTTTGTGCACAATGACAATTATGATGACGTCACCATGTATATGTTTGCCAAATGAGATATGAAATCAAATCTACGACTCATACTCTTTCTAATCATGAACGAAAAATTGTGGGTTTTCTGACATCCCAAAGAACCATAATAGACAAATATGCATGTTTTTGCCCATATATGGTATATATTCACTGAGCTTGCGCGTGCATGTGACCATCTTCAATGGATGCTCATTCCGTTATTATTGATCACAGTGAGCTGATCAAGGTATCAAATTGTAGGGTGAATGAAGGGCGACATGATGGTAGTAACAAAAATGTTTCGGAACAGCGCGCAGCACAATGATGCACACGAATTAGTGTGCATGCACTAAATGTTCAAATGCTCAAAATAGCTTGAAATGTGTGCAAAACAAATTTTGGGTCATTTGGAGCATTTCTAAATTTGCATGTCGTGATGTGCGCAGGCTCTGATGGCCTGCAACATTGATCCTTGACCTACAGTTTATGTGTACCAAATATTGTTCATTTTTTAGTTCTCATTATAGAGATATGACAGATCATATTTCACAAAATGGCGCCTACAAACGTCACAATGACCTAATGACCTACAAAAGTTTCATGTGTCATGTCCTCGATAGGCCCGATAACTGACCTGACTTTGGAGAAACGAGATGGTCCCATTTTAAATGCTCGCTCTTACAAGAAATTTGCTGGAAAAAAAAAAACGGACAATACTAAAAGGTGATCTAATAATAATACCGGTAATAATAATGATAATAATTATAATAATAATAATAATGATAATGTGACTGCATCTCCTTCATGCCTCTGCCTATATTAAGTTAACTTCACAGTTCAGACTGTTTAATTACTGTGATAACCACCATAAAAAACCTAAATTTGAACGTAAAATGACCTCTGACAACCTCAAAATCTGACCACTGCGTCTCCTCATAGTCATACATACACAGTTAAAATATAGTGCTAACAAACTAACAAATCTTTAATTTCATGCATATTGATCAGAGTAGAATTCAATTCCTCATCATCTGAGTCAAAAGTTCAAGCCCAAATCTGAGTCTGAATCCTGGAGTTCTGAGTCAGAGACCGATAGTCAGACAGCAAGTCCTTGGTTATCCGAGTTTAAGTCCAATATGTGTGCAATGCAGTACTGGTGAAATGTTGATTGTTGTCTGTGGATTGATTTACACTTGGGAGATCAGGAGTACATGTTGACATATACATACGCAGCACATATATAGGCTAGGCTGCTATAGCACATGGCCTAGCATGATCTGGGATGTGCACCCTCATTTATCATGGACCTTGTGGCAGATTAGCCTTGTACTAAACAAGCTGTCCGATAAAGTCTACTACTACTATTTACAGTTGGATTCATGTCACAGTAAATTTTTAAGCCCTGTTTAAAAAAAAAATTATTTATCACAGAGTATCGCAACAACTGCATAAGTGGGTTATGAACTCGGCCGAGTCCTTGAAAGTTTTCGTGTCATTCAACCTCCCGAGTCTGAGTTCGAGTCTGAGTCATTAAACTCAAGTCTGAGTCCAAGTCCAAGTCTGAGTCCAGCAGAAATGGGACTTGAGTCCAAAGTCCAAGTCCGAACTTGAGTAATACAACACTGATATTCACCCCTATGACCTCTGAACTACGTACCCAAGATCTACCAGTAATCAGCATGTTTTCCTATGGTGATGCATATTTACACTGGGTTTGAACTTCCTACTTTAAATAGTCCTACAGATTCGTTAACAAGGCTAAAACCTGAAATTTTGGAAATGACCTCTGTGATCCTTGACCTTTTGTCCCCAAAATCTTGTCTTCCTATGGTGATGCATACTACAACTGAGTTTGAAGTTCACACCTCAAATGGTTCTTGAGATATCGCATCAATGGGCTAACACCTGAAATTTCATAAGTTGACTTCTGTGACCTTTGGTTTGCAGTTCGTATCTCAGACAGTTCTTAAGATACTGCATTAATGAAATAGTGGGATGGAGTCGACGGACCTACAGACGGACATCCGATGGATAACCCGAAAACATTAATGCCTCTGGCACCATCTTCAGTGGCGGAGGCATAGGAACAATTTTGCTTAACTAACTTAAACAGGGTTAACAAAAAAGAAATGAAACAGCTTGAACAGTAGATAGGAATGTTAAACATCATCATCATCCACAGGACTCTTTGCACGGACACCACAGTGCCTTGTGTATAATGCTTAAAATTTCTTGGGTATGTTGCTTATCAAGCAAGCAAAATTTACAAGATATTCAGCTTCAATTAAAAGCTGTAACTCATCCCGGTGTTCGGGGTTTGGTCCGGTTCAGCAAGATATGGGTATTTTTTGTCGAACTATGGTCGCGGACTTCAGAATTTTTATTTGTGCATGTATGAAATACATGCACAAATTTTAAAAAATGTGGGACAGACAGCTTCTTGAGAATAACAACACACAAATAAAACAATGATGAATCAAATTCTTTCTTTAGCTAACAATGATCATGATTATTTCAGGCCGTCTTCACGAATTATCGATAGCAAAAAAGGATATGATAAATGTGACAAAACAGATTTTTACATAACAATGGAAATAATTGCGTCACATCGTCTTCTTCAAGAGTTACAAGCTGCATACAAAATAGAAATGATTTGATTTATATGACAAATTAAATCTTTACCTATAGATGAATATAATTGTGTCACATTGTCTTCAAAAGTTGTGACATGTACAACAAGGCACACTAATTAATATGATGAATAAATTCTTTACCTTAAAATGAAAACTAGTGCATCACATTGTCTTTTACTGATACAAAATGCAAACTAAATTACAAATGATTTGATATTACTAACTAAATAGATTCTTTACCTAATGACAAAAAAAAAAGGCATAACACCATATTCAAGAATACTCAATTGTAAAGGAAACAGAAATAATTTTACTTCATGAATTAATTCTTTACCTAACAATGAAAACCATTGTGTCATGTCATATTAAACAATTTTAAATGCAAACAAAATAAGGTACACATGTAGTGGAGAGACGAATCACCGACAAAATTATTCTCTACCTAGTAATGATGATCATTTTTACATCGGACCACCATCAAGAATTATGAAACAAATGAAATGGGGAAGTGCAGGCTCATACAACCAATCATTTCTCTATTTACTGTTCATGAAATAACCTTCAGTTTAAGCACACCCACTCTTTTCGGCATGCAACGAAACATTCTTTTGCGCTTCATAACACATCTGATTATTTTACTGAAATACAAAAAGAAATCATTTGGTTCTATCAGTTCTGTTCGGTTAAAGCAGAATGCAACCCAGACATCATTGTGCTTCCAGTAAATGAAGAAGAACAAGAAGAGTTAAACAGTGAAAGTTTGAGGAAAATCGGACAATCTGTTCAAGAGTTATGAACTTTGAAATTTTCAGTAAATCCTTATTGATGGACCCTTGAATTGGCAACATTGTCAGTATCTGTGATGTAATCATGGACAACTCTCCACCTTTTGGAATGAGGAAGACAAAATCATAGACCAGTTTAAGTCCAGACAGGAAGAGCATTTATTTTTCTTTCATATCCTAGTTATTGAGTCCCTCAATTCAGAATATGAGTTAAATTATGACACCTAGCACAACATTTTTTGGGCTTAAAGGTTTAATTTGGAAAATGAGTCTCTTGGTATCAGTCAGATCGCAGCGCACGATAATTCCCACGTATTTATTCAGCTCGTATTCATGGATTTTCCGAGGTCATGAATATTCATGATAGTGCAAGGGTTTGGTCAATCGGCGTTCTTAAAGAATCCTGTTACCGGTATGTTTTGCCCATGAATTTGGTATCTATATAAAGAAGAAGAAACAAAGATTTTAAATATCTTTGTTTCAGAATCAAATCTTATATCACAAAGCTGAAAATCACGCTGACATATTGCCTTCAGAATGCTTTTCATTCATGTGTCTTTGACGACCCATAAACATACTTTATATTACTTGCATCATTAAATTTTGTAATGGGCTTGTAGCTGCACTAATCTTCTTGAAAATGAGCCATAAACCATTATGTTTCATTTTCGGGGACGGTCAGGAACCAAGAAAATATACTGACATGTACAACTCACAGCCTGGCGAACAGCGAGTTTCTGGCATGAGCGAGAATACGGCGCTCTGACCAAAGGGTGACAGTCAGGGAGGAGTAGACAGGGAAACAAGTCCCTCCCACCTATATTTTCTGCTCATTTGTACTCTTGACCTTTAGCTTTCATTTGCTTCTTTCCTCTCTCACCATTTGAACATACTGTTAACTTTGCAAAACTCGAAGTCACATAAGTCGAACTTTCCCCAACTCGAATATTTTTTTTTTTCTTTTTTTACCAAACTATACAAAACATGTGTTATTTACATTTCCTAAGTCGAATTCTGCTTAAGTCAAACTATTTTTTATGCTCCCAACAGCCATTCCTGCCAACAGATTCACTTTTGCAAAGTCGACTGTATATTCACAAGAACAAAACCAATCTAAAAAAATCATCCAAACATTTGCTGTCACTTTACCAGGGCGGATTGGGATTTGGAGATTTTTTTTTTTGTGTTTTTTTTTTTGGAGGGGGGGGGGGTATTCTCACTACCGGTAGACAGAATAAATCTGGGGAGCTGGATCAGCCAGTTGATATCGGGTTGAGTGGGCCTGCCTCATCAAAATTCCACCAATTTCATTCCCAGCCCAGTCCACCCCTGGATCCAAGAGTTCTCTTGATGATGATGAGAGCGACAACGAATGATGACAAAAGGACAGAATGACATCTTATTCCTTAGCTTGAACTTGTATTCATCCATCTAAACCTCGATGTGAAGCCAAAATATCGCAAATATCGCTGTGGAACACTAATATTACATGACAGGTCCTTCTTGCTTACGTATCCATCTTTCATGTATGAACGTTCACCGAGGTCAAGTAATACAACATCTGAAAATCAATGTCACATGGAGGTCAATGCAGGTATGTATAGGTGGTGTTAACCTGTCATAACAGAGAAAAAGATGAGCATTAAGAAAATTTTTGCAAAGTAATTAAAGATCTGTCATTACTTTAGTAAAGAAAAAAAATGGTCAATGAAAATGTCTTTAAAAAGGTTGAAAGTCCCATCACCCTCCTCAAAATCAACCCCACTCACCCCAGTGTTTGTGCACATAATTACGTAGAAAATAAAAAGGCTTCACTGTTTATGAAAATCTCTGTGACGCAAATTTTGTTTAAATAGATCTACTTTTTTTTTTTAAGAATCTCGTGGCTGTAATTTTCACCTCCTGATGCTTTCGTCCAGGCTGAGCCTGTGGTGCTGCATACAGCATACTTAAAAATGAATAAGCTAAAAATAATTCCCTTAATTATTTAGACGGATAATACAGGCATCAATATGCTTTGGTTTCTAGCAAACACATTTTATAATCAGACCAAGCACAAATTTACAACTTTGTTGTAAGACTTCGTCCTGGCTTTATTTTACTTAAACTAGACCTATCCTAGTCATGCTAGTAATAGTATTTGAATTTTGATAATTCTTCCAAAGTATATCCTAATTAAGAATTAAATAGCCTGGGCTGTTCAGTAATCCTCCCCCTTTTATAATCAATGGCTAGTCAGCTGTAGATGCTCGTGTAAGTAGCTAGACCTACAGATCCTTTCATTTTTTCAACCAAAAAAAAAAGGGAGGGGAAAAATATATTCTCTTTTCTCGGTCTAACTTTAACCAAAATCAGTGTAATCCTGGCCTAAAATCTAAAGCGTAAGCCAACTCTGACTAAACATTAAAGAAGTCCATTGACTTTACAAATAACCCTCTAAAAAGGGGGGACACGTCGTAAGTTTGCTTTTTTCATGCTAATAGTCTTGTTTGTGTAATTCAAGTCATGTAATTGCACGTACGAGTACACAAAGCACTGTACGTGAGGCCATACAAATAGTATTTCGCAACAGTGGTGATTCGCATGATATCATCGCATCGACGTCCCCATTAAGCCACCACACGCTCAGCCCGGACAAAGAAAAGTCTGGAGGTGAAAATTACAGCCACGAGATTCTCAAAAAAGTATTAAAAATTTTTTGCATCATTTTCATAAACAGGGAAGCCTGTTGTATCTTCTACATAATTATGTGCACGAAAATTGGGGACGATTCTGAGGAGGGTCAGGAACCAAAATGGATCAAATAGGTGCAAAATCAAGCAAACGATTCGATCAGAAAGTGATCAAAATACAAGGAAGTAGTTAAGACATAAAATTGCAACAAAATATGACAAATTACCTACCAAAATAAAGGTCGAAATCTCCAGATTCACGTACGATAGCTTTCTTCCATGTTTGTCGTCCCTGTTTAGCCCTCTACGATCGAAAAGACTGCAGTGCACATCCCTCATCATATCCCGCGATTGGCGAGACGCCGTTTTCGAGTTTCCGAGCCAAACGGGATTCTGAATAAATTCGGCAGGTTCGCCTCATTAGCATACGCGTGGCGCACTGACTGGTATGGACTGTCAAAAAAGTAAATTATATGCATTTGGAGGGGGGGGGGGTCAAATCCTCTCAATGAAATAATTCAATTCTTTTTACCTGCGATCCTTCAAAGATTGCTTCCACTTTCCTTGATACGAAAATGCTACACTGACTTTAACACCTATACCCTACCACTACTGGTATTGGGTGGTTCCTGCATAAAGCCTATGGAAATGAGAGATTTCAGTTGTCAGCAGGTTGACGTACCTGGGTCAGTGGAGAGATCATAGATAGTGGCCAGTGTCATGCGTTGCATTCTATCAGGGAAGTCCATATCAGGTATATGGGTGTGGTAGTGGTTCCATCTATCCATGGAGGAGCAGAGAACAGTCACTAGAGTCTGCAGAATGGAGAGGTCAACCTGAAATACTCGCGGATCAACTGGAAGAAGAAATGAGGTATTAACCTTAACCTATTACATTCCTGCGAACCTTCCAAAGCAAAAACAAACAGAACAAAAAAAACAACAACAAAACAAAACAACAGCCATAATGCGTCTCACCATGTTCGTGAGCAATTATTCTTGCAGGTAATTGTAACAATTGAGAATTGACCTCACTTAATCTTTGACCTACATATGTGATCTTTGACCCCAAGTAACATTGAGGTCCCATCTAAATGGGCTTATGATTCCAAAGGTACCAACCCCAGTAGAAACTTGCAAGTAAATTTTAACATTTGACCTCATTTGACCTTTAACCTACATACATGACCTATGACCTCAAATAACAATGAGATCCCTATAGACCATCTCCCATCCAATTTTGGTCACAAAGAGGCAAATGATCGCAAAGTTATTCAAGTTCACTAATTGTCATGGATGGATGCCGCTAAGGATCCCTTAGTCTCGCTCTACCTCGGTGGTTCAACAAAAACAAAACAAAAAACAGAACAAAACAAAAATAAAACAGGAATCTCTCAATAAGAAATCAAGCATGTTGGGCATGTTTACTTTGTGTACTTTTATACTGATTTATAGTGATGTTTTCGAACGGAGAGATAGGGCTCATAACACTGGTTTGAAGTCCTTAGAACAGGGACTAATCCATTAGTATGGATGGTAGACAATCAACAATCCAGGCTTTTATGATTCACTCCATCTACTATAAACAGAAAGATAATTAACACTTACCCAGAACAGAAAACCCTGCTAAACGATGAAAAAAAAACTGGAAATGACAAAGTCGTAAGTTACAAAAATATATTACCACTGCAGCTGAATAAAAGGGGCTGAACCACTCTGAATGTCTGATTTTTCGGTTTTTCTTCCAGGCACCTTGCTGCAGAGGTTTAAATTGCCCTTCAAAACTGCAATTTTATGATTCTTTTCAAAATGATGAAGACTGAGGGGAAGCAGGATGAAAACAAGTCTACAAAATATCTTGAGAGAAGGGGAAATAGAAAGTGGAAGACAGATATTTACCACTTTTGAGGATGACACAGAGTGCTGTGCATGCATGAAGTGACCTTTCTTCATCACAACTTCTGCATGATTTCAAGACATAAAGGAATGCTCCTCCTGTAAATGAAATCAGAGAACAGTATAAACATAATCACTACAACATTTCTTCAAAACTTCTGCATATTCTCTTGCAAAATTATATTAAGAAAAATTATATCTCACACATTCTGTGAGCATATTCTTGCAACTTATTTCTCTGTTTAGTATCCTAATTATCACTGAAATCACAGGCTGGTCTAGGATTTTCACTATTTCTATGACTGTAAGTAACATATGATTTATAATCTATTGCTCTAAAAAAGGACAATAAATAAAATGAAAAGCATTTCTCATACAGTGTACCTTTAAAATCATTCCTGAAATTCATTTTCAACATTAATGTCCAGAATAAGCCAATGCACACGGATGTGGCGAGACACATTATAATGTGCCTCGCCACATCCGTGTGCAATCATTCTGGCAGGTAAACTGTAATTTGACTGCATTTGAAACATGAACTTTGACTTCAACTAACAGTGAGTTCCCTATAAGCCATCTACCATGCAAGTTACGTCACAAATGGGTTTATGGTTCAAAAGTTACAAACGCCAGTAGAATCTTGCAGGTAAATGTCAACATTTGACCTACATACATGACCTTTGACCCCTAAATAACATTATGGTCACTGTAAGGCATGTGCCATCCAAGTTTAGTTATGAACAGGCTAGTAGTTCAAAAGTTAGGAAATCCAGGAGAAAATGTTAACATTTGACCACACTTGACCTTAGACCCCAAATTACACTGAAGTCCCTATGAAGCATCTATCATCCAAGTTTGGTTCCAACAGGCAGTCACAAAGTTATTCAAGTTTTATACTCATTTGACCTTAGACCTACATACATGACCTTTGACCCCCAAATAAATTCAGGTCCCTATAGAGCATCTACCATCCAAGTATGGTTACAAATAGTCTAGTGGTTCAAAAGTTATAAACCCCTGTAGAAATGTTAACATTTGACCTCATTTGACTTTTGACCTACATACATGACCTCTGACCCCATATCACATTGAGGTCTCTATAGAGCATCTACCTCCCAAGTATGCTTCCAAATGGGCAAACGGTCACAAAGTTATTCAAGTTCTACATGTATAAGCCATTACAGATGGACGGACAGACGCTGCTAAGGATCCCTTAGTCTTACTCAGGCCCCTAAAGCTCCACCATTTTGTTCAGATCCATTAGAAGGCTGACCTAAGCACCCATCAATATTCATGATCAAAAATGAATAATTCATTTTGTAAGATGATTCCAAGGAGTGGCGTGCGTTTGTGTATGTTTTAAAACATCGCCAATCAGTTAAGAGCATGCGCAATAAATGTGCAACAAATGCGCATGGAATCAAAGTGTCACAAAACTGATACGCGCAAAAGTTATGAATAATGCAACACTGTTATCGATATCATGGCGATAACGGGTGCTTATTGGCCCATTCAAATGATCCAAAAGATTGATTCTCACTTCACCTTTGGTGACTCGACAAAATCACTCATGGTAATGTGTAAACTACATGTAGATACAGTGAAACACCAATATAAAATAGTTACATTCTTCTTGGTCTTTTTTCTTTATCTATCCATTCTACAGGAAATGGAATTGAGATTCTTTTCATAAATGAATAGTTTAAGACATCAATTTTTCTAATGAAGTCAATAATCTAAGTATTTTACTGAAAAGTTACCAGTAAGTCGTTTTTCAAATTTGCAGATTATCATATTAGCCTTCTCCTTTCCAAGGGAACTTACGCTTTGTTATTCTATCAAGCAGCATTTGCTCAGCACTCTGTCTCAATCCCACGTTAGATGATTTGGCCAACTCTGAAAGTGCTTCATTAGAGATTGCTGTAAATAAATGTATCTATATTTATATCTCTTATATATATATACATATATATATATATATTATCATACACTGCATAAATGTCAGAACACGGTTCACCATTAATATATCATGCATATCTCACAAACAGAAAAGGCATCATATTTACATATATGTATGGTGTTTTTGGAAAAAAAAATAGATCTACTTCAAAAGCTTTCAGTATTTGGTCAGTTGTAATTTTATCACCTTGCAAGATGTAAAACTTTTTTAAAAAAGTTATTTGAATCAAGTAGAGAAAAATGAAGAAAAAGGAACAAGGAAAAATGCAGAAGATCTATCAGAGAAAATCATTTTTCTAAGATAAACAAACACACGCATGTTATTTTGGCAACTTACCGTAAGTAACGGTGTATTAACCACACTTTTTTTTATCCACGGGGAAGAAGCAAAGTCGGGAGTGCGGTTAATACACAGTGACAAGTCTGGGCCAGGATTCACCAGGAAAAACAAGAGTCAATCACCCATACAGACAAGTTATTTAGTGGTTACAAGGTCCCAGTTACATTTGCCAGGTAAGAACTTACTGTTTACAGAAGTTTACAGGTTGCAATTCTCGTTTTGAAAAGTTCATTTTATGTTGCAATTAGCCGCATGACATGTCCTGTGCTGACACTCACAAGAGTGTTGTGTACATGATGCGTGTGTTTTTGCAAGGGAATTAAACTTGCCACTTACGCATCCGGGGACTTTCAATATGTCACATGACTAAAGCTACGTCACCCGACTAAAGCCAGCCTCGTCTGCATTACTAAATTGCATTGCCAGCGATGAGTGTTGCGTCTGTGGGTGCGTGTGCTTTGCAAGGGAATTAGACTTGCCTCTTACGCATTTGGGGACTTTCAATATGTCACATGACTAAAACTACGTCACCTGACTAAAACCATCCTCGTCTGCATTGCGAAATTACAATGCCAGCGACAAGTGCTGCATCTGTGGTGTGTGAGCTTTTCAAGGGGATTAGACTTGCCACTTAGCATCCAGGGACTTTCAATACATGTATGTCACATGATTAAAGCTATGTCACCTGACTAAAGCCAGCCTCGTCTGCATTGCTAAATTGCAATGCCAGTGACAAGTGTTGTGGTCTGTGGTGCGTGTGCTTTGCAAGGGAATTAAACTTGCCACTTACGCATCTGGGTACTTTCAATATGTCACATGATTAAAGCTACGTCACCTGACTAAAGCCAGCCTCGTCTGCAATGTGAGACTGCAATGAGCATCACTTGCATATACATGATGCGTGTGTTTGAGTGTATTTAGATCGCCAACTATAACGGGACTCGGTGGCTATATGGTGGTGGAAAGGAAGATATGAGAGCAGCTGTCGCTGGGATAATCAGAGAGAATGTGGATTGAATTACAGATCTCTTCCCTTTCTTATTCAAACTGGTATTTAGTTTACTGAATCCTTTAATTTCGGGTCTAATTTTCCATTGTGTTTGGAAATAGGAAATATTGTTCAGGGTGAGAGAGGAAGGGTTTATTTGTGTATTTAGTGGTCTTTTTCACCGAAAGGGGTCAAAAATTGGGGATGCGGTTAATACACGGGTGCGGTTTATAGAACATTACTTACAAGAAGTATTTTCCTAGCAAGCATTTATTTTACCAAATTAATCATGGGGTCATGCTGTGTCTGAGCACCCAATGGGTTAAACCCTATTCCTTCAAACTGGCTTAAATATAATATATGGGATGGATACTGGACTCATCCCATGCTGAAATAATAATAATATTCTGGATTTATATAGCGCCTAATACATCTCCAAGAGAGTCTCTAAGCGCTTTACAGAAATATTATTACCCCGGTCATCGGATTCAGGCTTGCCCGCATACAATGTATGCACCTTTCTCCACTCCCTAGGGAGCATTCCAGCCAGTCGCCTTTTGCAGGCGCGCACAATGCTAAACAAATCACAATGACTTTCGCATCCCCTACCGGTACCCACTTAACACCTGGGTGGAGAGTGGCAAATGTAGATTCTATCTTGCCAAAGGACATTGAAGTTTAAAGGCATTGGCTAACTTGGTTCAAAAAAATTCTCAAATTAGATGGAACATGTGTATGAGTACTTGGATTGTACTCAAAAACCCTGAAACCAACCATAATTTAGAATGAAAAACTGTTAGTAAGACACAAACTGCGATTTTACAGGAAATCCCTCGGTTGTTGATAGGAAATCACTTGGTTGTTCATAGGAAATCACTCGTTTGTTTTGTATAATTTGAATGTTTCTGTCATGTAAAATTTTTAACCCTTTTTTTTACCCGTTTCACCCTTTGTATTTTTTTTTTTCCGGGGGGGGGTATTCATATATAATTTTATATGCCAATGTATAATGTGAGTGACTTGACGTTTGTTCCTGCAATGATTGCCGTGTCTTGGTGTCTCCAGAGGGACAGAGTTGGGGTTGGGGTTTGCAGTGGGGGGTTTGCAGTGGTGTGGGGTGGGGATCGGGGTTTGTGTTAGGTTTGGGTTGGGTTTGGGTTGGGTTTGGGGAGGGTTGGCGGATTTAAATCACCTTGATTTAAATCATGGTTTAAATCGCGATTTAAATCACCATGATTTTTTTAAAGAAATCATTGATTTAAATCACTTCCATTGAAACATGTACAAGTCATTGACAAATTTAATTTAATTTAATTTTAATTCTTCAAATCAACTGAAAAACTTTGAATTAACTTTATATCAACAAAAAATCAACATATCCTTCCTATCTACTTAAAATGAATTAAAATCAAAGTCAATAAAATCAGCTGATTTCTTAAAAATCAGAGATTTGTGTCATCAACAGTTACTCCATTTTTTGTAAATGTCAAGTTTTTCTTCTGAAATTTTACATTCTTTGTCAGCTATGAACAAAACAAGTTTCTTATTTATTTCTTATCATTTATCACACAATCCAAGACTATTCAGAGAGCAGTAGTGTAAAAAATATAATATGTAAAAGTCAATGACAAAAGGTTTGTTGGCAGTTTTTCCAGTTTTGATCCTTCACAGTTATACTTCTATCATGTGAATTTTTTTAAAAAATCATCTACATGTAATCAACAGATTCCACATGCTTATTTCTTCTTGTTACATTTATCACACATTAACATAATGTAGTACAGTCACAATTTGACTGTTGAAAAAAGCTATCTCATATACCTTTTAAGTCACTAGCTCATTTTATGTTCAGTGCTATGGAAGCTTTGTATTTGCATGTAGCAATGGAAAGAGGATCTACAAAAACAAATTTGCAAAACTCAAAATAAACTTTTAAAACTACATTTAAATCTTAAGATGTAGGTACTTACATGTAAGTTACAATCAATTACAAAATACAATACTTCTTTTTGTAATACATATGTTGTAATATCAGCAGTTTGTTGGTTTTATCCTTTAAGTCAAATTTGCAGTTGTATAGGGTCAAAAGTTTGTTTTTTCTTCCTACTTTGTGTATCAAACAGATTTTTTTAGAGAACATGTGAATAAGAATTGTAGATTAATGTAAAAATCACAGTAACATAATGAAGTGTAGTCACCCTTTGACTAAGCTGTCTCTTATATTGGTCTCCAACACTGACAGTTTTGCATCTCTATCTGTAGATATAGATGAGCTTTAATACCAATTTGTATAACTGTCACAAAGCTGTTGAGTGCACATTTAGATACAATTTTCACTGAGGAGTGTCTGGAGATTTTCCTCTGGAATTTTTTTTAAATACTGAGTGGAAATTCACAGAAGGGAATATTCTCTACTCACTGGAAATTCCCAATGGAAGTTTCCTTCATAGCCCTACATGTATGTATGATAGAATTAAGTTCATATACACGATTCCTCAAAAATGATTTTTAATTGCCCATTTTGACTAGATTTAATTACAAATCTTTATGGTTAAGAAAAATATTAGGAGTGAAATGTATGATAACATTAAAATTGATGTCATTGTAGGGTGATGTCTTTTGGTAATTAAACTTTTTTTTCGAATGAACTTTAAAAAAATATAAAAAATCCGATTTAAATAAAAAAAATCTGATTTAAATAAAAAAAATTCGATTTTTTTTTATTTAAAAAAAAAAATCAAAAAAATCGCCAACCCTGATTTCTACTACTATCGTAAGTTTGTTTTTAATGTTACGAAGTTTCAAGGATTTCTACTTCTATCGTGCGTTCATTTTTAAACATTATGGAATTTGAATAATTTCTACTAATATCGTAAGTTTGTTTTCAAACATTACGGATATTAAATAATTTCTGTTTCTATCGTGCGTCCATTTTCTAAACATGACGGGGTTTAAATAATTTTTGCTTCTATCGTACGTTCATTTTTAAACATTACATAATTTAAAATAAATAATTTTCTATCGTGCATTCATTATCTAGACATGACAGAGTTTCAATAATTTTTGCTTCTATCGCGTACGTTCATTTTTAAACATAATGGAGTTTGAATAATTTCTATTTGAAAAACAAAATGAATCGCGCATCCCCGCGCTCTTGTCTGGCACTGTCATGGAAAATAGGCATATAAATTGCAGTCAGGGCAGCCAGAATTAGCATTTGTCGAACCTAGGTAAAATGACCGACTTTGACGCACCCCTTCGTCAATGTTGTGACGGACCAAATGCTTCAATGACGGTACCCTGCGTCATAAATGTCTGGTGAATGACCCACTCATGGCGCACATTTCCCGAGTTTCCTATAGTGCGTCTTACAATTGACAGTTGCATAACTGTGGTACATGAACAGCATAAATTTATGTAAATGTCTTGATATGTATTTAACCATATTTTAACATAAAAATGAGAACTCAGATTTATGGGTTTAAAAATTGCTATTTTTGGTCATAATGTGAACAAATGTGAAAATCAGAATATTGTTTTACACAGTTCAGATCATACATATTCAACTGACATATAAAGAAAATTCCCAAAATATACTTTGTATTTTCACCAAAGGTTGACATTTTCATGGAATTACCCTGCTGGTAACACTACACAGCTTTCCACTCCCATAAACTTTGTACACAATACGAGCGCACACGCAGGAAGAGAGGTGACAAATTTCACGATTAGCCCCTGGTTTGCCCTGATATTTGTTCTCCTGGACAAAACATACCTGCCAACCCTGACAGCCAAGAAATAGGGAACAAATTATTAACAAATTTTCAAAAATAGGAACATTCCTAAATTTTCTTTTCAATGCTACATCAAGACTCCAACTCTCCCGTTTTCCGCGGGAGAACCCGCTTTGAGTCCATTATCACAAAATCTCCCCCTCTCTCGCTTGAGTTTGAATTTCTCCTGCCCTGGCTGTGTTTCTCCTTTTTTCTCCCACCAAACCACCTTTTTGAAAAAAAATGAATCTGAATCATTGGATTTTACCTCATTTAGTGTTGTCATACATGTATGTTAAAAAATAAGCCTAAGATAGCACCAGAGAGCTTCTTTAACCCTAAAACAGGCCTCTGGCCGCAAGGAATTTTGTGCTTTGTGCTAGTGATGTGGGATACGCCCACACTGACTCAAAGACTCAAAGTCCAGGCCCGTTACAATCATATTAACCCATTCGTGACAGGAATTATTGAAAGCCTAATTTGATCAGCTTTTATTCTTCAAATTGGCAACACCAACATTTTTATTTTATTGCTTACATTTTCCTTATAAAACGTCATGTATCTGAAATGAATATAAATTGACAAAAATTATGATGAGAAGTCAAAAAGTTGCCAATTTGCAGGGGAAAATGGTGATTTTAAACCTTCTATCACATTGCCAATTTAAGGATTTTAATGCTTATTTTCCTTTAAAAAAATTTCAGCATCAAACAATGAATATTGACGCAACAAAAATGGGCACAGTTTGTGTAGAATTTTTTGCTCTTTCTGCTCATTTATTTGGTATGATTTTTAGGGCTTTGCATCAAAAGATATTAGGCCAAACCACAAAATGTGGACCTATGTCATGAATGGGTTAACAAACATTTTTAGGAAGTGGAGCAAGGGGAGGGGTAGGCCTACTTTGTTGTTGCACATTTCACTATGAGTAAATTAACCCTGATATATGGGAGCCATAGCGATATAGGGCAGTGAAGTGAATGAAAACTGGCATGATAACACTGAATATTATGCATGAAACCGTTTCGATTATAAGATTTGCAAGCGAAGCGAGCAAAGAGAAATACACTTTGTTCATTTCAATATAGAAAGTAAGTATTCGGGTGCCAGGGGCATCGCCTAAAACAAGTTTCAATAGGGAGATGTAAGACTTAGATTTGCCGACAAATTTTTGGTGGTGCTGATAGTTATGCTGAATTCTAAGTCTAATCTACCCCCCCCACACACACACACCGTAGTTTACCATTTCCTGTTACACATTACTTACAGTCAAGGCTAATAGGCCATACATGTATAAGAAATGATAATATCATCACATAGCTGCAAAATGTGTCTCTTTTGGGTATCTCATTGGTCCAAAATTTGCTGTACAAAACTACCATGTTTTAGATATTATGAGTGAGCTAAGTGAGCAAGGAAAGACAAAATTACATGGCGACAGAAATGTCATTTCTCATTACAATATCGTATAGGCCTATAATATAAACATGTACATGTATGTACACCTCACTCGCCGAATTTGTCTGCTTTTCGAAATCATCCTTATCTAAATATATTATACGAGCGAATAAAAAAAAGCAGTTTAAAAGTGTTCAAATGGACTGAAAACCCTATTATCTCATATTATTTTCCTTCCTTCCTGCCTTCTCTCCTTTCATGTGACCCTTTGTGCACCTTTTCCCTAACTAAGCCAGTTGTAATGGAAATCTTTTTAAATCTTCAACCTAAATTAATCACTATTCTATGGCATTTCAGATTTGTTCTTCTTTTATGATCTTTCATTTCTGCCTGCCGGCTTTTTAGATGGGGGCTCAGAGTGTTCGAATAGCCCCCCCCCCCCCCCCCCCCCCCCCCCCGCCGTTATAGGCCTGCCATCCATTGCAACATGATGGCATAATGTACAAAATGTGAAAATAAATGGTGAAAGACGGCATTGGCTATAAATTCGCCAGATTAGGAAGCTCCGAGGCAAAATTGTAAAAAGGAATAAATATACAGAAAGGCCTACATGTATATTTCATCATGTTCATTTTCCCTTTCCTTCATGTCTTCTCCATTTTTTCTTTTAAAAGTCAACCTCTGCTTACCAGCAGAAGGCCCCTTTCGAACTCTGTATGACCTCCCCCAGTTACAGGCCTGAGTAATAAATGGACGAAAGGAACATATATTTTTTTACATTAATTTTTTCTTTCCTTTATCTTTCCCCTCATGGGGATGAGGCAAGGGGACCTCTTCTCACAAGTGGGGGGGGGGGGGTCGAATCTCCTCCTAGTTAAGGGCCTGAATACATAGGTGGAAATAGACGGAAATGCCTATATTTCATCTTGTTAATTTTCCTTTTCCTTTACCTTTCTTTCCTTTTTTTTTTTGAAAGAGGACTCTGCTCGACAGTGCATGGCACATTTCGACCCCCCCCCCACCCTGTTAAGGTTTGAGTAATAAAAAGATGGAAAGACTATCATCATGTTCATTTTCCTTTTCCTTCATCTCTCCCCTAGCTTTTTTTTTTTTTTGGGAAGCGGACCTCTGCTCACCGGTGGGTGGGGGTTGGGGTTCGTCCGAGCCCCCCCCCCCAGTTGCAGGCTGGCCTGGGAAATCCCGTTCGGCAGGGGAATTGCCCGCTAAAGTGGTGTTTGGGGTTTGGATGGAGTCTCTGCTACAGACAAATTTGTATGGTCTCTGCTACAGACAAATTTGTATGGTAGCTCTACTACTCATCAACCACCTTTTTGTTAAACCAACCACTTTTGAGCTATGGCTTTCTTGCCTATAAAATAAAAAAGTACACATAGAACTTAGCGCAATACACCTCAGTAATTGAACAGGCAATTATAACCCAAGCAGGGTTCTTGCCAGAAAAAAATCCACACATGTCAAGGACATGTGCTGCCACTCCTGAGGATGGGGGCGGGTGGGGGTATTCCCCCTCCCGCGCGAACTCCCCGGGGTGGGGCGCACTCGACCCCAAAAGTGGTAGGTATGTGCCGTGGGCAAGACAAAAAACGGGGGCTTTGGAATGGGCTTATTGTGAAAAGGAGGGTCTTCGTAACAGGCTTCAGAACTACAAATGTTTGTGAAAACAGGGGTCTTTGGAACGGTTGGCCTGTGTGTGAATGCGTATGTATCCCTATAGAACGGGCATATGTTCATGCAGCTAGCCCGTCGGCACGGACGCCGGTGTGCGCTCACACAGAGGCAATGGTACATCATTATACAAGATATGGGAGAGCAGGAGAGTGGAAATGAAATAAACCTGTGTATTAACATATATTTTTTCTACCCATGTACACTTTTACCCATATGGATACATGTGATACCTGTAATTTGTAAGCAATGTACTGACCACATCACCCTCACTCTCTCTCTTCCTCTCTCTCTCTCTCTCTCTCTCTCTCCCTCCCTTTCTCTTCCCTGTATGACATGAGGGATAATCCTACTCATAAAATTTTACAGCTTCCTTCAGCCTTCAACCTATTATCAACTGAGTTTAAGAGTACAATGGGGAGTACACTGGACTGTCACTGGACATCTCACAGGGGCTTTTACTAAACACTCGGGTCGCGTCGCAGCGTGGCGCACTGGAAAACACTCAGGTGGCAGCTCGCTGAGCCAATATTTTTTTTTAATGGTGTCTTCAAATGGGCCTACACGATGGGAAAATTTGATTGAAAATTATCAATTTCTTTACAACCCTTTTTCAATGTTGTCTTCAAGGCAGGTGTGAGGGGAAATCTACTATAAAAAAAAGTTGAAAGTTGCTCTTCATTAACTGATAGAAAAATAAGAAGACAAGAATAAGGATTGAAAATACGAAAGAAAGAATACTAGGTAGATAGACTGAACTTTAAAGAAAGTGTAAGACTGCAAGGAAGTGAATATGACAATGGAAACGAGGAAGAATGGAACGAGTGCAAAGATGAACTGTGGGAAATTAATAAGAGAGGAATATAAAACAATGAAAGAAAGAAATAGTATGGAATGATAGGAGTAAAATTGTAAAATTGAAAGAATTTATTGGCCAGGTTTAACAGTGATAAAGATTTTTTTTTTCTAAATCACATGATAGAAAAGGAGAAGGTACATAAAGGGATAGAATAAAATGTAGAATTTTGTTGTTAAAGAATGACATGTGAAAATAAAGTTAATAAAACTGAATACGATAGAAATTATAAGGATAGAAGGAAATATAAAAAAAGAAGATGAATTGTGGGAAACAAAGAACACATTGTATATATGGGTAAAAAGGGAAAAGAAATACAGAAACAAAGAATATCATTGGTCTTATGGAAATTGAATGCACCAGAAAAATGAGGATAGATGGGGCAAAGATGAATTGCAGAAGAATATATAATTACACTGAAGAGAAATTAAGGCGGAAATGAAGGGAGAGAACATACAGGGATGATTAGCAATGTTTCAAAATTGTTGATAATTTCAAATCTGTGCTACAATAAAATGTTTCCATCGTGTGGGCCCATTTCAAGACACCATTAAAAAAAATTGACTCAGCAAGCTGCCACCAGAGTGTTTTCCAGCGCGCCGCGCCGTGACCCAAGTGTTTAGTAAAAGCCCTCACAAGCTTGAAATATATTGCCAGAAAGTAAAACAATCTCTGGCATTTGTTATTATTGTTAAGAATGTGTACTCAATTTCTTTTTTTTTACCCTTGTCGCCACGCATGTCGGGGCAATTTCACACATGGTATTGGAACCCTGGGTATTATGCACTGCAGAGAATTCGAATTCGCTACTTATCGCATTTCAACCGGCTGTATTCAAACGATCGACCACGTACGTACGTTTGGGCATATACGTACTAACGATATTTTTGTTGCTCTTGTTTCGTATTGGTAGCTCGTTAATACGGTTGAAATGCGAGTCGCAAATTCGCTGATCTCCCTGCGAAAAGCGCGGAGGCGAGCGCGAACAGAGATAGAGGTTGGCTGCTGCAAGATTTTCAACCGAGAGGACCTAACGTTGGGACCCTGGATTTACCTGAAAATGAAGAGTTAAAAGGAATTAATCATAAAATCTGTAAGCTACATTGTATAGGTCTACTCTGTAGTGTATAATGATATTGTTATATTCATGAATAAAGGGGGAAAATCACTGATCTGAGGTAGTTTTTCATTGTCTTGCCCATCACAATGAGACTGCATACACACTCCTCCTTTTTAGAGACAGAAGTGCCCCGGTACATTGTGTATGCAGTCTCATTGTGATGGGCAAGACAATGAAAAACTACATCCAATTAACGATTCTCCCGCTTTATTCATGAATACTAAAATATAATTACACACTACAGAGTAGACATATACAATGTAGCTTACCGATTTTATGTTTGATTCCTTTTAACTCTCCATTTTCAGGTAAATCCAGGGTCCTAACGTTAGGTCCTCTCGGTTGAAAATCTTGCAGCAGCCAACCGCTATCTCTGTTCGTTCGCCTCCGCGCTATTCGCAGGGAGATCAGCGAATTTGCGACTCGCATTTCAACCGTATTAACGAGCTACCAATACGAAACAAGAGCAACAAAAATATCGTTAGTACGTATATGGCCAAACGTACGTGGTCGATCGTTTGAATGCGGCTGGTTGAATTGCAAGCTAGGCTAGGAGTAGCGAATTCGCTGATCTCCTTGCGAAAAGCGCGGAGGCGAACGAACAGAGATAGCGGTTGGCTGTTGTATGCTGCAAGATTTTCAACCGAGAGGACCTAACGCTAGGACCCTGGATTTACCTGAAAATGGAGAGTTAAAAGGAATCAAACATAAAATCGGTAAGCTACATTGTATATGTCTACTCTGTAGTGTGTAATTATATTTTAGTATTCATGAATAAAGCGGGAAAATCGTTAATTGGATGTAGTTTTTCATTGTGCTGCCCAGCACAATGAGATTGCATGCACATCGCTCTGGGGCGCTTCTGTCTCTATAAAGGAGGAGTGCCGACCCTACCAAAATACGAGGCTATCGACGACTGTTAGAGACAGAACACTTCGGTCTAGTCAGGCCCATGCCAAGGCAAGGGCATGTAGGGCGTTCAGTGAAAAAACAGAATAATGCCACTGAACGCCCCTCAGGCCAGGGCTAGGAACACACGAGTTAAAATGGCAATTTTCTTTTCCCCACATTAAGGAATATCCTTATTTAATAGGAACAGTTGGCAGGTATGACAAGAGTAAAAACTTACCATCTTCAATTCTCTGTTCAAAATTTCTACTGATGACCGAACGCAGCCAACTCCTTAGGTATTTCACCAGCGCAGCTCCAGCTATTGCGACGCCAGCAGTCCCGCAGAGAATGACAGCGCAGCTCCGTACAGACATCACGGGTGATTTGGATGCCATAATTATAATTAGGGTCTAAACAAGATGAATGCAAGCCTGGCCTGACCTGGAGTACCAGTATCGTTACCGTACCTGGCGTGGATTAATTCAAGTTGATGGGCTGCTATGATGCAATCTCCATTCCCCAATTTCAGGCTCTTGTTAAATATTGGTTGAATGGACGCGATCATCGTGTCAGTGCCGTTGAATTGAGTGGTCGCGACGCGACGATCCACGAGTCAGCTTATATTCGATTTCTTGCTTAGCGCTAGCGCTAGCTAGCTAGCTAGCTAGCTGTGCATGTGAGGTTAACGAACTAAAACATAGGTACGTACGTCCTTGAACGTAGAGGGCGTCAACACTTTTCAATCATCTTTGGTACGGGTTGGAGGAATCTTTGAAAATGACCGGAGCTATTAACAGGCGTGCGGTCTTCAGTAGGGGCGATTCTCTTTAAACTTGAAAATTTCTAGGTCAATGCAACCTTTAGGTATCATCTTCCTACAACCATATCTAAAATATAATTTCAGGTCCCCTTTGACAAGTTAAGAAGGAATAAACATTGCCCCCCCCCTTGATAGGTGTACATGCATAGAGCATGCACAATACAACAGAGAATATATTGTTTCATATAATCTTAATATTCATCCAATTATACAGTGTTATGATATCCATTACCACTGCATAGTTGAATATGAGTTTTAGATTAGGTCATTCATTCACAGGTGTTGCTTAGAATTTAAATTAGAAACTAAATTACAGAGAAAACATTCAATAAAAGACCCCCCCCCCCCATACAAATCCCATATGTAATAACATACTAGGGAAGAGAGAGAGAGAAAGAAGAGGGAGAACACAGAAGAGAGAAAAAGAGAAAGAGAGAGAGAGAGAGGAGGGGGGATAGAGAAGGGGGGGGGGTGGCAAAAAGGCAATTCAACTTACCAAAGGTGCACATAGTATCAATCCTTTTGTAGGCTTCTCCTATATCCCAAGGTCCCAAGGTCGCACGCCTGTAAATATTTCCCCATAGGCCCTTGTGTTAAAAATGAAATTTAATAAATTCATGAAAAATAAGTGTTTATAATGACACCATTGAAACTTTTGTCTGTAAGGGAATGTGGTCGGGATATTTTGGAGAGGAGACAAACGGATGTGAATTGTCAAGATATGCACAAGCACTCCCAGGAAGAAAGAGAGAGAGAGAGGGGGGGGGGGGCATGCATGTCCTCTTAACCCTTATCCCATCTACCCAACAAAGTCCTACCTTACATCTCACCTCCCCTGCACCATGTACCATCACCCAATCCTGACTCCCATAAACACACCACTGAGTCTACCAGGGAAGGTACAATGCTACAATAATGAATGCAATTCCTGTTCACTCATGCATAAAATTTTGACTTAATAAACCATAAAATTCACTCAGCAAACCTAAACTGACTGCAACTGATCATGAATTTATCATATCACCCTCAATTTTGTAACCTCCAAAGGACTTGCCTCTCACAAATTGGAAGGCGCAACATAATTTTCCTACCCTTTACAAAAGTGAGCACTGCTCACCCAAGCATGAATTATTTTCAGCCTTTTTGGTCTCATGTGAAAGTTGAGTCCATGAGCTATTCATAAAAATAAACCTTTTCCGCCAGAATCATATATTTTTTTTATTTGGCAGCCATTTCAAAAAGTGTAAAGTTTTTTGGGGGATGCACTGTAGATTTTGATATCACTCTTTCGAATGTTCATAACCCTATCTTATTTAGCTTATGTAATAATAACTCTCTCATGATAACAAAGGATTGTAGTACTCATCATTAGGATCATGTTGAGACATCTACCCCATTTGTCAAACCTCGTTGGGATTCATCAATGAAGTCCCCATATCAAGAGCCACTTGATATGGAACAGATTGAGAGTCTTAATCTTGATTTTGATAAATTTTTGTTAGACTTAGAATCCATAGATCTGCAGGTTATGAACGGTATAAATTATAGACTGAATAATATACTTACAAGACCTGCTGATTCTCTTGGTTGCTTTAAACCTACACGTAAAAATCACAGGAATCGTCAGAATGAAGGTGGTATGAAACATCACTCACAAAAGTGGTTTAATTATAAATGTCAAAGTGCTAGAGGAAATTTAATCGTGCTAAGGTGAGATATAGAAACAATAGATCTAGCAAGAAATTTGATGAGATGAATAAATTTGGCAAGCAATATAAGCAAACAATAAAGAAGGCCAAAGCTCTGTATAGCAAGCATTTTGTGAGTAAATTAAGAAGCCTTGATACAAACAATCCAAAAGAATTTTAGAATTTATTGAAAGACCCTTGTACTAATATTAAGAATCCTGTTGATTTTGATTCAATTACTCAACATTTTATTAAGCTGAACAATCCGAAAGAACTGGATCATAGTACATCTAGTAATAACCCTTTCCCTACAGTCAATCAGCAGTGCACTAACCAATTCATTAATATGGACTTTACAGAGTCAGAGGTACTTGATGGGATTCGCCAACAAGCTTAACAAAGCAGCTGGTGTGGATGCCATCTTAAATGAGTTCTGTTGCCTCATAATAGACTAGCAAAGTTTTTAAAAAGCTCTGGCTCCCTTGGCTGTGAGCACGCAGGCTTTAGGCACAATTATTCTACTTTGGATCACATTTCTACATTTTTACTTTGAAGACAATTATTGATATTTTCTTAAGTCAAAAGAAAAAACTCTTTTGTGCTTTTATAGACTATCGTAAAGCTTTTGATTCTATTAATACGGGACCAAACTATGGAAATGTATGATCGCTCATGGAATTGATGGTAAAATCCTGAATGTTATTATTAATCTATATAAAAATTCTTAATCTTGTGTGAAGTCACACTGTGGTCAACTTTCTCACTTATTCCCTTCCCTTATTGGTGTGAGACAAGGTGACAATCTTTCTCCACTTTTATTTGCCTTGTACTTAAATGATCTGGAAAGAGAACTTTTGAAAAGATGTAATGGTTTAAAAGTGATATCAGAACTTTCTTGGGAACGGTTACAGACTGAGGATATTGTCACTTATTGTAATTTAATTACGCTGTTATATGCTGATGATACCATTATTATGGCTGAATCTAAAGATGATTTACAAAGTTCCTTAGATACTCTAAATGCTTATTGTAATGATAAAGATCTTTTTTATTACTACTGCTAAAACAAAATTTGTTATTTTTTCATGGGGTAAAATTAGGAAAAAACCCTCCTTTCATTCAGGAAACTCTTGCCGTGAAGTAGTGTAACGTACCTGGGTAATATGTTTTAATTATAATTGGAGATTAATTAAAGCTGAAAAAAGATTATATGATCTGGCCAGCAAAGCAATGTACTCCCTAATTGCAAAATGTAGAAGACTTGCATTGCCTATTGATATCCAACTTAGGTTATTTGATAGCCTTATACTACCCATTGTTACTTATGGCTGTGAAATTTGGGGGTACTCACAATGTACTTTTGCTGAAAAATTGCATCTAAAACTTTGTAAAATTATTAATTGTAAAAAGTCAACTCCTACATGCATGGTCCTCGGAGAACTTAAATTGGGCGCTATCCAATTATGAACCATGTAAGAAATAGGATGGTTAACTTTTGGTCTAAACTGGTTCAGAAAGATCATTCCTCCACGGCAAATGTCTTATTTTCAGTATGCAAAATACCCGAGATTTTCATTCAGATTGGCTGTCTGCAGTACAAAAGGTGTTCACTAACTGTGGTTTTAACAATGTTTGGTTATCTAAGACTTGTACTATCCCTTGGGTAAAAAAAGAACGTCAAACAGAGATCAGCAGATCAGTATATTCAGTCTTGGTCCCCCTCTGTTGATACAAGTAAAACATGTGTTAATTATAGAATTTTTAAAATAAGTTCAGCTTGGAAAGATATCTTCTGATTCTCCCCCGCAAGCAGGCTCTTAATCTTACTAAGTTCAGGCTAGCAAATACCCAACTTCCAGTTGTAACAGGCAGAGGCGTCGATCCTGGGGGGACAGGGGGGGGGCAGTTGCCCCCCCCCAAAGAAAATTTCGGGGGGGGGGCAAAGATATCATTTTGCCCCCCCCCCCCAATAATTTCCGAACCAAAAAAAAAAAAAAAAGGAAAAGGAAAAGAAAGAGAAAAGAAAGGAAAAGTAAGGAAGGAAGTAAAATGAAAGCGGAAAACAAGGAAAAAGAAAGAAAATGGGACACTGGGTAGCGCTCGCTCGCATTTAAGTATCTTAACCAATGCCGATGATAACTATTCTTATGAAAGGAAATCGGTTTGCATCTTGTGTTTCTATCTAATGTTATACCATTCTTCTACTTATAGGAAGTAATATAACCAAACAAGATGTCACTCCAAGATATCGAGCGTGCAGTTGACCTAAATAGATACACTTTCAGGAGATAAAGCCCTAGATATAAAAACCCATATTTTTTTCGTTAGCTCGCTCGCTACTCTTGCTGGTAAAAGCTAGATGCAAGATGATTTCGGGCAGCAAATAGCTTATTATAGCAGCGAGATTCCAACATATCATTATATTTGGGCAGCGAGGTGGTTGACAATTTTTTTTGGACGAATCAATACAATTTTGACAGGATCGGTTGTTGACTTTGCTCGCTCTGGTAGAAACAGAATGGATTCGGACTGCAAGCAAGGTAGCTAAAACAGTGTCATATTCGGTACACAGGTGATCGGATGTATTATTTAGATATACAAGCATGACAGGTTTATAGTGTATTCTGATGATAATTATAATAATGATATTCTGTTCTTGTATAGCGCATATCACATTATTATCACATTATCATATAATCATAATGACGATATAACACTTCCATCATATGGAAAAGGGTATATTTTTCCTCGCTCGCTGCGCTCGCTCGTTTGTTAGTAATGGTTTTGAAAAGCAAACGAATTCGGTGAGATGAGACCGAATAGATAATGTATGTTTCATGGGCTCATAGTCTAATTTGCCGAAGGGGTTACTACTTCAACCATCAAAAACAGTATGTGCTTCCTCGCTCGCTTCGCTCGCTCGTAATATTAAAAAAACAGAGTGGTTTGGGGGGCAGCAACAATGGACCAGCGATGTGACAAAATAGAGTTCATATTTGGCTGCGAGGTAACCATATATTTTTTAGGTATCATATATATTTATAGTGTATTTTCATTACTAAACACGTCTCTCATAACAAGAAATTTGTTACTTTTTGCTCGCTCACTTCGCTCGCTCGCAAAATTAAAAGAAAAGCAGGATGGTTCACAATCTAGCAAGATGCGTAAGTTCCCCCAATTGAAAATGCTTCACGTTGATATAGGCCTATGTTTTATATATATATATATATATATATATATATATATATATATATATATGTGTGTGTGTGTGTGTGTGTGTGTGTGCGCGTGAGTGTGTGTGTGTGTGTACATATATGTACATATATATATATATATATATATATATATATATATATATATATATATATATACGTATATATCAGTAGCCGTGGGTTCATCTCCGCTTGGTCGTCTTGCCCCCCCCCCCCCCCAATCCGAAAAATGGATCGACGCCTCTGGTAACAGGTAGATAATTCTAACTACGATGAAAGATTATGTACATTGTTCAATCAGAATAAGAATGGTGATGAATTTCATGTCTTGTTTGAATGTAGCTTCTTCAGAACCAGGAGGCAGAATTTGTTACCCAAATATTATTATAGATAACCAAATACTTTTAAAATGGAAAAGCTGTTTAATTGCAAAAATAAAGGAAAATTATTTAAACTGTGTAAGTTGATTGGTGCTATTAATGCTAAGTTCAGATCCTCAAAGCCACCCTAAATTTTGTACCCCCCCCCCCATAATACCCTTCCCACTCATACAATATTTTATCCCTCTTCCAACTGTAAATCTTTTAAACCCTGTAGGGCTAGTATCTAGGCTAGACAGAAACATCCATCTGCCGTGGGTAGGCTATTTAGGAAACTAGATGAATCCTCGTAGTCGAAATTTATGCCCCCGCCATTGCCAGGTCAGAAATATATGGCACATTCATGGTGATTGTTTTTTTAATTTTCATGTACACAATGACATCTTTAACCTTGACCTTTGACCTTGTGACCCCCAAATCTAATGACACCATGAGACCTTCCATATGCATACATGAGCCAAGTTTGAAGTTGAACCGTCACATAATTGTTGAGTTATCGCAAGAACAAGCGATTTTCATGTATATAATGACCTCTATGACCTTTGACCTTTGACCTCGAGACCCAAAAATCTAATCAGATTATTGCCCCTCCCATATGCATATATGAACCAAGTTTGAAGTTGATCCATCATATTGTTGTTTTAGTTATCGCAAGAAGGAACCATTTCTATGTACATCATGACCTCTATGAGCTTTGACCTTTGACCTTGAGACCCCAAAATCTAATCAGATCATTAAACCTCCCATATGCATACATGAACTAAGTTTGAAGCTGATCCGCCAAATGGTTGAGTTATCTTGAGAACGAACCATTTTTATGTACATAATGACCTCTATGAACCTTTGACCTTAGACCTTGAGACCCAAAAATCTACGATGATCATTGCCCCTCCCATATGCATACACGAACCAAGTTTGTAGTTGATCCGTCAAACGGCTCTAAAGTTATCGCTAGAACGAAAACGGACGGACGGACGACCTGAAAACATAATGCCTCCGGCAACCACCTACGGTGAGCGGAGGCATAAAAAACAACATGTTTTACTAAAGAGTAGCCATACAAAGTAACGACTAACGAGTCTTGGCCTTATAACCACCGCCAATATCTTTATTATCACAGACTGAAGTTTCCATCCAGTCTATGTGCAGACCTCCTGGTATTATAGTAGTAGTACTGTGGTGGTGGTGGTGGTGGTAGAGGTATAGTAGTAGTAGTAGTAGTAGTAGTAGTAGTAGTAGTAGTAGTAGTAGTAGTAGTAGTAGTAGTCGTCGTCGTCTTCGTCGTCGTCGTCGTCGTCGTCGTCGTAGTAGTAGTAGTAGTAGTACTAGTAGTAGTCATGGTAGTAGTAGTAGTACATGTAGTAGTAGTAGTAGTAGTAGTAGTAGTCGTAGTAGTAGTAGTAGTAGTCGTAGTCGTAGTAGTAGTACTAGTACTAGTAGTACTAGTCATGGTAGTAGTAGTAGTAGTAGTAGTAGTAGTAGTAGTAGTAGTAGTAGTAGTTAAAGTTTCAGGCAGTTCATCAGATCATTTATCATGTACTTAGAGAGGTGCCTTTCTTTCTTTCCTTTCTTTCTTTCTTTCTTCTCTCTCTCTCTCTCTCTCTCTCTCTCTCTCTCTCTCTCTCTCTCACGACTCTGCAGCAAGTTTACAAATTTTCTCTTTTCTTTTGTTTTCTACCTGCAGGTTGTCTAAGAAGTTCAGTTACAAGGCTTGTAGACTATCCAGCTGCTTGAGGACTGATGAATTGCACCCCTCCCCAAGCCCTTTTTTATAAAAAAAAAAAAAAAAAAACTTCATTTATGCATCTTGCTTAAAAGATGTACACCGAAATTCAAATTTGAGACTATTTAATTTAAGGACAGGCTAATAAAATGTATAGATCTATAAAATTCAGTTGAACCATGGACCAAAACACTTGAAAAACTACTAGTATTTTTTTAAAAATAGGGAATACAAAAATGGTAGGACTATTTAGAAGTTGTGCTTTCAAAATTACTGTAATTAACATTTCAAAGTTAAGGGATTGGAATGGTAATCATGTAATTGGTTCAGGTTGATTGTCCAGGGGTAGACACTGAAGGTGGGGGGGGGGGGGGGGGGGTGATTGTTCAGAGGGTAGTTCTGGAGCAAGTCCAGTCAACTATTAGGGATGGGTTGCTTCACACTGCTACCTGAATTTACAAAACTACCTATGGCTTTGCAGGTATGTGGGGAAGCTGTTGGCTAAATTGTTTCTGAAAATTGTAAAACTTGTGTTTTCTGAAGATGAGCACTCCACAGAGTGTATTTGGTGCTATATACATACAAGTTACATTTATTATTATTATTATCATTATTCTTTTGTACAATAATATACAAATAATGCATAGATCTGAATGTGTTAGTGGCGATGCAGCGCACTCGAGGGTATTTGCAATGTGCGAGTAGCACGAGGCGCTTCCGCCGAGTGCTTTTGCATAATATTGTAAATACCCGAGATGCCTGCATCGCCACTAACATCACAAATTTATATCTGTGCATTATTTTTTTATAAAACGGGTCAGCAGTATGACTTTGTCGTGGAAAATTTGTTAAAACCGCTCCAAATTTCCTCAGATCGCACAGTCAAGGAGGCAACAATCTGCTTTCTCTTATGACATCACAAGCATGAGTAATTAAGCGCATCGAAATCCTTGTGATAGACCTATGTGATAGACTTCTAGAAAGAACGCGTACTTCACGGCGCGCGTCTCCGTTTTTACGCGCTAAAGGTAAAGTGATGCATCCAAAATGCACAGTGCTGCACAAAAAATGCACGGCTGGAAGGTTGCGTAGAATTAAAGCATGAACACGTGACATGCATACGCACTCGCTATTGGCTACATCCTTGAACCCGTTTCATAATTATTACTATTATTATTATTATGAAGCTACATTGATAGGATATATGGATTCACTCTGCAAGAATGTTTAAATAGTAAGCCTATTATAAGTATTAATACAAGAGTTCTCTGCCTCCAGAAATGTTTGCTGATCTCTTGCTGCATTGAAATTAGATTTACACATTTTTGCTACTAAAATAATTTTCTTCTCTCTCTATATTTTTTCTTTCAATTTCTCTTAACCCTAATATACCCGGGGGCCATAATGCCCCCCCCCCCCCTGTAGAATTTTCGATGGTACTCCGCAACGGCTAGATGTATCGATCTGAGATTCAATGACTTTTTTCTCTGATCCTTCCCGCACGTTTTGATACCAAATTTATGCCGATCGGACCTACGGTGCCGGTGTCAGATTACGATTACGAATGCAAGTCGTTAAAATTTCACTATTTCTGTATATGACTGTGTACAAACCTATGGGAAAAATTAGAAACTTCAAAATTATGTAAATACTGTCAGGAAAGAATAATTACTCTCTCTAAAATAGTGAGAAACATCAAACACACACTTTCACATACACACACCCACACCCACACCAACACGTTTAAAAAAACAAAGAAATACATAATTTGGAAAATAATAGAATACATAACAAAAAATTGATAACCCATTTTTTTTTAGTAAAGGAGTCGATGTGCATGTTGTGAAAAACATTTGTACCAAAAATCATTGTTCATAAAGCTTTATTCAGTGTGTTATAGCAAAAACTAGGATTTCTCGCATAAATTAGTTCATATAATAAAATCGAACCATATAGCCTTGTAGATTACATCATTCCGACATCATTCTCTATCCTCATGCCAGTTTTCGTGCCTATCCGGCGATCCACGGGCCATAATGCCCCCCCCCCCCTCCGGGATAACTAGACCAGAAATAGCCCGGGTCTCTTAAGGTTAACCTTGAGTGAAATCTGATGTTGATGTTGCTTTAGTCAGTGTTGTTGTTGATGAGGAGGATGATGATGCTGGCACAAGATCATATGAAGTTGCTTTGTAATTGAGGTTGACTGCAGCCATATGGGGAGGGGGGAGTCACTGTCCGAAAATTCACTGAATAGTAAAAGAAAAAAAAAAGATAGTGTTGATGATGATGATGATGATGATGATGATGATGATGATGAGGTCGAGAAAGATGATTCCAGCAAAAGATCGTATGAAGATGCTTTGTAATTGGGGTGTGATGGGGGGGGGGGGGGGGGGGCTCTGTCCAAAAATTCATTGACTTAGTAGCAAAAGAAAAAAAAACCGATGATGTGGTTGAGGATGATGTATGGTGCAGGCAAAAGATCATATGAAGTTGTCTTGTGATTGAGCTGTGATTGTAGCCAAGGGGGGGGGGGGGACTGCCCAAATAGCCAGGGACTGGCAAAAGCAAAAAAAAAAAAATGCTCCAGCATTTCTTTCGGAGGGGGGGGGGGGCATACACCTTAATGTTTGCGAAAATGAAAAAGGTCAAATTCTTTAGGGGGATACATTTATTTCATGTCCATGATCCCACCCCAAAATATCAACAAGCAAAAATTAAAGTCAAAATTTTCTGAGAAAAGAAAAAGCTCAAAGTTTTAAGTATAGGATGGGGGGGGGGGGGGGGCTTACGCTAGAAATTTGGTATGACAAGGTGTCTTTTGTTCCAAAATTTTGGGGGCATACCCCATTATGTCAACCCACTCTTAAAAAATTAGGGGCACGTACCACCATGTCCCTTTGCCCCCCCCCCCCCCCCACCCTCATGATTGATGCCCATGATTGCAGCCATAATGTATGAGGAACAGGGCCAGGAGACATGCATGTTACTACATTGTTGATACATTGCAGATGTACGTGATTGAAAAGGAAACCGTGAAACGGTGGATGGGGAGGGGGGGGGGGTTTAAAAGTCAAATTTCATGCCTGGCATGGGTTCAAGTGTTTATTTTTTCATTTCTAAAAATACATAATAAAAAGAAAATAACAAATTATGAAGAAATCAAACATACATAATTATTCATATATTTTTTTTTACAATGACAGGATACGTTTACATAATTTGAAGGCTTACTTCGAACCATCGGGTCTTCGCGTCGGGCCGTGTGATCGCGTAACGCGACCTTTCGTGAAAAAAACTCTTTTATTTACGAAAGGTCGGGTTCACCATTTGAGAAATATACCAGTTAAATCTACGAAAAGTCGGGTCCATTAACCCGACACTTCGTAGAAATTAGCCAACAAAATATACGAAGAGTCGCGTCCTTAACGCACATTTCTACAACAAATAATTTGACGAAAAACGGCTTGAATAAAAGCTAGTATTTGACTCGCACAAAGTCAGCCTTTGCCTTGGAAAGTCCAGAGGTGAGTACAGTTTAAATTTCGCTAATTTGTCAAAAAAATAGAATCTATTCATAATGAGTTCTACATTGTGCCAAATCTGCGTTAATTTCTTTATATTTTCAAAGAACTGTCCTGAGCTGTATGTCATGAAATTATGTGCTATAATGTGCTATAAACTCACGAACTTTTCATCGTCGGCAGCTCATGTTACCGCTGCATTGTGCTAAGCACCCTGTCACGACGCAACATCTTGCCCAGACTTTCGGGCGGATTGCCTATGATTGTAAATGCAATGCAAAAACGGTTGACAGTGAGATTCAACGTTTATTTTATCCCACCTACATGCATAGTATGTTGGCGAGTTGACGAATCGGTTATCCTAAATTGTTGCATGATGTATAGCTGTGTAAAGCAACGGGGAGGGCGAGGCGGGGGTCTATGACTGTGTGTAAAGTTTAAGCTCAGATTTCAAAGACAGCATAACTGCCATAAGGAAGCATAATAAGACTAGGTATGATTTAATCCAGCGGTGTAACGGGGCTGCGTTTCACAGCACCGTCATAAGTCTACTTTTATGGACATCCCATTAGAAACGCGTGTTAATTCTACAACACGCGTTTCAATGGGATGTCCAAAAAGTTAGACTTATGACGGTTTCGTGAAACGCAGCCCTGGTTCCTGTTATCGCAATATCGGGGGGGGGGGGGGGGGGGGAGCCCAAAATTTCTAGTAACTCAGGCAAGAATCAGTGGCATAGTTATGATTTCATTTAAGGGGGCGGTAGTACACAAAGCATTCAAAACACTGAGCGCGCAAAGCGCACTCCATATGGGGGAGGGTGCAGGGAGGGAGAGACTACTGCCCCCTTAAGTGAAATCCTAGCTATGCCACTGATTCTAAATTTACTTACCAGGAAATTTTTGGCTCTGCCCCCCCCCCTTCCTCTTTTTTCGATATTCTTCTTCTTTCTCCCTTTTCTTCTTTATTTCCCTTTCTCCCTTCCTTTCCCTTTCTTTCATTTTTTTTTTGGGGGGGGGGGGTGGTTTGGTGGATTTTCCCGCTGAAATCCTTCAGGGGGCACTCTTTCCCTCCCTCCCCCTGCCCCTGGTTGTTACACCACTGATTTAATCTTGCTTCTACTTCTTCACGGATCGTTGATATATCTATAGACTCCAACAGTGTACGATGAAAAATTATTTTCTTTTTTGAGAGGTAGATCAAAGCATCCCATTCATTTATTTGTTTTGACTTTGTTCATCAGATTGAACATGCCTAGGTTGAAACTTAATGCTGCATTTATGTCTGCATCCACATCATGGTCGAGATGTAGGTGATGATTGCTTGTTAACTGAGACTAAAGAAAGTTTCTGCAAGAAATGAGTTAGTCTACCACTCCAGTTATGGAAGGTAAGTGAATTCTGCATGAATTTAATAAGGTTGCTACATGTACAGGTATGTCAATATTCAACCAGGGTTTAGCATCATTTACAAGGCCATTGGCCTTGGTTGCAAATACACTCATAGACTCATTCTTGAATTCATTTGTAACATTTTTTTAATTATTATTATTGTCTCCTTTGAAAATTTCATCAGTCTGGCATGATGAATATTTTTCTTCCTTGAGTTTCATGGGCACCAGGATCAAAATATCTCACCAACATTTCTTGCTTACACTTCATTAAGAAATGTATTGCTTAGTTAAAGCTAAATAATTGTTCAGCTTTACTTGTTCATTTTTGCTATACAAGCAGAAACTATATTTTGTTTTCTGATTTCCTCTCATTTCATTTGCAAGTTTGTTTTTTATTATTAAATTTCAAGTTGCAATATTTATTGTTCAATGTGTGTATTGTTCTAAATTTCTGTTGTATAAATTTCAATTGTATTTTGAGTTCTGTGAAATAAACTAAAATGATTTATAAACCTTGGTCTGCAAAGGTAAATATTTAGTGCTCCTACTGTCCATAATTTGTACATGTACTTTGCATTTATCCTAATTCAAGTTAACTTTCAATCTCATCTTGTTTTCTTTAACAGAAAGAATTCAGCTTCTACTCTTCATTGCACTGGACCCCTGCTTTGGAGATCTGTCTCTCAATGAGTGAGGAGTCATGGCCCTGTACGCAGCAGGGGGGGGGGGGGGGGGACGGGAGCAGTAGCCCAACCCACAATTCAATTCAGTTCAAATTTATTGATATGCAATCAACAATTTTGGATTATTATTGACATACAACATTTTTTTAAAATGTCATTAAACAAAGTTACAAAACAAATAATTGCATTTTTTTTTTTTACCTAAACCC
Source organism: Echinometra lucunter (assembly GCA_029962745.1). NCBI lineage: Eukaryota > Metazoa > Echinodermata > Echinoidea > Camarodonta > Echinometridae > Echinometra > Echinometra lucunter. The sequence continues at coordinate 7,187,821 of CM057159.1, read as the reverse complement.
CTCCCCATAGGTGTGTGTGAATTATTTGAAACTCTTACAGCAGATTATTGTTTCATTTGAGGATTTGAAAATTCATAAATTCAGTGCAGTGTACTAGTAATTTGAATTGAATGATGAGTATGTAAGTTTCAAATTTACTGTTTTCAGTTGCATTTTAATTAATTTTATTAATTTCTTCTAAAGGGATGTGGAATAGCTCATTCTTCCTGAGTTGTACACAACATCTGACTATGAGCTCTGTTAATGATTTATTTACAAGTATTATTTAAAGTAGAAAAGGATTCCATTGGGCCTTGCTACAGGTTGGCAATTTGAATTACACATGTACTAACATTTGAATGGTAGTGATGTAAAACTCTATAGTCTATTCTATTTTGTTGTAAGTTGTGAACAGAGTATATGATTTTTTAAAATTGTTATGAGTAATATAAAAAAAAATATATTATACTTTTAAGTGATGAATGAAGGCTGATGTAGTTTCCTTTTTTATCAGAATGAACCTATTTTAACATGTACATTACTGTAATCACCATGCAGAAAAATAATCATTACATAGCAAATCCATTTTTTTTTTACAAGTGTACTTTGATATTGACTGTGTAATCCCCAGCAATTTTTAAAAGAATGTGATAATTGTAATACATGTATACATGCACAAATAAGAAAATACTGAAGCCCCCTCTTATGGAATGAATATGGAGTAGGTGAAAAATGAAGCAACCAAGAGGGTGTGTTCAAGAGAGATGGAAAAGGTTGGAAAGAGAGACAGAGATAGATACAGGAAGAAAGAGATGAAAAATCAATTCGGGCGAGATTATTTAATGAAAATTCTAGGGTGTCAGAGAGAGAGATAGAGAGAGAGAGAGAGAGAGAGAGAGAGAGGGGGGGGGGCAGAGAATGGGAGAGGATGGAGCAATGGAGAGTTTGTGGAGGAGATAATTGCAATGTATACGTGTTTTGTGTTGATTAAATTCATCAGATTTTCAAAGTGCATTATCTTTTGAAGATCAAGGTCGTACATCTACAAGCCATATACTTTTATGGATATTGATTTAAAAAATTCTTTGGTATAGGCAGTGGCGTAGACCGATTCTTACACCTGGGGGGGGGGGGATAATTTGCCGTTCACGAGAAATCGAGGATCAATTTCGTATACAGATAACACACACGCACACACACAGGGCTGTACGCAGAAATTTTTCCTGGGGGGCAAGATGCGTAAAAATTTTCGAAGAAACTCGAAAGTGAGGGAGCGAAGCGACCAAGCTTGTCACGGGGGCGCTTTTGCATTTTTGAAAATGAAATTGAAGGATTTGGTGAACACTTTTGTTGAATTTTGTGAAAATTTTCAGTAAAAAATGTAAGTTTTCAAACTGTCCCCCACTGTCCCCCCTCCCCGCTGCGTACGGCCATGCACCCACACCCCCAATGATCGATATAGTTGTGATAGTAATCGTCATTTCAGTCACATTAACGATGATGATGATAACTATCATTATTATCATAAGCATAATAATGATAATGCATTACTAATTATTATTATTGTTATTATAATTATTATTATTGTTGTTGTTGTTATAATAATTGTTATTCTTCTTATTATTGCTGTTCCTATCATTTCTAAACATGTTTATTCGGTTTAATTGTAAGCAAACATCCTTCCCTAAAACCTGGGGGGGGGATGATTGTACATGTCATCCCCCCACCTTGTGAGGTGGGGGGATGCATACCCCTCATTCCCCCCCCCCCCCCCGCTGTCTACGCCCCTGGGTATAGGTCTTCCCACGCATTCACCCAAATTTTATCATCGCACGTGATTAGCCACCCCCCCCCCCCCCCGCCATGATCATTGATTGTAAAGAAAAGATATTTGGCATTTCCATGGAAGTCTGTTAATACGTAAAAATTCGACAGATTGGAACCTAATTATAATGAAACTGAAGTACTTGCATATCATAAATGGGTTAATATCAAAATTTATTTTTTTACCCGATACTTCGTCATTTGAAGGTAGTTTTCTCACGAATATTCGCGTAAAAGATTAGTCTTATGTCAATGACCACAATTGCTAAAAATCAAATTTTTACCACACGATTTACCCGACCTTTCGTAAATCAGGGGGCTGTTTTCACGAAAGGTCGGGTTACACGATTACACGGCCCGACGCGATCACCCGATGGTTCGAAGTAAGCCTAATTGGCAATATAAAACAAAGTAATTCTACACAAGAATATACAGTATAAGCTCTTATGGAAATGGGGGGATCCGTTATTAAAAAAGCAATGCTTGTAGAGTGTGGATCCCTCTAATCTGCAAGTGATCAACACAAAATAAAGTCAAAATCAGAACTGCATGTTTTACTAACGGCATCGGCATCAGATATAGAGAAGGGGGTTTAAGCTATAGGGGTAATACTGACATGTTTTAAAATGAGTGATGATAATGAGGGAGGAAATTCTCACGGTACGAGTCTAGCTGGGCGATTGAGTGAATCATTCATTGCGCATGCGTTATTATGTTAATAAGTCACAAAAACCTAATACATATAAATATTCTTGAAAATATGATATGCGCAGCGCGCAAGCCAAAACAAGCCTGATTTTCGCTGGTACTCGGAAAAATGATCTGCGCCATAGGTTTATAAAATTTTGTACGCGGAAGCCAAAACATAAGCCTGATTTTCGCTGGATACTCGGAAAAATGATCTGTGCCATAGGTTTATAAAATTTTGTACATATAAAACGCGAGATCAATTTGACCCTCCATACACCCCCCCCCCCCCCCCCCGGCTGGCCAGATACAGAAGCGGAGTTTCGCCCCCTTTCGAGAAACAATCGTCACCGCCCTCATTTGACCATATTAGGTAGAACCGCCAAATACTTATCGATCTCTTGCGGCTAAGTCTGTACATCTGCTAAGATGTCTGCGCCCTCGAAGCGGCCAATGGCTGTGTAGTTAACGAACATACATGATGAACGTACCCGCGTTCTAAAACTATTTTTAAACGTGCTAATAAAAAAAAATAAATACATGTAAATAAAAACACGCGGATTCGAACCCGCCCACCTGTCAATATTCAACAACTTGTGCTTGTAACCTTATGTTTCACTACACGCGAGAGCCACAACACTCTCCACGAAATCAAGAGATCTCCGTTCATAAAAATCAGCCTACACACCCTTTCTAACCGTATTGTATTCAAAAAGCTGTCTATAATCCTTTTTATAGTGTGTTCAAATTCCCGAGATTTAATCGTAATTACGATCATACTCACCTCGATCAGAGTCACTTAGTTACTTAGGCCCTATCGCATTAAGTCTATTGCCTCTACACTACAGAATGTAATGTCAACTCGTAGGAGCGAGCAGCAGGTAAGCACTAAATAGGTACCAATCCTGCAGAACCAAGCTGATAAATATTCTTAAATATTCATAGGATTAGGATTAGGATTAGGATTAGGATTAGGGTTAGGGTTAGTGTTAGGGTTAGGGTTAGGGTTAGGGTTAGGATTAGGGTTAGGATTAGGATTAGGATTTCAGCATGCGTCTGCAGGATTGGTGCCTATATAGTGCTTACCCGAGCAGCATGGCATGGATTCACCATGTAAACAAAGATAACAGAGCGTCGTATTTAGGAGATACCTCACACGGGTCGGTCAGTATGGGTTGCACCATGGTTGCACATGCAAGTTGCTACTCGCCCTACTGAAGTTGTTGATCTCTTGATTATATGTCTATGGGGAGGGACCACGACAGAGGGCACAGCTGTTTTCGCCGTCAGCAGTAAGGGATCTCCACGGAAAGCGGCCGTTCCTTCGGCTGATCGTTCCCCCCAAATCTCCCCAATCAGGTTTAGTAACGTCGACGACGATGACGGGGTCGGTGTAGCCTTTAAGCCAAGGCACTTGGTGCCGTTATTTCCCTAAACGCGCCTGAATACATAGACTAATCGCACAACTGTGATCCGTGGCCGGAGGTTCGTCAGCACCAAGACCTTTACTAACCTGAGTGGTTGTTGTAGTTTATTTCTTTTGTTCTCTATTATATTTCCACTACCGAATCGGTAGAAAATTAGATGCAAAGTAGCTTACCGAGAAAGCCCCCCCCAAACCGCCCGTTCGAATCCGATACACCAATCAGAGTAGACAATTCGAGAGAGCGTATGAATATTTATTATTCACATGTGCCTAACGTTCGACGTGTTGTACAATAACAATCGACCAGCTGATCGCGCGAACTACTATGCGTAGGTTGAAATGAAAAAGGAGAGAGGAAAATTTTACGATAGATCTACTTATTTAGCAAAATAGTAAATACAGCTAGTCATCAAATTATTTATTTCCTTTAATAAATCTCTGTTATATTTAAAATTGAACTAAATATTATTCATTATTTAGTAAATTTGAATATCTACCCCCCCCCCTAATTTAATGAACGAATCCATATAACACACCGCGGTTAAAACAGTTACGATTGGTCACGATCGTCGCTAGTTGCTGTATATGCAAGACCCTCATGCATATGCATGAACTCCGCAAGTTAGCCAAGGCCTCGCCGCTGACGCGGCTCGGTCCACTGATCACTGCCATAAATTCACACTGTTTAGTCTATTTTTCAAACCCTGCTTGGCAGACAAGCAGCGCGCGAGGCCTTACCCCAAAGGCTAGGGTCGATATGGCACGCGGTATAAGGAAGACATGTGCCGTGGAATTATGTCACGGTTTCCCCGCAACGGCAAGGGCGGACGCGGTCGAGGAAAAATATCTATACACGACTATAGCCGTATTAAAAAAGAATTGGCCAGGGTCTGGCTTATCATTTTAATATATACGCCTAGATGATAGATGCTTTCACATGATACCTTGATGAATCACCGAGCAACATTGTTTTGAAAATGGCATGCCAAAATCTATTTGTGCCAAATTGGGATAAACCGTGAATAGTATCATATGCAAACATGAAAAAGGAAATGATAGGTGATAATTTCATTGTGTAATGACAAACATTTAATTAATTTTTCATAACATATGCTTGAGCCAATGCCAATTTCCATTGAGGTCAGGAGAATATGCTCCCAGAATTTCCAGTAATCAATTAATATCGCTCAAAAGATTAAAAAGTGCCCTTCCAGCAATGAAAAGGATGGCCCTCCTGGCCGGAAGTGGGAAATCACAATAATCTCAGATTTCTCTGCCTTTTGAGCCTTTATACCACACTTTTCCATTTGATGGCAAAGGAAAAGCATCAAAATATCACCTTATTGTCTTTGTTCTTTGAAGAAATAGCAGTTCTTTAAAATGGAAAAAAAAAATGATTGCATGATTTCATTACAAAATATGCCATTCATTTGCCCTATCACTGACATAACATTGACATTCTGTATTTATTATAAGGGCATTACCGGCATCCTTAATCTCATTATAATCAAAGTCTTCTCATTTAATTTTAAATTTCATTAGTCCTCCGGGTCATTTTCGAATCTGATCCTAGCATTTTCAAGATTTTACCCAAATTTGGCACAAATGGATTTTATTGTCACAAAACACATAGTTGGTCACAATAACCCTTTGTTTTAGAGTTTCGTTTTTTTCTTTTTTATGGAACGCACTGTACAAATGGCAAGAATACTAGTATCTCAAATCCTAAAGACACATTTTTCATTTTAGAAACCCTGCGTTTTATGCTATATCCTTGAAAGGAAGTACCGATTGGACAAGACGTATCAGGTCATATTCATCATGTGTTAGCATTTTATGTTAATCACACTTGTGTAATGTTGATATCGCATTTGATGTTTGGAGAGAAAAGTTTGTCTTCTTAAAATTAAAAGATCTGATGGATCGAAAATTCAGATATCATGGAGCATTGCTACAATGAAAAGGGAGCTATAAACATATCAAACTCTGTCTCATTCAATCTCATTAAATTTTGTTGTACATGTTTGGGATAAACTCAGACTGAGAGGAAGCATACAGGTTAATGAACATATATATACTTGTACATGTAGCTAGTAAGCAAATAATCACCTTTGGTGAAGGTGATGGTCAAACTATCACTTCCGAGGCAATTTGACTGTAGCTATCTTTCCGAAGCGAAGCTGAGGAAAGATAGCGTGCACATTTAGATCTAGATTAAAAGTGGAGATGAGCCAAGCATCAGAGAGAATTAAAGCATTTAGTGAGAATTTTAAGAAGAATGAAAGCAAGGCATCAGCGTGCTTTCAGTGAATGAAGGAGAACAAGAAGAACAGTGAAAGTTTGAGCAAAATAAGACAATCTGTTCAAGAGTTGTGAATTTTGAAAGTTTAAGTAATTCCCTCTTTATATGGCGATCCTTGAATATGGCAACTTTGCTAGTATCTGTGATGTCACTCTGGACAACTCTCCATTCATTTTGTACACAGAATTTATCATTTTTCTCATTTTCAAGAAAAACAGAAATCGTTTTGATTTACTGTTTGGGTATGACATGGCTACAGCAATGCTGCATGCATTTTTGGAAGAATTATGATGATTCCTAGCTTTCAATTTCATATAAATCAATTTTATTCAAAAATTATGTACAAAATAAATGCAGAGTGGTCCATATTTACAAAACAGATACTGGTAAAGTTGTCAACTTTAAGGATCGCCATAAGAGGGATTTACTTAAACTTTCAAAATTCAAAACTCTTGAACAGAATGTCCGATTTTGCTCAAACTTTCACTGTTTTATCTTCTTGTTCTTCTTCATTCACTGAATGATGCCTGGATTTCATTCTCCTAATACTTTTGGGGTTAGCAATATTTTCATGCTTATTCTATTAATCATGACATTTTTGGCCCATTTTTAATTTTCTTCAAACTTGACAGGAAAATACACCAATCACTGACTTTAAGAACAAATCGAAAAATTGATGATTCATATAATATAGTCTTGATTAACATCTAAATGTTCATTGTATGGGTTAGCACTTTATTCATGCCGACTTTTGCAGCATTGATCTTTTCACAAGAGGCCTGTAAAAGTTAAAATGTAAGGTTATTATTATTATTATTTTTTTGTATTCTAAGTGAGAAAGATTAGGTAATTTATGAGTTTTTAGAGAATAAGGAATATTTGTATGTGTGATGAATTTGGCTGCAATAAAGTCCTAACCCACATATTGAAAATGTGACTTTGAATATCCATCAGAAAATTCACCAGAAAATTGCTTACTAAATTTCTGCAACAGATTATTCGATCTTGAGTATGTATAGGGTCATTTAGCAAAATATGGGCATTTATGAATCACAAACATGATTTAAGGATTTTTTCAATCTTTCAAAAGCGATTATCTCAAAATGACTATTGTGTAGGTTAGCACTTTACTGCATCGACCCCCTCAATTTCTATTAATGCATGTCTCAAATTTGTCATAAACAAGAAATGCCTTATGTGATGCTGAGCCAGTAAAGGTTCAGTAGTTTTACATTTCTTTGGTTCATGAACATTTCTTTGGTCCATGAACAAGCACATCAATGATGTGGTGCTCATCCAGCAATGAACCAAAACAATACACACAATCTTCAAGGAAATGACACTGAAATGAATAAATAACATGTGTATTCTCATATACGTATTAGGACGTGCCCATTACAGATCAGTCTAAATTTCATGTTAAAATGAAACATGAATATATCAAAGATGTACAGTATGTAAGTCATCTTTTGCAAGTCATCAAATGAAGAAGAAGAAGCATTTGGAGTAAATTTGCATAAATTATCATAAATACTGTTTGAAACAAAATTTCATATTTCTGTGTAGAAGTTCTGTGTACCTTACGTAGTTCTACCGAATGAAATAAAACTCAAATTGGGCAACAAATGAAGCATTCTTTTTGTGTGTGTGCATTTTTTTTCTTAATTTGCATAAATTAGCATATTTAATATATTTCAATGAATTTTACAGTTTTGTGTAGAAGTTTCGAATCTCCCACCTAGACCTATCATATGAAGCAAACATAATTGAAATCTGACAAGAAATAAAAAAGAAAAAGCCTTTTGAAATTGTGGACCAAACGATGAATGCCACGCCGCAGCATAAGCTCATCTAGCCCATTTGAGCCGGATGAGCTAAAAGTATAAAAATAGAAATTGTAGTATTTCCTCACATTAGAAAAACTTATAATACATCTGATTGTTGACTGAATACATGTTACATGTAGCACGGTTTTAAAAAAAAAAACAGTACAAACATATTCTTAAACTGGGAAGTTAATCAATTTATTCAAGACAAAGGAATAATTTGCAACTTGAGAAATGGTCTTTTTCTCTTTAACAAAATCAAACAGAATTTCTTTGCTACTGGGTTATCCAGCCTACTATGTGAGAGCATAGGTGCAGGAAGCTTTTTTGAAAGGAGGGGGGGGGGGGGGGGGGGCTGAAGCTCGCACCCTGAAATATTCACGAGGGAGGGTAGTGAGCGAGGAAAAATATGTACTGTTTTTATGGTAGAAGTCATTTGTCATCGAAATACACCATGGGCCTATAAGATATCTAAATTACATATTTAACAATTTACAAACCCAGAAAAGTTCTTTTCGTTGAAGTTTTTTCATTAATTTAGGTTCCTATGTAGTTTATGAACATTTTCAGCTTGGTTGCCCAAATGGCAATCTTGAGCAATTTGCATAATTTGCATAAATTTGTATGTGTATAGGATTTACAGCGCAAAGACAACTTACACAGAACTTTCATACTGAACTACGTGCCAATTGTGTATGTGCGGTGATACGGAACTTTAATATCGTAGTCAATCTTGTGAATTCAACCGCTGATGAAACGAAACAGCCTTGTACACACAATCAGATATGGATGCACATGCAATTAAGGGTTTGTGTTATTTTTACAATTAGAAATCATGTGAATTCAACCTTTGATGAAACGAAACAGGCTACACTGATGTGTGATACTTCCATAAAATAGGGGTTTTGTAGGGATGTAGAATAGACTTATAACATATTTTCACAATTACAGGTCATGGTTTAGGACTGAAAATCAAGGAAATGTCAACTTCATCATCCAAATGATTGAAAACTTGGTCTTACATTCATTAAGAATGGTACTAACAGCGGTATCTATTCTTCGTTTAGGCCCATCTTTAAAAAAAAAGTTTACTACAGCCATTTTCTAGTCGGAATTAAGTAGCTTTCATGCACTGAATCACATATCAGTGGTTGAAAATATCTGGGTTCTCGCATTTTAACAAAATACAAAGTCTTATAGTTAATAGATAGTATATGTACATCATAATGCACTCTATGACTGCAACAATCATATTTTAAAAAACATCCTTTTGAAATGTACAATTGAATTGGAAACATACTTGTGTTTGGGTGTTCAAATAACGTTGATTTAACCCATACGGCTAACATTACACGAAGAGGTACCCCCACAGGAACTAAAACAATACAAGAAAGCTGCCAACCTGCTTGCGCACATTAATACGGGTTCATTAATTAGGAGCAGGCCTACTCTCATTCTAGGTGCAAAAAAGTACACTCACAGTTGTTTACACATATTAAGTTGATATCAACATGATTCTTAGTACAAAAACGTGATTTCTAATTGTAAAAATAACACAAACCCTTAATTGGATGTGCATCCATATCTGATTGTGTGTATAAGGCTGTTTCGTTTCATCAAAGGTTGAATTCACAAGACTGACAATGCTATTTAAGTTCTGTATCACCGCACATACACAATTGGCACGTAGTTCAGTTTGAACGTACTGTGTAAGTTGTCTTTGCACTGTAAATCCTATACCCATACAGATTTATGCAAATCATGCAAATTGCTCAAGGTTTCTATTTGGGCAACCAAGCTGTAAATGTTCATAAACTACATAGGAACCTACATCATTGAAAAAACTTCAAAGGAAAGAACTTTTCTTGGTTACACTGTTAGCTAAATAGGACTGTCTAACCGACTATTTGGTCATCTGGCTTGCCTAATTCATTTGCTTTCCCAAACTATATAATATTATATTATATTAATAATATTATATTATATGCAAGCGCAGTGAGCGAGGAAAAAAACATACAAAATTTACATAACAAGTTTTTACAAAGTTAACATGTTTTTATTCTTTCAATGAAACTTAAAAAAAAAAATAATTTCTTAGCCCACTTCTGCGGTCCCTGCGACCTACTTTATTGGCATATTTTTCTCATAGTAGGGATAATAGGAATATGCTGCATCTATTTTAGGTCAACTTGCTGGTCGATTCCCTGCAGTAAGACTAACATTCTATAAGTAAATGAACATTAGAGAGAGACCCAAGATGCAAACCCAATTTTTTTCATAAGAATAGCAATTACTGATGTAACCTACATGGGTTAAAATACTTAAAATGTGAACACTTCCAGGTTTTTCCCTTTTCCTTTCTTTTTTCCTTCTTCTATTCTTTCTCTTTCCCTATTTTCTTTTCACTTCCTTTCTTTTTTTTCTTCTTTCCTCTCCTTCTTTGTTTCCCTTTTCTTTCAAAATAAGGGGTTTTCAGGCCCCCAGCCCCCTGGTTCCTATGCCTCTGTGTGAGAAATAGATGATCAAAATACATATACAGCCTTATGATCAGTGCAATAACCAGCATAAAGGACATGGCAGTGATGGCACCCATTTGTCCTTTTTTAAAAAAGATTTTTAAGGGTTGTAAAGCATATTCCAAAGGGACTACAATATTTGTTACAGCAATGGAAAGTTTTAAGAGTGCTGGGAAAAGAGAAAAGAGTTTTGGTAAAAATATAGTGAAATATATGTCCTGCCATAAGATACTGCCTCTACATCTGCAACTCATAAAAACTTCCTGTGAACAACAACAACAAAAAACCTTTTAGACCTCTCTGAGGTGAAAAAGAAAACACAAAAAATGTGCTAAATCAAGTCTGAAACACATGTATCTGTGGTAACCTTCTGTTTCAAGAATGTGTGCTGGAACTTCTTCACTGCAAAATAAACTGGTGGGTTTCTTGCACTGCAGCCGTTGGAATGGTTCCCGAGATCAACGACTGGACAGTCTGATGACCAGATGAATGATGATGTTGATGATGATCATGGTGACCATGATGCTGGGTGGTCAGCTGCAGCGGAACAGTCTGAGAATTGATCTGGGCGTGGATCTGGGCTTGGGCTTCAGCTTGGACCTGGGCCAAGGCCTGGGTAGTATTGAGGGAGAGCAGGGCCGCAGGATTGGGACTGGTGTGCTGCTGGATAAGCTGCTGGACTGGCTGGGATACCACAGGTTGCAGTTGAGCCGGTTGTGGAGATGGAGAAGGAGAGTGACTTGGTTGGTTCAACGTACCTGTTGCAAGATTTACCAGACTGATATCAATACCACTGGATGTCGTCACCCCTCCACCTTCAGCTAGGCCTTGCAGGCCTGAAGAGGCAACACGAAGCTGAACAGGAACTCCTCCCTGCCGTGTTGCAGTGAAATGAATGGCTTCCATGTCCTCTTTAGGCACCACAGGTGCGGTTGATAGTGTTCTATTGGCTGGGGTCAAGAGGTGCATCAGGATACCTGGATTCTGGGTGGCATCTTGTGAGACATCCTTCTGTGGTGCTTTTACACTACAAAGTAAATATAAAAGTTGTATCAGGCTTGGGAAAGAACCAGTGACCTGCAGTATGTCATACACCATAACTATTTCATCATCCCTACACCTAAAACTATTTCCTCTAATATAAACACCCTTTTACTAAAGCAAAAATGAACTTGTAAATTCATGAATAAATTACTTGATCTCAAAGCTTGTTATCAATTAGGCAGGCTTTTCATAAATAAAATGTCACCAACCATTCTTCAGAAAGGAGAAAATATAGCATACAGTTTCTGACAATAACTACCACTTGATATTCATTCTGTAAAAAAAAATAATGCTTAATTTTCGTGCACCAAACTGAAGATCGTTCAATTGTACAGACTAAATACAGTGATTTGTACATAGTGCAGGCAGTGCGTATGTTACATTGACCGGTGCAACAATTCCTGTCTAAATGGCATTTTTTGGCACCAATTGGAAGATTGTACAGTTGAAGAGGATAAATACTATGGTTAGTACTGTATACTAATGCTCCTAGTATGCATATATTACAGTGAGTGATTTCAAGTACGGTGTGCAGTGTTGGTGTTGGTGTTGAGAGCGTGGAAAAGCTGCTGAACCGAGCTCAACACCGACTGTCAGTTTAGATGGCTGATACCGATCTCCTTATCAATAACTCAACACCGAGTGACGTCATTCTCTACAGTGAAAAATGTCGATGATAAAATCACTTTCGCTCAGAAATTCTAATAAACTTATATCATGTTGGATTCGAATTGCAAAATCATTCCAAGAATCCAAGAGGAAAAATATTACTCTTCCACAGGAAATATATGGTTTTAGTTATTAAAAGTTGTCTTGAATGTAAAATGGGTTTAACCACCAACATGTGATGAGTGGTTGTAGCATCAGCTCATTCCGCACTTCCGCGAAGGACAAGCAGTAATAACATGTAATGAATACAACACCAACATCAACACTGTACTTCAAATCATGAATTTCCCGATCCCTAGGGGCTGGTGTTGGTGAAAGGGAAATCGCACGTAAATCGTCAGCACGAACCGTGATACTCGGTTCAGCAGACGACATTCAACACCAGCAGGCAACACTGACTATCGGAAATACGTCATATTTTGTGAGGTCAATCCCAAAACCAGCCTGATTTCAAGTTCGGTGTTGGGACTGGTGTTGGTGTTCTCACAACACCAAAACCGGCCTCCAACACCAAAGAGCTTGAAATCACCCATTGGCCAGTGCAATGATTCCCATCTTCAAATTGGCAATTGATTGAGTGCACTGGCCATAAACAATAATACATAACTGATTTTTTACATTGCCATATTTCAACATTTAAAAACTTACTCCCGTATTTTAACTTGATTTCTGTACGAAATATGGAAAATCCGTACTACATGGCAGCTCTGGGAACCCCTCCACTAGCTGTATCAGTCAGACCAATAAGAATCAAAATCGGCAAAGAAATGGCAGAGAGGAAACAAATTAATAATTTTGAGCACATATGACCTTTGACCGACATATGTGATCTCTGACCCCCCCCCCCCCCCAATAACATTGAGGTCCCTGTTAGGCATAAACCATCCAAGTTAGGTTACAAATAGGCCTAAGATGTAACCAACTCCAGTAGAAACTTGCAGGTGAATTATAACATTTGACCTCATTTGACCTTTGATCTGCAATTGTGATCTTTGACCCCCAAATAACAATGAGGTGCCTACAGAGCATCTACCATCCATGTATGGTTACAAATGGGCAAATGGTTGGACAGTTATTCAAGTTTCATGTGCATGGTAGAGCCCACACAAGAACTATAAGAAGGTGGCTGTATTTGACCCTGTAAAAGGTGGAACATTGGGGGCAGCATCACCAAAAGTTATAGGGGCCCATATTTGACTATGATAGACCTTTGTACGAAATTTGAATGAAATCCATCGAGAAATGTGGCCAGTAAAGTGCAGAAAAGCAGACCCTCCAAAATCAACTTTTTGTGCATAAAGATGGAACAGGTGAGGGAGCTACCACCAAAAGTAATAGGCGGCTAGATTTTTCATGATACACCTCTATATCAAATTTGAACAAAATCCATCAAGAAACGTGGCCAATATCGCAATATGAAGTGGCAGTGGGGGCGGCAGCATGACACTGCTGAATCCAAAGTATCCTCCGGCATACTGCCAGGCATGGTTCTCACCAGGGCTTTTACACATGGCGGGGCCACCATGTTTAAATTTTAAAAAAACTTTTGCCACCACGGGTAAATTTAGAAGTGGAAATGCCACCATCACACTGACCAAAATCTAAGCACGAAAGTGTATTAATGGTACTTTTTTTATGCACAAAATGTACCCAACTAAAACAAAGCCATGTGGTCCTAAATATCTGTACCATGCGTAAATTTTTCCTCCATTCCAAATGTTATGTTTCCACCACACGTAAAGAAAATCCCGGTAAGAAGTCTGCTGCCAGATGATACAATTGTAGGGGAACTCCTAGTAAACATGTAATTAAGAAAGTCCTAAGCAAATGCTCTTTTGTCAACGTTTTTTATCTAGATTTCTTGACATTTTACTACACTTACGGCCAGTGACTCTTCTCATGCATTTTCAGGCTGCTAAGATGGCGGAAGTTGGCACTGCATACTTTACAACTGTAAGGGTATTCTCCTGAGTGGATGCGTTGATGACTTTGAAGGTTCTCCTTGCGATTAAACTGTGCCCCACACTGGTCACAACGGAATGGCTTGCTCTTTGTGTGAATCTTGGCATGCCTGTTCAAGTGCCCACTTCGCTTGAAGCTAGCACCACACTGATTACAAACATGAGGTTTCTTGTCATTGTGAATAAGCATGTGAGCCTTGAGGTCATTGGTTGTTTTGAACTTGGTGTGGCATGTGTTGCAGGCATAGGGTTTTTCAGAGTTGTGGACACGCTTGTGGCTTCGGAGATCACTCTTACGCTTGAACATAGCACCGCAGGCCTCACACTGGAAGGGACGGTCCTTGCTGTGGGTTACCTCATGGCTCTTTAGATAGACCAACACCCTAAACTTCTTCCCACAAACATTGCAAGCATACGGCTCACCATCTTTGTGATATGACAGAACATGGCGCTTTAGGTTGATTGACTGAATGAAGCGAGCATCACAAATATCACACTTGAAAGGTTTCTCACCTGTGTGTGTGCGAATATGAATTTTCAATGCTGAGTTTACATTACAATTCTTTCCACAGTACGAGCAAATGTAACTCTTCACCTTCTTGGCATTCAGCTGACGCTGCCTATGTGCCTCTAGATGTTCTGAGAGATCTGTATTGTCTCTGAATACCTTCCGACATTTTTTGCACTTGGCATGAATGTTCCTGTAGTGGCTCTGCAATTCACTGTGTCCTTTGCATATAACATCATCGCAGAACTGACATCGATATTCCTTCTTCACTTTTATAGCAACATCAGTGACAGTTTGCTTTGCTTTCAAAGCACACTGCCTAATTGAGATGACTCGCTGAGAGGGCGCCCTTGGTTCTGGAGATTTCTTAGGTTTCCTAGCTCTGAGACTGACAGCCTTCAAAGCAGCTTTGGTTTCCATTTTCCTAGGAGGCGCTTGATCTTTGCTTGCTGTGCCATATCTTGTTTGCCTTATGGGACGGAGAGGCAGTTTCCTCAGGGATGTTCTTGGGACAGGAAACTTTGATGATTGCTGATTTTCGGCATCACTGACATTCTTTATGTTCTCAGCTCCTCCATCATCAAGGTCATCAGTATCTGAAGACATCTCTGCTTCATCTGATGGGAGATTTCCTTCTGCAGAGAATAAAGATCAAACTGTGATATCAAAATGTAAGGACAAGAAGAACAATAGAACAAAAAGCCATCAGATTCCATTTCAATTCACACATTCGTAAGGGGTTTGACTGAAATCCATATAGGCTAGTCCTGCCAAAGAGCTATGGCATCCCAGGTTGAAAAATTTGAAAACCTGTTTCCTGAAACAGGAACAAAATGCTCAACACAGGAGACTGATCATGAGAAAGAGACTGAAAGTGGCTAAATAGCCATCTAAATTTGTAATTGCATAAGTTAAATCTGAAATACTAATTGAAGGGCAATTCCACATGGAAAGCACAAAATCAGATTTCTAGGTAAAAAAAAAAAAACACTTGATAGTCCTGAATAGCCAAATCCTTAAATCAAAAGCTAGAAGAAAAAAAAAGAAATTTCACCATCTTAATAAGTGTTCGTATACTGCAGGTTTCATTTTACATGGGATTTTTTGCTATTTCAAAGTGACACCATTTTCTGGTAATTCTGTTACTGAGGTACATATACCATAATATCATGAATATAAGTCAAAAATTGTTGGAATGAAAGTTTGGTTACCATTACATCAACAGTTGCCAAGTTCTGCATCATAAGAGAGTTCTTGCAGGTAAATTTTAACATATGTAGGTAGATAAAACAGAGTGAAAAATATTGGTCATATATTTTGCATCAAAGCATTTTTCAGCTCAATAGAATCGCGATGATACTCTACCAGATCTCACTGAAATTCTGTTGATTTAGCATTTAATCGGGTCAGGAGCGAGGCAACATAGAGCATGGTACAGCATTTTCTCGAGCAAGATAAAAATTTTATTGAATAGTACATGATTGGTCCAAGGTCTATGCCGCTAGTCCAGGATTGGTCCGTTCCTAAATCACATCACGCGCATCCCTCAGCCTCAGGCTGAGCACTCGCCACTGTGATGTCACTGAAGTAACCAAGCTTGGCAGTTCAAACAGCAGCGGCACACAGCAAGAATGCTAGCCCATTGCACCCAGGCTCAAGCTCGCGCATATACTGCTAGAGTGACTTTCACCACAAAAATTGGCTCAAAAAAACCTTTACTATCATCTACTAATACAATGTGCATCAAATGAGTTTTGAGTTCAATGTCAGTGCCAAATATCCAACTCCACAATCACCCACTTGACTTATATTTCAAAACTCTAATTGGGTCAGGAGTGAGGATGAAGTAAACAAGGGTAAAAATGAGTCTTAAAAATGACCAAAAGTTCATCACATTTGAACAAGATAAAAAGTATTTAAATCTGAACAAAAATAGTAAAAAATATATGTCAAAATAAAGAATAAAATACCAATGGGAAGGACAATTACATTAACCCATTCATGACAGGAATTATTTAAAGCCTTATTTGATCAGCTTTTATTCTTCAAATTGGCAACACCAACATTCTTATTTTATTGCTACATTTTTCTTATAAAACGTCATGTATCTGAAATGAATAAAAATTGACAGAAATTATGATGAGAAGTCAAGTTGCCAATTTCCAGGGGAAGACGGTGATTTTATACCTTCTATCACATTGCCAATTTAGGGATTTTAATGCTTATTTTCCTTTAAAAGAATTTCAGCATCAAACAACGAATATTGACGCAACCAAAATGGGAACAGTTTGTATAGAATTTTTTGCTCTTTCTGCTCATGTATTTGGTATGATTTTTAGGGCTTTGCATCAGAAGATATTAGGCCAAACCACAAAATGTGGACCTCTGTCATGAATGGGTTAACTGATCGGCAGTGTTCTCAATTCAGCAAAAGTTTCTTGACCCCTTGCACATATGTCTAAAACTCTCGTGAAATCTTGCGAGCGCAAGATTCAACTTTCAGTGAACATGAACCTACATAAAAAGTGCTCTTTCAGCTCATTAACGCACGCGCTGCGGTCTGACTGTAACAGGCCTGTGGAAGCTGATTTCCAGTATTACTACCATCGCCGAGTTCTTCTTCTTCTTTTCCTCCTTCAATCTCTCCTACCTCTCCATCATCATCAACATCGCTGTCACTAACCGAATCACTTTCTTCACCAAGCTCTATGTCCATATTTAATTCAACTTCCTCATCTGCAGCCAACATTTTGATCTTTGAGCCTTGAAAGTTCAACGCAAAAACTGTGTAAGTTTCCAATGTAGAATACACGAAACAGAGCTCTGTTTAGTCTAGTTTGCCAATTATGTGATGTCACAAATCTTGACACTCCATGGAGGACAACTGAAGGCTGAAAATCAGGGTCTCAAAAATATCTGTTTGAAAGATGATAACTGCAGGCTCCAAAGAGATCTTGACAAGGAAGTAGTTATACCGAATCAGTAAAGCTTCCCCTTCGCAGTAATATGAATTTTGCTGTAACTTAAAATACTTTTGACTCTTCAGTTGTCTACTTTAATGTGTTAAACACTGGTATGGTTTATGAACTACATGTACCATGTGATAGTCCTGAGAAGCAATGTTGGGATTGAAACGATGATTGTTGAGTCTGTAGAGGAAGGGAGATATAGAGGAGATGACGAACAGTCAAGATGTCCAAAATGTTGAACCTCCCCCTCTTTTTAATCAGTGTACTAGTCCTTTCATGACTTCACCCACTCATAAAAGATACATCTCATTTTATTTCACCCTATGTATATCTCCCTTCTTCTCCTCATTCAACTATCTTTCTTTCAAACCTAACGGTCGTCCTTCTCTGGGCTTTCCAAAGGTGATATATAAACCGTACCATTGTTCTTGATACCATGCAAACTTCAACCTTCAAGGAACATCTGTACTAGATGAGTGGTGACAGAAAAATTGTAGGCCTATACATATTCCGTAGAACACTGTCTTTAAGATTTATCTTAGATTAAAAAGTTTCATGACTTTTGTATTGCGAATATTGATTTAGATCTAATCCTGATTACTGATGTGGATTCGGTAGGTCTTTTTCTACAGAAAATCTAACTTCATATTGATAAAATCTATTTCAAAGAAGAGTAGATCTAGAAGGAATTTTCATTCACTATTTCATTCAGCCTCATTGCAAAGCAACAGTAGTTCTGTGTTATCAATATCATACATTAGACCAAGAAGTGTTCGTCCAGATTGATACGTTGCAACATATTGATGTTCTTAAGTTTGAGTTTCATAACTGTAATAGTTGGAAATTTTGTGAGTTCAAGGAAATTTAAGTGAATTATTCAAGTTATTAAAAAGCAGCATTGAAACTGGATCTTACTAAACTGGTAAGTCACTTCTACTTAACAGTTTCTCACATAAGACCTAAATCTATGACTATGTTAATTGTTAACAATGTCAATACGGACTAGATTTATTTTTTAAAGTGATATTATCAAACGACAACGACAAGCTCTATCAGATACAACAAACAGAATCAGAATCAGCTGCAAAACAGAGAAGTAGCATTTTTTTGTTATTTTGAATAAATCTGCATATTTAATGATTTACACATTTCCGAGTACAAGTTAGGAACCCCTCCCCTAGCTAGCTTTATCAGTGAGAGCAATAAGAATCAAAATCGGCCATTAAATGGCAATGACGAGGCAAATTCATCACTTTAAGCATATTTGACATTTGGCCTACATGTGACACTGTAACACTGAGGTCGCTGTAAGGCATACACCATTCAAATTAGTTACAAATGGGCTTACAGTTTAAAAGTAACCAACTCAGAAACTTGCAAGTAAGTTTTAACATTTGACCTCATATGACCTCTGACCTGCATATGTGATCATTGACCCCCAAGACCTCACCTATTTTTATCAGTCAGAGCAATCTCAGAATCAAAATTGGCCAAGAAATGACTAAGAAAATTAAAATTTTGAGCACATTTATTCAAGTTTCATGTGCATGGTAGAGCCCACATAAAAACTATAAGAAGGTGGCTGTATTTGACCCCGTAAAAAGCAGCACACTGGGGGTCCAGATTTGACAATGATAGACCTCTCAACCAAACTTGAACGAAATCCGTCAAGAAATGTGGCCAGTAGAGTGCACACAAGCACACCCTCCAAAATCAGCCTTTTTGCGTATAAAGACATAACAAGCGCGACCACCAAAAGTTCTCTAAAGGCGATTATATTTTCTCATGATACACCTCTATACCAAATTTGAACAAAATTCATCAAGAAACATGGCCAGTATCGCGCACACAAG
Organism: Echinometra lucunter; assembly: GCA_029962745.1. Classification (NCBI taxonomy): domain Eukaryota; kingdom Metazoa; phylum Echinodermata; class Echinoidea; order Camarodonta; family Echinometridae; genus Echinometra; species Echinometra lucunter. The sequence continues at coordinate 7,168,257 of CM057159.1, read as the reverse complement.
AATATGACACAAGCGGATGCAGCGGACGTGGCGGTGGTGGCGTAACACTGCTGAATCCAAAGTATCCTCTGGCATAATGTCGGGGGATATAATACTGCACATGACTCGGTTGTGCATTAGTTATATAATATTGGATGCCCGTGAGGTCAATACATGGAAATATTGGACAAGATAAGCCAACAAACTGGACGCGTCAAAGACGAGTCCAATATTGTTTGTATATCAAGTTCAATATATCCTGTTTGGCCGAATTACAACATCCAATATCATCATTATTATTCCAATATCAATAATTCCAACTTTTAGCCATTTATTTCAGAAATTACATACATGTAGTTTGAATGATGTGATGTGCAAAGTTACACGATTTCGATTTTTTCTTTTTTTTTAATGTTGGTTAATCCATTATTCCCATGTTCTTCGCCAGCCTCAAGTCTTCTTACCTCTCGCCGACTCAAGCCCCTTGGGGGGGGGGGGGGGGTACTCAACCCCAAAAGTGGTAGGTATGTGCCGCGGGCAAGACAAAAAACGGGGGCTTTGGAACAGGCTTATTGTGAAAAGGAGGGTCTTCGGAACGGGCTTCGGAACTACAAATGTTTGTGAAAACGGGGGTCTTTGGAACGGTTTGCCTGTGTGCGAGTGCGTATGTATCCCTATGGAACGGGCATACGTGCATGCAGCTAGCCGCGACATGGGCGCCGGGTGCGCTCGCGCAGAGGCGATGGTCGGACAGCGCTCTGCGGGCTGCTTTTCACCAAAAATGCAGCTCATTGCAGCGGATCAATGTGGCCGGAACGGTGAAACGAAAAACATGCGAAGCTTTGGAACGGATTTCTTTCTTCTTTTTTCTCGATAAAAAGAAAATGCTATGCTTTGGAACGGTTTTTTTGTTCTTGTTCTCAATCAGATAAAATGCTATGCTTTGGAACGGAAATTTGAGTGTAAAAATGGGGGTCTTCTCCGCGGCACATACCCACCACACATTATATACTGAGTGCCCCCCCCCCCCCAGGCTCAAGCCTCCTCATGTCTTCACCAACTCAATCCTCTCACCTCTTCTGGTTTACAGTCCTTTTTAGGACTTCACCCAGTTTTCGAAAGATACTCTGCCCTCCAACTTTCCTACTTTCTCGCCTCTCTATTTCACCTCCATCTATGAGTGGATAATTCTTATGACTGGGCACACTGGGAACTTGTGACGTCATTCGCCTTGCAACTTTTAGTATTTACAGATTTTCATTCCATTATGCTTTGTGAGTTTTCTTCCTCTTTTTCGAAGTGGTAAGTTGTATTTTCTATGAACAAAGTGATAATTAACTGACATCTAAACATGGACAGAATGGAATTCACTACCTGAAAATATAGTAAATACTCAAGACCCAAAACTATTCAAATCTAAGCTGGAACAATATTACCAATAGCAATATTTAATTATTTTTGCGCACACCCACGACTCGTTCTACTCCACAGGAGTGTTGAGTCGTATTTCTTCAGATTCAGAATAAAGAGTTCAGATATATAACAAGATAATTTTGCTGGTTCCAACTCTTTATATTTCTTAGATATTTTTTTTTTCAATCCTGATATAACGAGGCAACTTACCCTCAGTCATAGAGTTACATGAAAATATAGTAAATACTCAAGACCCAAAACTATTCAAATCTAAGCTGGAACAATATTACCAATAGCAATATTTAATTATTTTTGCGCACACCCACGACTCGTTCTACTCCACAGGAGTGTTGAGTCGTATTTCTTCAGATTCAGAATAAAGAGTTCACATATATAACAAGATAATTTTGCTGGTTCCAACTCTTTATATTTCTTAGATATTTTTTTTTTTCAATCCTGATATAACGAGGCAACTTACCCTCAGTCATAGAGTTACATGGAACTAAATGCCCTCAGCTCAGTAGGGCTAGCTGTCCGACCTCAGGTACGTCCAACCCCCCAACCCAGAGGACGAGTGGTTGACCAACCAAGGTCATATATAATTATGCATGCGCAATTTTTGTAAGTTTTGCACCTGATATATTAAAAAGCAGCGCAGCTCATGCATACCAATCAGTGATGCTGCTGCGAGCAAGCTGCTGTACGCTAGCGGGCATGAATTATGCATGCTCAGCTCACAGCTAGTGCAACACTAGCAGGTCACTGAATGTAAAACACACTGAATAAAGAGTAGTGGAGAACATTACAGTAGGCCTATATGTATTTTCATTCATCAAGCAACAAAATACAAACAAAAATATATTGAGTGTCAATACTTTAGAAAAGGCGCAACACGGCACGGCCGCTACTGCTTGACTCGCGCGTGACTCAGCGCCGAGTCACAAGTCACGGTTTCTGGGACCGAGTCCGAGTCCGAGTCCAAGTGAGAAAAACTGGACTCGAGTCCGAGTCATCAAAAATGTATACTTTGACTGTGTACTGCAATATTTCTTTCTTTCAGTCAAACAATCAGAAAGAGATAGAATTGTGAGATGATTCTGGTTCAGAGTTTTATGAATTCAGTGCGCATACTACTCGATGTACCCATGTTATATGCTCTGATGGCAGCAGGGGCTACTACTACTAAAAAGAGAACAATCACAAGTTTTAAAATGAGCAATTACCATCAAATGATCGAGAGAGTTGAATAAAGCGTTCACACATAGCCCGGTTTGCCTGGTGCTTGATCTCTGACAAATCAAACTTCTCAGCAATGGCAATGATGTCCATGCAGTTATCCGAGCTGGTCTGAAGCTTCAGGAAATTACAGGCTGCTTCCTTAACCACTGGCACCTTCAAGATGATTCCTATCTCCAGCCACATCTCCACAGTTCTCATGCTGATATCAAACTTCCCTGTGTATGCAAACTCAAGAAACATGTGGAAGGATGTGGCAATAAGCTGCGGAAGTTGGACAGGCTTCTTAAGCAGATCTGGATTGCGACCCCCAGCAGGAAGGTCCTGGTATATGCCCTGGAAGAACTTACTGCATGCTATCAGAACAGCCCAGTGGGCATTGAACTGCAGGTCTTGTATGCTGATGACAGCATCACAGAGGCTTGGGTACTGGCGCCAGCATTGAGCCAACATCTCCAGGGCTTTGCTGCTATGATTCAGGGCCTCGTAAATGTGGCTCCCATTGTCACCCTGTGTGATCTGGAAAGATGTAGATGTCATGGTGAATCTTCAGGGTGTGGAACTGGACAGTCCTTATCCTTCAAGAGGCCAAAGATATCTACCAAGTGGGGGGGGGGGGGGGGGGAAAAAACACTGATCAGCAAGTAAACATTTGCTCAGTATAAAGGTGTGTGGGAACAATGCAAGAGTGAATGGAAATCCCCTGTGATTTTAGAATAGGCCTAAAAAATAAGTGAAATAAAGATCATACAATGCATTCTTACCACCTAACAAACAAGGGTCTGGATCCAGAGGGTGGGGGGCGGGAGTGGGTTATGTCTCATTGTGGCCTGTACAACACCTGTGTACATCACTTTCTGAAAAGCATCCTAAATGAGGATTTCAGGAGTGATTTTGATACCCTAAACAGAGAAACAATTCAGATTTTTATACCCTTAACAGGGAATTTATATATTGCATGGTATTTTACACCTTATTCAATGATTGCATCATCACCTCTGAATTTGATACCCTTTTCCTTGATTTTTGCTGTTTTTGATACCCTAAACGTGTAACGTGTCTGGTGTTGAAAAAAGGACACTTTTAATGCATTTTCATGGGCCCAGATGATATGAGACATATTCCCCAAGGCCTGGATATCTCAATCCACTAATCCAGAAAAGAATTACATGTATGGGTAGTGGTGAATCCAACTCCAAAAATTAATCCAGTTTGCTAGAAAATCTTTCTTTTTTTCAAGTAATCAAATCAAATCAAATCAAATCAAATTTATTGAAATAGAATCCACAACTTTAGATGATCATCAATGTAACTAAAACAAATTGTTGGAAAGGTCCAACCCAACAAAACATGCGGCGAGACATACCACCACTTTTGCTACTCTGTCTCACACATGAAACAGGGAACACTACTTTCTTATTGTCAGCAATATTCCCCGCACACATGTAGGCCTACATGATTGCAAGATTATCTAATATACACTGTAACCTTGCAGTCATGTCAGTGCTCCACACTCTAACCCTCACTTTAACTCTAATCCTAAAATCCTACCCTAACCCAACCCTAACCCTAACCCTAAAACCTAACTTTAATCCTAATCCTAAAAAAAAATTGGACAGTTTTTGAAGAGCACTATCCTATGTACATACCTTTCGCTCACTTGTGGAAAGTTATATAATACTGCAACCTAAATTTGGGACGCTCTGAGGGCACTCCAAGAGCACCCCAAATCTAGGGCCTCCCAATGCATTTATACGCCATTCAGACCACCAAGCTGCATGCAGAACTGATGCACATCACTCATAGGCCAGAAGGCAGAACCCCTCAGCCAATTGCTAAACTATGATGCGAGTCCACATCGTTTGAAACTATGTTCATACCTCTTGCTCACTCTAGGCCTACATGGGTGCAAGGTTATCTAATACCCTTTTCATACTGCAGGCCTAAATTTGAGGCGATCTGAGAGCACTCCCAAGAGCGCCCCAAATCTGGGGCACTCCAATGCTTTTACACGCCATGCAGACCACTGAGCTGCATGCGGAACTGGTGCACATCAAAGATCACCTGTAGGCCAGAACCCCTCATCTAATTGCTTTACTATGACATGAGTCAACATCTTTTGAAAGTGAATTGAAATGACACCAAATAAAGAAGAAAAACAGAATTAGACTTACCAGCACATTGTTTCGGATGCTGCATCCTCCCATCATGAACACATACATGTACCTGCCAACCCTGAGAGCCAAGAAACAGGAACAAATTATTAAACTGCCCATTCAAAGAAAATCACAAATATGGAAAATAATGTATCTTTTGAAACTGGGAGGCCTACAGAGAGCAATAGCATAAGTTTCACGTCATCTTCACATTAGGTGATTAAACTACATGAATCTTCGACCACGCGTGGTCGAACTTTATGCCTCCACCATTACCAAATCAGAAATAAATGGCACTTCATATTTATTTATTTTCATTTATACAATGACATCTTTGACCTTGACCTCTGACCTTGTGAACCCCAAATCTAATGAGAGCATTGCCCTTTCCATATGCATACATGAGCCAAGTTTGTTCAACCGTCAAATGGTTACTGAGTTATCACAAAAATGCAACCATTTCTATGTACATAATGACCTCTATGACCTTTGACCTTTGACCTTGAGACCCCAAAATCTAATCAGATTATTGTCCCTCACATATGCATACCTGTGCCAATTTTGAGGTTGATCGGTCAAATGGTTGTTGAGTTATGGTGAAAACAAACCATTTCTATGTACGTAATGACCTCTTTGACCTTTGACCCCAAAATCTAATCAGATCATTGTCCCTCCCATGTGCATACATGAGCCAAGTTTGAAGCCAATCTGTCAAATGGTTCCTAAGTTATCGCAAGAACGAAAACAGGACGGACGGACGGACGACCCGAAAACATAATGCCTCCGGCAACCACCTATGGTGGGCGTAGGCATAAAAATAATACAAATAAAACCACCTCCCAGCATCTGGGATAAGAGAATGAGTTGCCAGAAAGAAAAACTATGTATTAATGATGTCATGAAGTGCATCAATCTTGCCCAAGCAGATGACGTCCCAAAACAAATGAACATAATAAACAATGCAATTATTTCTCAAGTTATAAAGTGTTTAGTGTATTTGAACGTGACCGTATTTCTCACCATTCTAAAAGGGAATTAAAACTGATTCTATTCAATACATAACACTCGTACAAGTCTTCAGAGGTTAGCATATCCCAGGTGTTCAGGCAGTGGAATCACACAAAGGAATTCAAAGTAATTTAAAATTCAAATGAAATACATCCAGACATGCTCGGCATGCTGGTCGTATAGGTCTAGAGACTTGCAACACTCGCACCTCCATGGGCAGGCCTGATGTTGGACGTACTTCAGAAAAAGTTTGCTGGTGTTGCCTTGCATGTCTTGGCGACATGGCTCAACATGAACGTGGCCGAAGCCCCGTTCCATTTCTTCCAGACTTGTGTAAAAGGCTGGATTTACATGGCAAGCAAAGTGACATTCCCTTATGTCACTTATGTCAACATGCCGACTGAGTTTTGGGATCGCAGTATCCGATTCTTCTCTTCTGATTTGTTTTTCAGAAGCCCTTCTTTTTCATCATAGATGAAATAGACCACTACAGTGTACATGACTGTACACTGTAAAATGGTAAAAAAATATGCCAGTTCCTCAAACTTATTGGTATAATCAGGGAGATTGGAGTTTCAAACTCCCATCTCCCTGGTATAATTGACCGAAAGTGCGGTTAAGGCGAATTGATGCTTTCTACTCAATGAAAAGTGTGAACTGGCCTGGATATCCAACAATACATGCTCATATGCATGGCCCAAAAATTACAAACCAAACAAAAAAAAAAAAAAAAAAAAAAAAAAAAACCAACAAACAAACACCCTAACTGAAAAGGGGTAATGAATATGAGCAACATCTCATTAAAATGTTCCAGTTTTCCACTCCTTTCCTTTCAGGGAAAACTATACAATCAAATGAAGGCCACATACTCTTCGTGAACTTCTCGGTGCTTGCATTTATGTTTTGCACATCGAGCAATTCTGCATTTACAAAGTATCGGGGAATCATACAAGAGAAATGATGGGACCTTTCTAAAGTCCAATTTGAATCCTCAATACAGGATTTGCAGCCATGTCAAAGACGGTGAATATCCTAACCAGTGAAATAAAATAATCACGGATGTACATGCATGACCCCTACAATTAATGTGTATGTGACAAAGATTCGCTATTCATGATAAAGAACCTACATCGTCAACCAAAATAGTCAATGTAGAGAGTCGATGTATATCAAATGCACGGATCTCCATGCTACCGAAAGACAGTGGCTCATTATATTCTTGCTTCTTTGTCACGAAAAACCTTGTTTTCGCACATGGTGTAATGACTGAGGAAGATTCTTTTAGATGGACCACCAACACAACCTTTGGATTTCTCACATAAGTCTAAAATTTTTAAAGGGAGACTTTGTGATCTGCAATTCTCCTTTGGAGAAATAGGCATGATTATGAGCTATGGCTTAATAGCCTTATTGAATCTAATGCCGTGAATATTAAATTATTCAAGACCTTAACAAACCAATATTATGATGCACAGCAGAGGCAGACCATTGTACTGTTCATGCAGCCACTCTAAATTAAAAAGAAAAAACTGAGAAAAAAAAAGTAAACTCATATTTATTAAACCTTTCAGATTTATAAAGTTCTGATCACTTCAAGAGATGTATTACTTAACATTATGAAGCTTTGAGATGTAAGCTTTTCAATGCCGTGATTCTTAGAAAGTAAATAGATAAATAAGGCCTTCTTCAAGTTGCCAATTTACTATGGCGTTCAACGCTTAATTCTCGTCGGCTATGGTGATGCGGTGTCCATTTTTTTAAGCAACATCCATGCATGAAAGGACATACCTTTGATATTCCCTCAAATAATTCATCCGAGATAACATCTTGAATATGTTATCACCTGCACTGTGTGCATCGAAAAGGATTGACGAATATCCTAAGCAACAAAAAAGCCCTTGTTTGTTTACTCATTAAAAATCAATACAATGACATGCATTCTGTCATAATATGGCTTGGAAGTGCATTTATGCACTGCATTTCACTGAACCAAACACTGAAATTTCTACATCGTAAGAATGCTTTATGCACAACCGTTTCCCTAAGCATGTTTAGAATACTTTTGTCGTGTTCTATTCATGAGCGAAAGAAAACTTTCGAACTCTTGCATCATTTTAAAAAGAATCTCAAACATGTTGAATGCTTGTTTTGTGTGCGACCTGTGTCTTTGGTACTCAAATCAATTATCCAGAACCCGTGGCTTTTAATTTCGCCACTGTCTCCAATGCATTATCGAACAAAGGGAGAATACTTGAATGTGTATATAAACCCTTAATTTTAATGCAAGGTACTTGACCGCTTTAGGCATATTTTGACATCTTTCATTTCATTTTATCACGGACGGACTTGCTCCAGCCAATTATGCATGACTGTTTTCCAAGCAAGTTAAGTTTGTCTTATCACTGGTGGTACAAATACACTGCTATAGCTTGCTGAGTGTAGTTTCATGTTATAACATTACCCACTGATGATATCCATTCATCACATAATTTGACTGGGTACAGCGATTCCTTCGTATAATTTTGCAAATATTAACTGCTCACTGAATGATAATCATGATTAACAATGATTAACATTTTGACTCGATAATGATCACATGCCAAGTCTGACATTGGCAATATTGTGTGAAAGAATAATATCGTTTGACTCGAAAGGAAAATTATACAATTTCAGTGTTTGAATGTTTTCTGCTTGTAAACAGCAGCAGCAACAACAATAACAACATGATGATGATTTTAATCAGCTATTGCTTGATCTGTTGAATGGTTTATTGTACATACAGTACGTTTTTGCATCGAGATGAACAGATGAAAGAAATAGCTTATCTTCTGCGATGAGATGATTCATTGCATTGCTGCTCCATTTTTCCGGAACATATTTCCTCCTAATATCGGTTCAGTAGATACTTTGGAATGTTTGAAATAAAACTTGAAAACGGTAATCCTTTCTCTCTTAGTTGGTTTCATTATGCGCCTTGGAATCTTTTTGATGCGATATATCAGGTATATGGCGCAATACAAGACAGTTTAAATATTATGACATCACTCAAGAATAGTCATTCTGGCGGGTTACTCTTTTATTATGGAAAGTTTTCTTTTTATTCTCAACACATATTGGACTGAAATGACCATGTGCGTCAAAGCCGTCAATCCGTTTCATAATTTCAGATGGACTCTGTCCAAAAACTTGCTGACTAGACCAGTTGGTGCAATAAATTATTGCTTATTTTCAACAATTTTCCTTGCTTCCGACACACATTAAATGTTATATATTCATCATCCTCTTGTTCGTCTGTAAGAATATTATACAGCATGATTTGTGCAAGCAAAATATTCATGTTCAGTGATACTGTATCAAAATAAACACAAAATACCAAAAGGAGCATAAACAAAAGCACTTAAACCCAAGTGCCGAACGTTACAATGAATTCTACTTTGCTCATTTTGAGCCCCCACTGATAAATAAACTTTAAAGAAGACCACTCATCTTATCTGTCGGATAATGATACGGCAGTATTTCCTGCTCCAGACATACCTAGTTCACCCTTTTTGTTTTAAAAACGTCAGCACTTTAAGTTGCCTTGATTCAGGGGCCTTTCTTTGCTTGAACAAATAAAACAGTCTCGCTTGTCTATGATATGAGATTATTCTTAGAATTTTATCTCATATTCCATTGAAAGAAGATCTCAATGACAAACATAGATGTTTGCATCTTTCATTTTGCAGACCTTCTGTACGTTCGTTGATTTGAAGGTAGTCATTATTTTCAGACATGAGTAAACCAAGATTTGTTCGCAACAAAATTTCTTCATTAAAATCTGCATAATGAAAATTGAATTTATGAATATGATTTGGTCAATCGTAATTATGGCACAATAAAAATTGACATGGCAACATAACAATTTTGTTTTGCAAAAGCTGTCATCAATATTTGATGTGAATGGAAATTATTACCTGATAACTTTGGAATAAGAATGTAGGCGTCAAACGAATACATTCCATATCACCCTTTTGTTTCGTTAATTGAACTCAACGGCATGTATTTGCGGGAATCAAAATGATAAGAAACACCAAATACGAATTACCTTATATCTCTTGTGATGTAATATATTCTCATTACTTGTCAAAAGTAATCAACACTGAATCAACTAAGTTGTCAAACTCTTTGAGCATACTTCTCGCATCAGTGCACATTATCAAATTAAATATTTTTTTATATATAATTAACGTTCTCCTTGACCATTGTACCAGTGAAACTGAAAAATAGCTAATGTGCTTAAGTGATATCTATAAAATGCAGTATCAATACTGTACTGAAGAAAGCAGAATATAAAGAAAATATCAAAAGAACAATTGTAATTATTTCTCCTAAATCAATTGAACATGGTATAGAGTTAAACAAATGAAAGGAATGATCTTGACACTTATCATTATGATTAAAATGAATCAGATGAACTTCACCATGTTCACAGCTTTAAAAGGGCAATCAAGTTTTCCATGTATGCATGGAAAAGCGTCATCTTCTGTGATTGGCTGCTTTGAAGATGCTAACCTCTGAAGACTTGTACGAGTGTTGTGTATTAGAATTCCTAAATTATACAAATAATAATGAACTATGATTAGAATTCTATTTAATAATAAGACATACAACTCGAAGAGGTCCCGCCCTTTATAATCTTCTCACATTGTTGCGGTTTTCCCTCCCTGATTCACAGAAGCCGACAACGGTTGCTTTTGTGTCTTCTCATATTTCCTCCAGGGGAAATGTGCAGTATTCTTTATTGTTTCCAAACAACTGTTTTCAGAGCATTCAATCGAATTCATTTCTCCTTTTCTATACATATTTTCACTTTGAAAGATGAATACCACTCGAGACTCCGGCCTTTTATAGGGGTTCGGCCAATACCTCATTTGAATTTTAAATTACTTTGAATTCCTTTGTGTGATTCCACTGCCTGAACATCTAGGATATGCTAACCTCTTCGAACTTATACTTCTTATTATTAAATAGAATTCTAATTATACTTCATTATTATTTGTATAATTTAGGAATTATGATAACTAAAACCTCTTATTTGTAAAAATACAGCTTAAGAGTTAATCATCAGTCAAAGAAACCACAATTTCAAATTGAAAAGCTCGCCGAAAGATAGCATTGACGGTAATTCTTTCCCTCTTGAAACGCTGAACATACCGCAGGTGCGTGCACCTGAAATACAATCGCGCCCTATTTTGTTTACAAGCAAGTGACTCCTTTATTTTTCCAATGCTGTATTTTTTATAAAAATAATGCCATGCACGAGGTTTAGAGTGAGGCAATTTATATTTTCTGTTACAGTGCCAGACAAGAGCGCGGGGATGCGCATTTCTTTTTGCTTTTCAAATAGAAATTATTCAAACTCCATTATGATTAAAAATGAACGTACGACAGAAGCAAAGATTACTTAAACTCCATCATGTCAAGAAAATGAACGCATGATAGAAAATAGAGTATGTGCTCCTGTGGGCGGCCATCCCCTGTGAGCGGCCGGCGGTGAATAAAAACTAAAAATTAAAAAATATTTTTGATATCCCTTCAAAAATTACCTTGGACAGTCTCAGGTAGGTTCTAGTGCACCAAAAAACATACTCAGCGAAAGCAGTAAGCATAATGAGTCTCACTGAATATCATTAGAAGTCGACACCACCAGTCACTGACTGAAAAATGGCAGTTTCTTAACTTTTAAGTTAAGAAACTTTGACATACTTAAGCCAACACTCAAGCTTTATTTCTTCAATTTGATAACTGATTTGATTTTTATTTAAGAGAATGAAGTTCATTGTCCATATTTTGCTGCAGAAATTCTTATTTATACCACCAGAGAAAAAGTTGCATGGGGGTGGCCGCTCACCAGAGCCATTTCTCAAGATGGGTCCTGTGAGCGGCCACCCTATGTAAAACGTGTACAAAATGCAGGTTTTTGTAGGATATTGTACTCTGCAATCATTTTTTTTGTCATGGCATTTGGTAGATCATCACTTTTGACAGATTTTATGGGTTTCTACACAGTATTATTACTTTTCATAAAGTATTGGTGTGTAAAGCATGAAAAACTCCATCATGTCAAGAAAATGAACGCATGATAGAAAATAGATCTAGTGTATAATGATATTTGGCCATATCGCGGTTTCGGAAACCACTCGTTCATTTGACGCACGCACTTGTGTACAAAGAGAATGGAGGTGGAAATAGGAAACCAATGCGTGTGACTGAATAAAGCGCTGCTGTACAAAGGGAACGGTGGTTTCCTATTTCACGATAATGCCTGATATTTTTTATTCATGAATAATTTTAAAGGGGAAAAAATCAATGATTTGAGGTAGATCTAGTTTTCCCGTTGTGCTGCCCAGCACAATGAGATTGCACTCACAACGCTTCTTGGCTGTGTTTCACGAAACCATCATAAGTCTAAGTTCATGGACATCCCATAGAAACGCGTGTTAATTCTACCATTCGCGTTTCAATGGGATGTCCAAGAAGTTGGACTTAGTTATGACGGTTTCGTGAAACGCAGCCCTGGGCGCTTCTGTCTCTAAAAAGGAGGAATGCCGACCCTACCATTATTATAAGAGGCTAACGACGACTAGAGTCTATTAGAGACAGAACACTTCGGTCTAGTCTCGCGTGTGCGCTCGCATTGTGTACAAAGTCTATGACTCATTGTATACCCAATTGTTGGGTGTCCGGACAGGTTGTGTATCCGGACAGTCGATTTTAACCAGCCAATCGAAAAAGTTCACAAGCAAATCTCTTTAAAGTTTTGCATAAAATGTTAGACAATATTATAGAGAACAAATATTGATGATGATTAGCACTAATTAATGCATAGTTTATGTTTAATCCAAAGGCAAAAAAGGCGGCTTCATTTTTGTTACCCGTCCGGACACCCCCCCATCCTATGAGAGTGGAAAGGGTAATCCTGGGTTTTAGGGGTATGGCAGAGTGACCTAACTTCGCGCAGGTCCAAACTTCGCGCACAGGGCCATATCTCAAAAACTAGAAAAGATTGTGAAAAACTGGTAGCACCAACGGAAAGAGCACCCTAAAATTACCCTGGAAGTAACCTTCCTTTTGAAATTAGAGAAGGAATTTTGAAATTATGAATGAAAAATCGGCAAATTTGGCAGCGTTTTGCGTTCGTTCTGACAAAAATTGGACTTGTCGACATGGGTCTAGAATTCCTCTTTTCGAGAGACGATGTCATCAAAATTGTAAGTAAAATATGGTATCAAATTATTCAGAGGCATTTTGCCTTCCTAGTAATGCAATTATCTTACCTTTTATGGATCTCTATTTTGTATTAATCACTTGAAAATTGGCGTGCGCGAAGTTAGGTCTCGTTATTTTTGTAACACTTTTCCAGGTCCAGAGCGGTGCGATACGACATCGAATTTTGCGATCGCGATATCTCGGGAATTCTTCGTAAATAACGTGTTCTTCTTGCGCCCATTTGAAATCTAAAACTTTGTTTTGCCTTTGGTGTCATTTAAATCAGAATAATTTTTGGTAAAAATTGAGAAATTATGGATCAAAAATTGCCTTCATTAAAAAATTAAAATGTGCGCGAACTATGGTCCCCCCATCATATAAATTATTTGCACTTACATTTGACTGCTAACTTCAGCACACCTCTCCAGGAGCCTCCAGGCTAGTTGTGTACCCTAACCCTGACCCTAACCCTTACCCTAACCCTAATCTTTACCCTGACCCTAACTCTAATCCTAATACTAATCCCAATCCTAACCATAATCCTAACCATAATCCATACATGACAGTCTGAAGCGGTGTGCTGAAGTTAGCAGTCAATTGTTGTTGTTGTTGTTGATTTTTACGGCGCTGTCATTCAAAAATGAATATTTACGCCATCTCCGTTGCGTTGTTAAAAATAAGCCCTTTTTGACTTATTGAAATAATTTGTTTTTCTATTAACAGACAAGACAAAGCCTTATATATAAGGAAAGCAAAAAGGGGTATCCTTGAAAATATAAGGCCTTATTTCAGAGAAAAATTTGCAGCGCGCGCAAGCTTTGATACACCTGTCATACGCCTGTAACAGATAACACCTCCTCGCTCATAAAGGCAAAATCTTGCCAGTCCGGCTCGGTACTTCGAGCAGACTTCTCGGTTCAGCAAACCTAGGCAACTCAGAAGCCGCGCGGGGGCGCTCTGTCGGTACGTATAGCGACAGATGCGAGTAATTTCACACGAATTATTATTCTTTCTCTCTTTTTTTTTTTTTAAATTGATATTCATTTTATAAAACTTCGATAAACCCCAATTCAAGGCGGGAAAAGTGCAGTGCAATACATAGACTAAGAAATAAGATACATTTACAGTCTTTAAACTAACAATTCTTTCATACAGATAAACTACGACATGTACGAGAATACATCATAACTATATCCTTTCATACGTATCGACACACTTCAGGAACTCTAAAAGGCTCAAATGATTTTGTTTTTTACGTTGGAGCATTCGTTTAAGCGTCAGATCATTCATACAAACATTGATTTCTTTACAAAAGACCTCTCTAGGAAAATTATATTTCTTGCAGTTCAGGAGAATATGGGAAATGGTTTCGGGTTCCTCACATACATCACAAAGTCCAGTGTCATGCTTTTTCATTCGGAAAAGGTAAAAGTTTAAGTTGCAATTCCCAAGTCTGAGTCTATGAATAATCCTTTCATCTCTTCTGTTTTTGCAGAAGGATATAAACTGTTCGGGTGTAGGTTGTATTTGAAATAAATGTCTACCCTTATCGGATGCTTCCCATTTTGTTCTCCATTTCGTTTGTAGGATTGTGAGTATGAGAGAACGAATTTCATTCTTGGTAAAAGGCATAGTGATGTCAATAGTAGGGTGACAAAGTCCCGTTTTTGCTAACGCATCAACAGATTCATTTCCGCTAACACCACAGTGGGCGGGTACCCATTCCAAGGATATTGCAATTCCATCCTTTTCCAAATGAGTGATCTTATATAAGATTTCATAGATAACTGCTGATGGTATTTTGTTTTTTTAAGGCCTGTAATGCAGAAAGAGAGTCAGACAATATAAGGACTGAATTTTTCGGCTTATTAATGTCTACCCACTCTAATGCCATGTTAATGGCTGTAAGTTCTGCTCTGAATATCGATATAGGGGAGAGGCGAAAAGCCTTTCCATACTTCAGACTAGGAATATAAAAAGCACAGCTAACCATGTTCTTGCTCGTTAAGCAAGATCCATCTGTATATATCATTAAATTATTCTTATATTTATCTAGCATCTCCGATGTTGCATTTTTCAGCTCATGTGGGATACAAGCTGCTTTATTTACAAACTGGTCCTTAACAGTTAATGATATCATGGGAGATGCAAGATGCCAGAAGGGCATACCAGAATAGATAACGATATTGGGCTCTACGTTTTTTTCTAATGTAGAAAAACGAGAAGCCACTGCCTTTTTTCTTTTTTCTTGTGTAGACCTCTCATACTGCCAGCAAGGGCGTAGCAACTGTTTCAATGGATGGTCATAATTTTGTGTTCGAATATGAATTTGGAAGGTGTCGGTAAAATATTGTCTACGTAAGTCTAACGGCATTTCATTACATTCCATTTGCAATGCTTCCAGAGAAGTGGCTATAGGGGCGCCGGTAATGATTCTCAAACACTTGTATTAAATAGAGTCAAGTTTATCCTTCAGGTAATTGGGGGCAGAATCATAAACCATGCAACCATAGTCTATTTTTGATCTTATTAGGCCTTTGTATACCATTAACAAGGTGGTTGTGTCGGCCCCCCAATCTGTTCCTGTTAAGACTCTTAAAATATTCATTCTGGCTTTACATTTATTTATAACATCTTCTATATGTTTTTTCCAAGTAAGTTTTTGGTCGAATTGTATTCCTAGGTATTTGAAAGACTCCTCTAACCGTAATACATTACCCGCAAGTAATATACGAATAGATTTAACATTAATTTTCTTATAGGTGAATACAACTATACAAGACTTTCTGGTGGAGAGGGTCATACCCCACATATCACTCCATTGATTCACAGAATCCATAGCTTTTTGAATTTTTTTTTTAGCATAGGTGATATTCCTATTTGAAAACCATATTGCCACGTCGTCGGCATAAAAGGACATATTTACTCCAGAGGTATTATGGCTTAAATCATTAAGCATGATGTTAAAAAGTGTGGGACTTATGACACTTCCTTGGGGAACTCCATAATCTGAATGGAAAACATTAGACAAGGATTTCCCTATCTTTACTTGAATTGTTCGGTTGGCAAGAAAACTTTCAACCCATGCTATTAAATTTCCGTGAAAGCCTAGTACTTGCATTTTATAAATAATGGCTTTTCTGTACAGAGAGTCATATGCTTTCTCAAAGTCAAGGAAGCAAACGATAGCTGCTTCTTTATTTGCCAGACCTTTTTGAATGTCATTCTCCAATTGGACTATGGAGTCCATTGTGCTCCGGTTTTTCCTAAAACCATTCTGACATTGGGATATGATATTAAACTTTTCTAATATCCATATCAATCTACTATTGACCATACGTTCCATAAGTTTGCACATGATGGAAGTCAAGGAGATAGGTCTGTATGAACCTGGGTTGGAAGGATCCTCATTACGTTTCAGTATAGGAATAATAATAGAATGAGTCCATCCTTTTGGGAAAGCAGAAGTTTCCCATATCTTATTAAAAACATTTAATAGAAATCGAAGGGCACAATCAGGCAGATGGGATATCATAGGCTGACATATCATATCCGGTCCTGGAGCTGAATTCTTCATTGCTGCTATTGCATCAACGAGTTCTTTTAAAACAAAAGGCTCGTTCACTACTTCATATTTGCTTTCAGCATCAATGCTTCTCTTTTTGTCTTCTATAAAAGACTTTGTTTTCTGAAAAGAAAGAGATTGGTTAGGAGAAAAACTGGTATAAAGGGTGGCCAATTCATTGGCTTTTTCTTTATTCTCATTTAAAATCTGACTGCCATCTTCTATCACAAAGGCAGGGAAGTTGTCCTTCCTTTTGGTAAAATTCGAGTTCATCTGTTTGATTTTATTCCAGACTTTACCAGTAGGTGTGAATCTATTTAGCTTTTCACAAAAATGTTTCCAGTATGTATGCTTTGAATTTCTTATTGTTTTTTGAGCCAGTGCCCGTTTCTCTCTATAATTCTGTAAGTCTGTAAACAACAAAGATTTCAAAAATTTGTTTTTTGCTTTATTCCTTACTTTGACCACCTTTTTACATTCCGAATTCCACCAAGGGGTAGGTCGGCATTTACGACCTCCATTTGGTTTAATTCGGAACATATCATTTGTAACGTCAAGTACATTTTGAATAAAGAAATCATATTGCTTCTGCAAATTTGTAGGAGTTATACTGTATTGACAAAATACTGAACATATCCTCTCACTATATGCTTTCCAGTCTGCATTTATGAAAGACCATGTCATACCGCTATCATTATTTTCAGATTTGGAAGATTGTTCAAAACTTTTGCCCACTTTGATATTTATACTGATGACGAAGTGGTCACTACCGTGGTTTTCCTTCAAAGCATACCACATGCATCGTGTACCCATATCTTTTGAGACAAAAGACAGGTCAAGGCAAGACATATTTCCGTTATGCGGATTCAAACGAGTTGGTGATCCATCGTTCAAAATTACGAGTTCGTTATTTATTAAAAAATCTTCTACTAATTCTCCATTTCTATCCGTTACATTGCTACCCCATAGGGTATTGTGGCTATTGAAGTCTCCACATAAGAGAATTTTTTTATTGCATTGTTGAAGTAAAGTTTGTAGCTTACATGCAGATAAACGTGCACATGGGTTATAAAAATTTACCACTGACAGAACATATTTTTTCAGATATAAATCAACCTGTTGATATTCTTCCGATGAATCATTATAAACAGCTATGAATGGAATTGACTTATGTATATATATGGCGCATCCACCGCCAGCCGTATTTCTATTTTTCGTTACAATATGATAGTCAGGAATATAGACTATGTTTTGATCGTTGAACCAGGTTTCCTGAATGCAAATAATACGAGTTACATTTCCTAATTTGTTGTTATAAATCAAATTATGTACAAAATCGTGTCCATGGGCGTTGAAGCTTTGTGCATTCCACTGTAAGACATTCAAAGTATCAGTCACACTGACGTTTTATGCAACAGTTCATGGATGTTTTGAGCTGTTACCGATTGAATATTAAGAAAAGTCTTTGCGGCATTAATGACAAGCTCCGTTTTGTTGGATGCTGTCGTCTTAAGATCCAAATTGGTTAGGATGAATACAATAAAGGAGAGGAAATTCGTAAAATCAATTTGTATAGGCAGGTTACTGCATTCAGGAATTTCCTTATGTGAGTTTGGTGTTTCGGGGATCTTTTCTTGCGTTTTTGATTGCACTTTCTTTTCTGGGCCACTGGCATGCACAGTTACAGGAGGCGGGATTTCTGTGGGCACATTTTTTCTTTCACTGGCTGGCTGTTTAGTTCCAACATTACTTTCTGGTGTGCTCACGTCATCCTTCTTTTTGGTTTGACATTTCAAAAGTGCTTCTCTATAAGATAGTCCTTCTTTAAATTTCGTAGTCTGGATTTCTTGGGCAAGCTTGTACATAGGACAGCCTTTATAAGCTGCCGAATGATTACCAGAACATCGTGCACATTTTTTAACTTCTTTTTGATCACACTGTTCATATGCATGTGGCCCCCCGCATCGAACGCATTTTACTTTTCTTTTGCAGATTTGTTGGGTGTGGCCCATCTGTTGACATTTGAAACATCTAAGGGCCGGAGGAGTATACAAATCTACCTTATAGGTTTCATAACCAAGGTATACGTTATCTGGCAGTTTGGGGGAATTGAAATACACGAGGATGGATCTAGTGGCTTGAAGACTGCCTTCGATTTTCTTTTTGAATCTTCTTAGTTTGTACACATTCTGATCTTTTAGATATTCTAATAATTCTTCCTCTGATAGATCTGTATCTATGCGGTGCAGAACACCCCTTGACAAGTTTTTTCCTTGTTCAGTTTGATAGGTCACCTTGACTGGCATGCCCCCAAAGTCAGTGACCTCTAAAAGTCTATGTACTTGTTGAGCATTGTAACATTTAACGAGAAGAGATTTATTTCTTTCTTTCGTGACCGATTTAACTTTTCCCACACAATTGTTGATTTCCCGTGCAATGCGGATGGGATTCACCGTAAGTATGTTTTTGTTCTCTAAAGCAACAATGGATATATTCAAATTACGGTCATTACGGTGTTTAGAAGTGGATTGACCTCTTATCGGGCTTTGAGCCTCGAATTCTGGTGCTGACATTGACGACGAAATTCTTGGTCTTTTGTTATTTTTTTTCTGTTCATCCCTAGGGTTTCCTTTGCTGGTTTTTCTTCTGTGCGTCCTTTTGACCGTTTTCCAAGGATAATTTCCTTGGTCTTTATCATTATGCGTATCCATAATATCATCTTCTACATCACCATCTTGAGAGTCTATACCATGATCAGAATTATCATAACTATGTATCTGAGCTACTGTTATTTTTTGTTGAGCTTTTGGTGCCATACTAGGCTTAGCCTTGCTTATTTCTTGTACATTAGATTCTATGGTCACTGACTCCGGGGACATAAACGAAGCATAATAAGCCTCCTCATCGTCTGATGAGAAGGTTTCAGTCATATTGGCCTAGCTATTTAAGAACCCCCTAAACAGGGAGTAAAAGTTACACATATGGATGTAAACACAATGCTTATAATATTATCGTGGTGCAAAATTCCCGCCAAAAAACTGGGGCTTACCTTACAAGTGAAATTAAGCCTTCCACTCATCTGATAATCCAGTTTCCAATTCTTAGAAAACAACGAAAGCCAGATCAAAATCCAAAACAGAATCCAAATCACAATATCCAAAACAGGATCCAAATGTAATATCAGAAAGTAAGTAAAAAAAAAAAGGGTATATGAGCGGAAAAGCGTGAATTCAGCAAGGGCGCCAAAAGACGCCAAGAGACGACGTGTTGTTGATTCGTGTTGAATATATGGCGATCCAAAGATGTGCATGCCCACTATATACCCAGTACCTGCCCAGTCAAATGTAAGTGCAAATAATTTATACCCCTAAAACCCAGGATTACCGCACTCAGGGAGCCATTGGTATGGTGAGCTGTGCAAATTTATGTGAAATGCTGCCCTCTTTAGTTGGAGATAGAAATCACTAAAATAATCAACAAGTTCTTGGAAAATGTTTGCTTTTTACACCCAGTATTATTACATATCCTATTTTCATTCCATTCCTTCAATTGGATCTAAATTATCTTCATCAAATGAATTTTGAGAAATCTTTTTCTGATCACTGCTCTTGTTCCTCTGTCCCAGAAATGTGACAGAGAACACTACTTTCCTATTGTCAGCAATTTCCACTGTACAGGCCTAATTCAGTGCAAGGTTATCTGATGATAACCTGGCATTCGTGCAAGTGGGATTACCGTGGAAAGAAACCACCATGTCCATTTACCAGCACTGTCACTGACGAAATAAACGGCAGTGAATGGGCTGGTGACTTATTTCACGATAATGCCATTCTATTGAAAGACAAACTTAGATAAGAAGGCCGATAAGAAATAACTATAATACTCACGAGAAAGTCAATATTAATAGATCTACCTGCAATGCTAATTTCTAGCTTATTTATTGAGCGATACCACATCGATCTGATCGGCCATATCCATACCGTCCGTGCGGAACAACACTGGGGGGGGGGGGGGGGGGGGGGAGCGAATTTTTTTTCCGTACATGGAAACGCAAATCTTCCTTGTGCGCATGCGTGGACTTCACTTCTTGCTGGACCTTTCCATAGGCAATCCTCGCAATCCCATAGACTGTCACATGCGACTCATTTACGATGTTTTGTAGTCTTCGCGCGCAGACCCTATCAGTGATACTTGTTTCATTCGCGCAGGCACTGATTTTTCTCTCCTTCCTCATTCTTTCTCTTTCTCTGTGTCACTCTGTATTAGTACTACTAGTACTTATTTCAAATGTTCTGCTGAGGCCAGAAAGCCATTTACTAAAAGCACAACAAATGCCCTTCTGGCTCTCAACCAACTATGAGATCGATGTTGCTTGTACGAGTGGTACATAGTGAGGGGAGTCTACCGCTGGAAAAGTATTGAGTCAAAATACTAAATGTATAGTTGAAAATATAACTGTATTTCCAAATGTAAGGAACAGGTATCCATCACATCATTAGAAACATACAGGGCTTTAACAAAAAACAAACAACAACAGCTTAAACAATAAAGAAAGAGGATGGCAGCTCAGAAAGTTTCGTACCTCTTCTCTGCCAAAGCCGAATATAAGATTAATCAGGCAGCTTAAGATTGCAATCGGTTGCATATCTGCACATCAGTTTCATATTCATTTCAGTAAAAATTATGTTTTCTCTAATTTTCGTTTATAAAAGTACAACCACAAACACCACACCGACTACACATTAAATGTAGGCTAGTAATATATGCCTACATAACAAAAAGGTAATCTAAGAGTTGTATTTTACATCGACTGAGTGTTTTTGACAATGAAGAACATGAAATACTAATCAATTGCTTCGTGTTCAATGGCTGCAGAATTGGGCAACAAGATTAGTGTTATAGGTTTCCAGGGATCATCCTTCTCAACCCCTTTTGAGTTCACTGCACTGGCTTCCTTTGAAACAGAGAATAATTTTCAAATTACTTGTGTTTGTGTACAAAATACTTAATAATCAAGCTCCAAAGTATTTGGGTAATTGTTTGAATTTATACACACCCACCAGAGCACTGCTCAAGGTCAGCCAGTGATCCTCTTCGTCTTACACATTAAGTTACTCGTACATTAGCTGGTGATAGGACATTTACTGTGTCAGCTTCAAAACACTGGAATGACTTGCCACTCACAATTAGACAGTCGCCATCAATTACAATATTCAGAAAGGCATTGAAAACCCATCTTTTTTGCAGTTTGTAGTTTAGGATTTTCATATGATTAATTTCGTAATTATAATTACATGTATTTGCACTGTTTGACTTATTGTAAGCGCTTTGGGCCTTACGGGAAAAACGCAGTATAAATGATAAGTAATAATAACAATAATAAAATGTACATTGCGGTTATAATATAAACGTTATAAAGTGTCTTTTTTTGTTATAAATCTTTTCATTTCAACTGTAATAGAAAAAAATTGTGCTGATGATATTATAAAAATGCATACCAAATAATAAATGACTACCAACCTACTACTACCACTGCTACCACTACTATTACTACTACTTTTACTACTAATACTACTACTACTACTACCACTACTACTACTACTACTACTACCACTACTACCACTCCTAACACTGCTACCACTACTACTACCACTACTACTACCACTACTACTACTACCACTACTACCACTACTACCACTACTGCTAAAAATGTGTGACTCTAATTTCAATGCAGCAACAGATCAGCAAACATTTCTGGAGGCAGAAAGCTCTTTTATGAATACTCATAATAGGTCTACTATTTAAACATTCTTGCAGTGTGAATCCATATAGCCTATTAGAACTTCATAACAACAGCAACAACAACAACAACAACAATAATAATAATAATAATAATAATAATAACGATAATAATAATAATAATAATAAATAATAATGATAATTGCAAATGATAATAAATGTAAATGATAATTATAATATTAATAATAATAATGATAATAATAATAATAATAATGATAATAATAATAATAATAATGATAATAATAATAATAATGATAATAATAATAATAATACTAATGATAATAATAATAATAATGATAATAATAATAATAATAATAATGATAATAATAATAATAATGAAGAAAACAAATTTAACTAATATAGCTCCAAACCCACTCTGTGGAGTGCTCATCGGCAGAAAACACAAGTTTTTACAAATTTCAGAGACAATTTAGCCAACAGCTTACATATAGGTTCATATGGTCCTCACATACCTACATAGGTAGTTTTGTAAATTCAGGTAGCAGTGTGAAGCAACCCATCCCTAATAATTGACTAGACTTGCTCCAGAACTACCCTACAAACAATCACCCCCCCCCCCCCCTCAGTGTCTACCCCTCGACAATCAACCTAAGCCAATTACAATGCCCATCCCATCCCCTAACTTGGAAATTTTACTTCCTGTAATTGACCTCGGGATTTTTTTTTGGGGGGGGGGGGGACAGTACACTGGAGGTAATTACCCAAGGAGTAATAGTCCCAAACTGTTGATTTTGAAGGCACAACTTCTATATACAATTTTTGTGTTCCCTGACTTTTTTGTTCTTTTTAATTAATAGTTCTTGAAATGGTTTTGGTCCATGTTTCAACTGAATTTACAGATTTATACATTTTATTAGCCTGTCATGAAATTAGGCTCAAATTTGAATTTAGGTGTACATCTTTAGGCAAAATGCAAATGAAGTTTCAAAATAAGGGCTTGGGGAAGGGTGCGATTCCTCAGTCTTCAAGCAGCTGGATACTCTACAAGCCTTGTAATTGAACTTCTTAGACAACCTGCAAGGAGAAAACAAAAGAAAAGAGAGAAGGGAGAGAGAGAGAAAGGAAGAAAGAAAGAAAGAAAGAAAGAAAGGCACCCCTCTAAGTACATGATAAATGATGTGATGAACCTGCCTGAAACTTTATTCTAACTTATACTATGTACACTTAGTACAGTGCATTCATTATACTAGGAGGTCTGCACATAGACTGCAAGCTTCAGCCTGTGATAATATTAACAAAGATATTGGTGGTTGTTATAGGCTAAGACTTGTTAGTCGTTACTTTGTATGGCTACTCTGTAGTAAAATATGTTGGGTTTTTTAAAAAAACATCCACGGCACATGGGTATTTCTGTCTAGAATCTAGCCTAAATACGGTACTACATAAATGATAAACTTTAAAAATCTACACTTTTCAAAGCTATAATGGGCTTATTTGATACCTTGCCAGTACTAGATTAAGTGTAGTTGACTTGATAACCAAATCTGCCTGTACAGTACCATCTGAGGACTACATCAGGTTCAGGTCCCCTTTAAAAATTAAAAAGAGAAAGAAGTTGCATGCATGTCAAAGGTCAGATTTTAGTTGCCCCTCTAGCCTTCCTTCGGAAGGCATACTGTGTACATGTATGCATCGTATCTCTGTGATCGATATCACAGAGATACGATTAGTTGTCAAAACCTTCAAAATATTTCATCGCCTTTGTCTAGGTAAATGTGAAGGAATATTTTCAAGTTTTAAAAGGGAGAAAAGAGGTGTCATGAAAATCAACAGAACTGGACTGTAAGTTTAACTCCTTGTTAAGACCATGTAAAGGATATAATAAATCCGTGCTACAAGACAATGAGTTTCGAGCAAAGTAGATAGTGGGCTATGGGCGCAATAGGTATTCAGGTATAACTTCCATCGGTCAGCCTTTAGCAATACATTGATGACATGCCAACAATTGATCTGATTATAATTGGCTATGAATAACTGTACAATGGCTCTTTCAAAATACCATGATAATTAGAATATTGTAGTACCATATACTCACAATAACAAACTTTTCCTAGCTTTGGAAGGGGCAGGGAGATGCATCATGGGGAAAAGATAGAAGGAAAAAATACATCATGTGCATGGAAAGTTGTAGGTATCCCCCATCTACGCCAGCAAAATGTAATATGATAAGCAAATATAAGCTTTCAAGCAAGGGTATTCACAGCGTTAAATGAAGTACATCATATTTATAAATCCATGTTTATTCTGGTAGCACTTAATCTTTCCTAACATTGGAAAAAAAATCATCTCAGATGTGTTTGGTTGCAAATTTATCTCCTTTCAAATCCAGTGAAATTATTTACATACGTGAAGCTTTTCAATCAAAGAAGATAGCATCAGACATTAACTTGTTTACATCAAACTTGATGAAATACATGAATAAAAAAGTGTTCTGAAGCCGCTAAAGTCGGTAACTGCGTCAGCAGTAAGTTGTTCATGTATATCAAAATTTTCCTGAAGCGTATAGAGTAGAAATAATAAACCTTTCGCCTGTACGTTTCACCAAATTTCCTGAAATATAGCTTTTAAATCGTGAACATGTTGAAGAGAGATCGCATGAATTCTGAATTTCATGTAATATCATATCATCATGTTGATCGTAATCAGCATGTGAGTTACAATAGGGAACACAGTGATGGATTATGAATAGTGGTCCTTATGATTAGTAACCCTCAATGTATATTATGATTAGCGACCCTTATAACGACCCCAATTTCGGATTATGAATAGCGGTCCTTATGATTAATGACCCTTATGGTGAATTATGAATAGTGACCCTCATCTCCCATTATGAATAGCGGACCTTATGACTTTATGAATAGTGACCCCCTTTTCGCTTTATGACTAGCGGACCTTATGAATAGCGGTCATTATGACTAGCGGGCTTGACCTAATTATACGACCCTCCTCGACTATGGATGTGGGGCCTACGACCACGTGCCTACGACGCGTCGCGACGGTGCGACTGCAACAAAATAGTACAGTCAAAATACAAAAAAAAAAGGGGGGGGGGTCAACCTAGAACTAATTGCAACAGAAACGATTCCTCTTGCATATAGTCTGACAAATACCTAAAAAAAAAAAAATGACATAGGTCTACTAAAAATTAACAAAAAATGAAGTGGTGGATCAATGCCTAATTTGCATAAATTCAAAACGGCCTCCATATCAGACTGCAGTAGACATGGTGAGAAACAGAGAACCTATTTTAGCCTATATCTCTAGATATGAGACACGTAGAGAGCTAATTTTAGTGTCTTTACCTATGTTTTGGGGGTCAAGGAACATGATTATGGTATTATTACCAGCTTACAACTACTCCTCAACTCCTAATTTGCATAAATTTGCATAAAATTAGCCTTTTAAAAAATTCAAAATGGCTCCCAAGTTGCGTGTTAAAAACTAAATCACATCTGATACTCATGGAAAGTCAATTTCAATGTCCTTATATCCATGGTTTGGGGATAAAGAAGATTTATAAGCATTACTAGCAAGTTATAACTATCCACTCACTCTTGATTTGCATAAATTTGCATACATGAATTAACCCCTTTCCACTTCTAAATGGCGGCCATGTCAGACCACATTAAACACGCAGAACATACTTTAGCCTATATCTCTAGATCTGAGACACGTATAGAGCTAATCTTAGTGCCTTTACCCATGTTTTCGGGGTCAGGGAAGATAATTACATTACCAGCTTACAACTGCTCCTTTTAATTTCGTCATAGGGGATCTGTCATCTTTGACATGTCACCCTCACTATGAACATGACGGACAAAGAAAGCGGACAAAATAAACAACCTCTCATTCTACCCTTCACAATGGTTCTGGTAGTCAAAAGAACATCCTTTACAGCTATTATGTAATCATGTAGTTCCAGGTGAATATGCGTGCGACACAGGTCCTGTTCCACATATTTTAGACAATAGCAGTGAAAGGATGTTCTTTTGACTACCAGAACCATTGTGAATTGTAGAATGAGGGGTTGTTTATTTTGTCCGCTTTCTTTGTCCGTCATGTTCATAGTGCCTGACTTTGATTTCTTTTCAGCAAAAGAAAGGTCAATAGCATTTTCTTTCATTATGCCTTGCCCTTTTGTATGTGCATGCTGTAGCCAGGTGTAAGCATGCTTTATCAATAGGGTTGCACACGGTAATGGTTGCTGCATTGTATTTGTAAGGAGCTCTGCATTTAATTAGGACTAAGATTCGAGCAATGCAGTTAAATTTGTTTTTCTGTTGCTAGGTATGCAGGGAAAGTTAGTAGGTGATTGGTTATAATTTTGGGTGTGTTGAGTTCTAAGCTGGAGCGAGAGCTGCTTGCGGGGCTGGTGTGTAGGAAAATTAGTACAGATCTCATTTTAACCTTGGTGAGGAGAGGTTGTATATATACATCCTCCTCTTGTACTTGAGAGGCTGTCGTGTTGTCCTATGACCTGGGTGTGATTGCATGTAGATAGTTTTCCCCACTATATAGCAAGCATTTCAAGCTAGCATGTTTAGGAACCCTTTTTCCTGGCTGCTCACCGCACACCAACAGCACAACACCAGGAACCAGACTATCATGATATCCTCGCAATATTGGTCTACTGCTTAGCTGGGCTAAGTTTGCCAACTCTTGACTAGGACGCGGGCTGTGTGCCCTTATCGTCAGCATGTCCGTCTCCGATGCCGTCTTTCTGGTCGTGGCGTCTGTAAAGTCAAAACGCACCCCGCCCTATAGTGTAACATGCCGGGTAAGTTGCTAAGAAATTAGTTGGTTTTTTTTTTCTGCTAACGCGTAAATCGTATGTGTGTTGTATTGCAGTTGTGTGCAGTAAGCAGGGGAAGCGCTCCGGGGGGATATCTCTTTATATTTT
Source organism: Echinometra lucunter (assembly GCA_029962745.1). Lineage (NCBI taxonomy): Eukaryota > Metazoa > Echinodermata > Echinoidea > Camarodonta > Echinometridae > Echinometra > Echinometra lucunter. The sequence goes on along the minus strand of CM057159.1, from coordinate 7,140,932 downwards.
CAAGTGTTAAAGAGAGAAGAAGAAAGAAGAGTATGGGCAAGAGAGGGCAAGGTCATGCAACTACACTGTAAAAACGCTGTTTAAATTGGCGATGTTTAAAACTGTGCTATTTAAATTTTGAGCAACATTGTTTAAAATACATTCCCTGTATTGTAAACATACGTTATTAAAAGCATCGGGCGAATTTCCAATGATATTGTTTATAAAGGACGTTCCACGGTTGAAATGAAATCCATTTCATTTCCTCCAAATATTGTATAGAGTTACTTTGGTACCTATGTAGGCCAAAATGCAAAAAATAATAGAGGTTCATGTGCTTATTTTTTTTCTACGGGACTTTGAAGTTGCTTTAATTTGATGGAAGATAAAATGATGCAATCAAGAGATTTAGGCCTCCATTAGACCTCACGATTTCGACAAACGAGTATAAATCACTTTTACTCTGTCAAAATCCTATTAAACCTCATCAAACTTTCCAGATTTGTAGCGAAATGTATGACAAAGTTGGAAAGACTATTTAAACTGGGCCATCTGTACTCCTCTTTAAACTAGCAGCGCCCTCATGTGGCGAAAATGGTGCCAAAAAGGACAAAAAGAATAATCTTAGAGGCTTGGAATCTACACGAAAAATAAAAAGGACAGTTTAAGCTGCACTTTATTCAAAATCCATGTCATTTTCATGAAAATTTGCAAAGTTGTAGAGGAATGCCTACTAAAGGGGTAAACACATTAAAAAAAAGGGGGTTCATGTGCTCGTTTTCAAGCTGTCGACGCCCTAATGGCTGCGAATCGGCTTGAAAACCACAAAAACGCGCCAAAAATACTGAGAATCTAATCCAAAATACGGCCGATTCAATTTTATGGTCCCAAACATTCAAAACCCATGTCATATATTCGTCTTTCTCTCTAGAATTGTAGAGGAAAGTATACTGAAGAGATTAAAACATTAAAAGAGTGGGGTCCATGTGCTTGTTTTTGAACTATCGTCGCCCCAATAGTTGCGAATTGGCTTGAAAACCACAAAAACGCGCCAAAAACATGCAAAAGGCTGAGAATCTAATCCAAAATACGGCCGATTCAATTTTATGGTCCCAAACATTCAAAACCCATGTCATATTCGTCTTTCTCTCTAGAATTGTAGAGGAAAGTATACTGAAGAGATTAAAACATTAAAAAAGTGGGGTCCATTTTTTTTTTTTGAACTATCGTCGCCCTAATATTTGCGAATTGGCTTGAAAACCCCCAAAACGCACCAAAAACATGCAAAAGGCTGAGAATCTACACTGAAAACGAAAGTTGGTCAAATGACTAAAAAGATTAGTCATTCACTATGTCTTATTTGACTAAGAAATAATTAGTCATTTGTTCTTAAACTGACTAATATTAATTAGTCAATCAAATTATGTCTTATTTGAGTAATCCTGGAAATAATTAGTATTGCATGAGAAAGAATTGGTCCGTAAATAGTCCTACACTGAAATCAGTTAGTCTTACATTAGTCTTTCCTTAGTCTTTTTAAATGACGACATGACGTGGTGCTGAGGTAAGCTGTCAGTCATGGGAACTAATTTCACACATGCATATTCAAATGTTATATATACCTTTTAAAACAAAGGCGGTTCTTGAACACCCTGAATGCTTATCATAGGCTTGACTGACATAGCAACAAGTAGTGTGCGGAAACTTGATTCCAAGTTATTTTTGTAGTTAATAGACCTGTTTACAAACATATTCAATTTTTATGCATACCTTTCAGTCATTAGTTGTTGTTGACAACCGGAAAGCTTGCCAAAGGCTTTCAAGACAGAACAACAAGATAACTAATGTTACCCAAGTAGGCAAGTACTAGTGTTTGTTCATTACTAACAGGTTTAAGAAATATCTCCTCATTAATTAGTCTATAGTGCAGACGTCCGGTCCAGGTTTTCCTGAGATTGTATAAACACTTTTCATTGGACTTCTCAATTAAACACAGGAATAATGCCTGCAGAAATAGATAAAAATATGTATACCCTCAGGTATGCAGTATTCAGTTTTCTGAGAGTAGGGCCTCCAAAAGAGGGGTTTTCCCACTAAAGAAAGCACACGAATTGCGAATCGCGAGCAATATTCGCCGATTCACATTATATTTCATTACACAATGCTATTATTTGAACATAATCACTGTGACCACATAATTTGCCATTAGGCAACCTAACAAATTGTATTGGTTGCCTGGCTGGCAACCAGTAAAAAAAAAAAGTGAAGTGAGAGCCCTGTGAATCTTTACTAAAGCTTTAGACAGGCTTTACAATCAATGGTAATTGTTACCATATTAACATGACGAATGTAAATCTAGTCAATTTTGTAAACCAAAACCAGCGACAGCTAGCTGCTGCGCTCCAGGCCGGTGTGATAGTCGATGTGTTCCGGGTTCCGCAGGAACGAAATGGCTAGTCGATTTGTTCCCCGGAACCAAACGACTAGTTGATTCGTTCCTGCGGAACCAGACGTCTGATACTACCTTTGGCTGATACGTTACGAAAGCCGCCGTTTAGTTCCGACATTAGCCAAGAGTTTCGGGGTACATTTCAGAGGCCACCGAACGTTATTAGAGGGAGAGGGGAGCTGACAGGCGAAATCCAGATCCTGCAGATAGGGCCCTGGCGGGGGTTCAGGGGCGGCACCCCCGCCCCCCCCCTCATCGAACCCTTGTTTTTTTTTCTGATTTTGAAACTCTATTTCTATATTTACAATTTTCATAATTTTTTAAAACTAATAAAGTTTTATATTTTTTGGCCGAAAGTGCGGGGGAGCCCCGCCAGACCCCCCCCCCCCCTTCCGCTTCCGCTGCCCCTGAATTTTGATTATTAATATTATCAAGAGTATTATTACACATTGTCATTGTCAGACGGTCTCTCAAGTCTTTGTAAATGCAGTTTATATTGAATAGGGTTATAACAGTCATTAAGAGTTCTGATAAATCTGCAAAGGAGTTAACAAAATGTTTATATTTCTATTTTGAGAAGTCTTATTTCTCAATAAGTTATCGTAGAGCATACGCACTGTGAAAAAATGGGCAAATGCTTTGCCCAGCGTTGGGCTTATAGTCAACCCAACCAATGTTTTACCCAAGGTTATGCATTTCCTAACATCTTGGCTTTTGCCTTTGAGTAGCTTAAATGCTTTCTATATTGCTCGGTTGTTGGTCAAATCTTTTACCCATTTTTTTTTTTTTTTTTTAACCAACATCAACTTACCCATTTTTTGGTCACATTGTGGTTGCAAAATAATATCCAGCATCAAAGGAAATACTAGTATACCCTCTAATAAAATTCTCCCTGAAACAGTAGCGTAATTATTCAAAATAATTTGAGGGGGCAGAGCATGACATATGAAGCACATTTCTGAAAAGTTGCCAGCTAGCGAAGAGAGCAATCCAAAAATCGACTTGTTTAATGAAAGTGTTATTCGTCATGCAAAGATCAGAACATAATATCCGGGAGGTAATTTAATTTGTTCCCCTTTCCCTTTTTTCATTCATTTTTTTATTTTTTTATTTTTTTTTGAGGGAGGGGAGGGGGCTATTGCCTCAAGCCTAATAACAGTATGCCGGTGCTGAAAAAACAATGCACCTAACATGCTTTTTTTCTTGTGTATAATAATTAATGTCTATGCTATATTAATGTTGAATTCTCGATGTACCGATGTGGGGATTTCTAGTGAATTACATGTAACTTTTAAGAGGAGCAAACAATTATATTTGACAGCACACTTTTACAGTGGTATACTCCAAGTGACACTTAAATGTTTTTTTTTTTTTCAAATTGGGACAAAATATTTGAAAAAAATCTTTGAAAATACAACAACAACCTCAACAACATAAGGCTCATGCTGTTTGTCATGATCCCTTCCTATCAGAGCCCAAATGATAATCTTGTGTTGTTGTTGTTGTTATAGTTATTATTTGTTTTGATTTGTTCAGTTTTTAGAAATTGCATTGAAAAGTTTGTGCCTACTAGCGGAAGGGCGGAAAACACAAGTTCTAATCATTAATGCAAACTAAGCAACATTAATCCCGGGCATTAATCTGCAAAACATACTTAGCGTACTCAGATGAACCTCAAAAGAAAATAACGGAATTACCTAAAGGGATTAGTTACATCTTATCAACTTATCGGGAAAAAAGTACGATTGCAGTAAAGTGGAAACTAATTTTCCATTTTATCTCGAAAATTCCACATAATACATGCACCTTTCAACTATTGCCACATCGGTACATTATAAGAAATTATGCTACTTATCGTTTTCTTCATAATGCAGTAATAAATACAAATTAGAAGTTAAACCAATGGACATGGTTTCGAATATAACCCCTGCAATATACCCACAGGACATTACAATTCCTTGACATATTATTATTCCTATTTACCCGATTTAACTTAACCCCCCCCCCCCATGAATATTCAAAAAAAAATCAAAGAAGTTTTGGGCTTACTTATTTCATGCAACTGCACAATACTTTCGAAATTGCCCAAAGCCTCTGCGCAGAAAGTCATTGAAAAAAGCAACTCTGGAAATGTCCTTTGTGTGACACTAATTTTTACCGTAATTCACAATAATTAATTTTTGTCTTTTTAATAAATGACGATCTTTCGGCCCTTCGATCTAAGTAACGCACTGATCTGTACATAAAGATATTTTTTTTAAAGTATTAAAAAACTCAAAATCCTTGTATTGTGTCCTAATAATTTCATCATCTCATCTCATTTCAGTTCACATCATTCATCATCATCCTTTTCCAACACTCTGCCTGTATGTTCCTACACTCTCTGTTTGTTTCAGTCTGATATACTAATCTCCCCCTGCTGCGTCACTCAGATAGCAGAGAGCACCAGACATGTTATGTAACTGGTAGTCTGGAATGTACTAGCAGTTTGATTCTACATCGATTGCAGTCATGAGCAGTGGCGTAGCTAGGATTTCATGGGGAGGGGAGGGGAGGGGGGGGGGGAGTAAGCACGGAAAGCGTGCGAATCACCCAAGGGGGAGGGTGCAGGGAGGGGGACTTAAGGCAAGCTCCGACCTTGATTTGTCGTGTTCCTTGTCTGCTCCCGCTTTTCTACATTCTCTTACCTTTTTTCTCATCTCGCTCACGCTTTTCTTTCTCTTTTTTTCTTTTTCCCTTCTTTCTGGCGTTTTGGCGGCGGGGGGGGGGGAGGGGGGACCGCCCCATCGCCCCCTGGCTACGCGCGCCTGTCATGAGTCTAGTTTGTCTGTCACAACAGAACACAAAACCTTGATTGATCTCTGAAGTCACCCCTAAAGGAGTTTTATTCTTATTCACTCCAAAATGCACTCCTTCTCAAATTCACCCGTAACAGAGTGAATGCGTTCACTCTTTTTTGATGAGGGAAAGAATCGTTAGAATTGTACTTTGACACTTATAACACTTAGGGAGTCATTGGGCCCCTTTACAGAAAAAGCCACCAGTGTTTGAAAAAAAAAAATCACGGAGACTACTAGTATCCATGAAAAAATGTAGGCTGTTATTTTAGCAAACACGCAATAATAGGGTGTGAAAAAATATTAAACTCGTTTAAGTGTAAATGGACCCCCTGAACAGAAAGGAACCCTTTCCCCTTCATTTTTAGTAAAAAAATCAAACAAAACAAAGAGGAAGGCGAAAAAAATTCAGGGTTTGATATTTCAAAAGCAAAGAATAATATATTATACATTAACCATAAAAACTCCTTTCAGGTCAGCCCGAAAAGCATGGAGGCTTCGTTTATAATCAACCCTTCAGCTGACTTAAAAGTAGGGAAATTCAAGTTGGTGAATTTAGAATGAACAAGTGATCAAAAGGGGGAAAAAATGGTGAGAGAATTCGGACCCGAATCGGATGACCAGCCTCCGATACATGAATGCATTGATTATTATACAACACATAAAACAAACTGAAATGAGAGTATGAAGAGGATTCTAGAATTACCAATAAACAGCTGACGCGGAAGCTAATTTGATACATCGTGTTCATTAATGAATGAGAGTAAAATTTCTAGATGTGTGTTTAAAACTTTTGACCCCGCCTCGTCCCCCCCCCCCCCAAAAAAAAAGGTGGAACGAATGAATAAGAGAATAACTTTATAGACAGAATAGAGTTATCGGAATACAAATCCCATTCCTCGCCCCCCCCCCCTCCCCTCCACAAGCATACGCCTGGCATCCATAACTTCAACAACCGACCTTATTCCCTGTCCCCCCCCCCCCTCTCCTTATGAACAGGAATCAGTGTATTTCTACGTTGTATACCAAATTTCTGAAATAGGCAACGTTGTGGCTGATTTGGAGAGTTTGATTGGCTCCAAAAGGTGACCAGAATAGTACACTTTTCTTTAGGGTGTTACCATGACGTGATACGTTAGCACAATAGAGATTCGGATCGCCCTTCGCAGCTAAATCCTTCGTCGAATGGTCGAAAGGAACAAATCGCCTATGACGATCGAATTTAGTCGACTAAAAGCGGATCTAATCGGCGGGTAAAATTCAGCCGATTGGTTCCGCAGGATCCAATCGACTGCCCGGAACAAATCGACTATGACACCGGCCAGCTCGGCAAGGCTCTGTGTTGCATCTGCGCTGTGCACTGCGAGCAATGATCAGCTGAACGCACAGCGGATTCAATCAGCTGTTCGCGTGACGTTTTAACCTGCGCGGTAGGGATGCGCAGAAACATAACTGTGGAACGTCCCTTAACAGTTTTAAATCATATCGTTGGAAATTTGCTACCAATATTAAACAACA
>CM057159.1:7118733-7133649 GCA_029962745.1 Echinometra lucunter | reverse complement strand
AGAGAGAGAGAGAGAGAAAGAAGAGTGAGAAAACAGAAGAGATAGAAAGAGAGAAAGAGAGTGCAATGCCGCATATGCACACCGTTCTTTCGCCTGCGCCTGTGGCTCGGGCTGTGGCCTAGGCTAACGGACGTAAATAAACTGACGATGTCAGAGGCCGCGCTATTGAAATGATTATTAGCCACGCGACGGAATGGACAGGAAGGTAGGGTCTCGAAGCGATTAAAAGTCTGTTTCTTTATTTCTAGACTAAGAATTTAGAATATAAGTTTGCAGGTAGATCTCTCGGCCCGATGGTGAACTTGGAAGGTAGTTTTCATGGCTAACTGGGCAGGAGAAAGTGTGATTTGGGAACATATTTCTTTTGTTGACAAGCCGATCTTTACAGGGGCAAATGGACTCGAGTCAGGCCCAAGCCAAGGGCGTTCAGTGAAGTAACAGAATAACACCACTGAACGCCCCTCAGGGCTAGGACAAGGCCATAATTAACATCACACAATATCAAAAGAAATCCCCAAAAACTTATGGTCACATTCACAAAGAGTATTAAGTCCCTTTTCGGCTGAATATCTGGCAAGAGTTCCATATGTACCCCCGCTAAAATTGAAAAAAAAAAAAAATATGTACCTCGGACACCGAGTCGTGGCTGGATCCAGTAGTTGTGAGAAGGGAAAGGGGGGGGGGGAAGCGAGGAGTGAATCGAAGCAGAGCAAAGGGGGCGGGAGCTTTCACACTTTTATTAGATGGTGCCATTTCGTGTATAATTTTTTTTTTGCATAAAAGCACTGGGGATTTGATAAAAATAGATACTGCCACTATTACATGAACTATAGGGGAAAACATATTGCTTGGCAAAAAAAATAATAAAATGGGGGGGGGGGGGGTCTTAAAAACTCGCCCACGGGTGAGTTAATATCCATTTTCAAATGAACAAAGAGTTATTATACACAGTAAAAAATTTTTTAAACTACTGTTTAAAAATCTTAAGCAACTGTTTAAGCCAGTCACTCTAACAACTATTGTTTAAACTATATTAAACAACTAATGCTGTTTAAACTTTAAAAAGTTTGTTGTTTAATATTTGGTAGCAAATTTCCAACGATATGATTTAAAACTGTTAAGGACGTTCCACAGTTATGTTTCTGCGCATTCCTACCGCGCAGGTTAAAACGTCACGCGAACAGCTGATTGATCAGCTGTGCGCGTCAGCTGATCATTGCTCGCAGTGCACAGCGCAGATGCAACACCGAGCCTGCCGAGCTGGCCGGTGTCATAGTCGATTTGTTCCGGGCAGTCGATTGGATCCTGCGGAACCAATCGGCTGAATATTTACCCGCCGATTAGATCCGCTTTAGTCGACTAAATGCGATCGTCATAGGCGATTGGTTCCGACCAGGCGATTTGTTCCTTTCGACCATTCGACGAAGGATTTAGCTGCGAAGACGATCCGAATCTCTGTTGTGCTAACGTATCACGTCATGGTAACACCCCTAAAGAAAAGTGTACTATTCTGGTCACCTTTTGGAGCCAATCAAACTCCTCCAAATCAGCCACACGTTGCCTATTTCAGAATTTGGTATACACGTAGAAATACACTGATTCCTGTTCATAAGGAGAGGGGGGGGGGGGAACAGGGAATAAGGTCGGTTGTGTGAAGTTATGGATGCCAAGGCGTATGCTTGTGGAGGGGAGGGGGGGGGGGGCGAGGAATGGGATTTGTATTCCGATAACTCTATTCTGTCTATAAAGTTATTCTCTTATTCATTCGTTCCCATTTTGGGGGGGGGGGGGGGGACGAGGCGGGGGTCAAAAGTTTTAACACACATCTAGAAATTTTACTCTCATTCATTAAATGAACACGATGTATCAAATTAGCTTCCGCGTCAGCTGTTATATTGGTAATTCTAGAATCCTTCTTCATACTCTCATTTCAGTTTGTTTTATGTGTCTGTATAATAATCAATGCATTCATGTATCGGAGGCTGGTCATCCGATTCGGGTCCGAATTCTCTCACCATTTTTTCCCCCTTTTTGATCACTTGTTCATTCTAAATTCACCAACTTGAATTTCCCTACTTTTAAGTCAGCTGAAGGGTTGATTGTAAACGAAGCCTCCATGCTTTTCGGGCTGACCTGAAAGGAGTTTTTATGGTTAAATGTATAATATATATTCTTTGCTTTTGAAATATCAAACCCTGAATTTTTTTCGCCTTCCTCTTTGTTTTGTTTTGATTTATTTACTAAAAATGAAGGGGAAAGGGTTCCTTTCTGTTCAGGGGTCCATTTACACTTAAACGAGTTTAATATTTTTTTCACACCCTAATATTTGTGTGTTTGCTAAAATAACAGCCTACATTTTTTCATGGATACTAGTAGTCTCCGTGATTTTTTTTCAAACACTGGTGGCTTTTTCTGTAAAGGGGCCCAATGACTCCCTAAATGTTATAAGTGTCAAAGTACAATTCTAACGATTCTTTCCCTCATCAAAAAAGAGTGAACGCATTCACTCTGTTACGGGTGAATTTGAGAAGGAGTGCATTTAGAGTGAATAATAAAACTCCTTTAGGGGTGACTTCAGAGATCAATCAAGGTTTTGTGTTCTGTTGTGACAGACAACTAGACTCATGACCAGGCGCGTAGCCAGGGGGCGATGGGGGCGGTCCCCCCTCCCCCCCGCCAAAACGCCAGAAAGAAAGGGAAAAAGAAAAAAAAGAAGAAAAAGCGTGAGCGAGATGAGAAAAAGGTAAGAGAATGTAAGAAAAGCGGGAGCAGACAAGGAACACGACAAATCAAGGTTGGAGCTTCCTTAAGTCCCCCCTCCCTGCACCCTCCCCCTTGGTGATTCGAACGCTTCGCGTGCTTACTACCCCCCCCCCCTCCCCATGAAATCCTAGCTACGCCACTGCTCATGACTGCATCGATGTAGAATCAAACTGCTAGTACATTCCAGACTACCAGTTACATAACATGTCTGGTGCTCGCTGCTATCTGAGTGACGCAGCAGGGGAGGAGATTAGTATATCAGACTGAAAACAAACAGAGAGTGTGGGAACATACAGGCAGAGTGTTGGACAAGGATGATGATGATGTGGACTGAAATGAGATGAGATGATGAAATTATTAGGACACAATACAAGGATTTTGAGTTTTTTAATACTTTAAAAAAAATATCTTTATGTACAGATCAGTGCGTTACTTAGATCGAAGGGCCGAAAGATCGTCATTTATTAAAAAAGACAAAAATTAATTATTGTGAATTACGGTAAAAATTAGTGTCACACAAAGGACATTTCCAGAGTTGCTTTTTTTCAATGACTTTCTGCGCAGAGGCCTTGGGCAATTTCGAAAGTATTGTGCAGTTGCATGAAATAAGTAAGCCCAAAACTTCTTTGATTTTTTTTTAAAATATTCATGGGGGGGGGGGGGGGGTTAAGTTAAATCGGGTAAATAGGAATAATAATATGTCAAGGAATTGTAATGTCCTGTGGGTATATTGCAGGGGTTATATTCCAAACCATGTCCATTGGTTTAACTTCTAATTTGTATTTATTACTGCATTATGAAGAAAACGATAAGTAGCATAATTTCTTATAATGTACCGATGTGGCAATAGTTGAAAGGTGCATGTATTATGTGGAATTTTCGAGATAAAATGGAAAATTAGTTTCCACTTTACTGCAATCGTATTTTTTTCCCGATAAGTTGATAAGATGTAACTAATCCCTTTAGGTAATTCCGTTATTTTCTTTTGAGGTTCATCTGAGTACGCTAAGTATGTTTTGCAGATTAATGCCCGGGATTAATGTTGCTTAGTTTGCATTAATGATTTGAACTTGTGTTTTCCGCCCTTCCGCTAGTAGGCACAAACTTTTCAATGCAATTTCTAAAAACTGAACAAATCAAAACAAATAATAAACTATAACAACAACAACAAACACAAGATTATCATTTGGGCTCTGATAGGAAGGGATCATGACAAACAGCATGAGCCTTATGTTGTTAAGGTTGTTGTTGTATTTTCAAAGATTTTTTTTCAAATGATATTTTGTCCCAATTTGAAAAAAAAAGAAAACATTTAAGTGTCACTTGGAGTATACCACTGTAAAAGTGTGCTGTCAAATATAATTGTTTGCTCCTCTTAAAAGTTACATGTAATTCACTAGAAATCCCCACATCTGTACATCGAGAATTCAACATTAATATAGCATAGACATTAATTATTATACACAAGAAAAAAAGCATGTTAGGTGCATTGTTTTTTCAGCACCGGCATACTGTTATGAGGCTTGGGGCAATAGCCCCCTCCCCTCCCTCAAAAAATAAAAATAATAAAAAATGAATAAAAAAAGGGAAAGGGGAACAAATTAAATTACCTCCCGGATATTATGTTCTGATCTTTGCATGACGAATAACACTTTCATTAAACAAGTCGATTTTTGGATTGCTCTCTTCGCTAGCTGGCAACTTTTCAGAAATGTGCTTCATATGTCATGCTCTGCCCCCTCAAATTATTTTGAATAATTACGCTACTGTTTTCAGGGAGAATTTTATTAGAGGGTATACTAGTATTTCCTTTGATGCTGGATATTATTTTGCAACCACAATGTGACCAAAAAATGGGTAAGTTGATGTTTGTTAAAAAAAAAAAAAAAAAAATGGGTAAAAAGATTTGACCAACAACCGAGCAATATAGAAAGCATTTTAAGCTACTCAAAGGCAAAAGCCAAGATGTTAGGAAATGCATAACCTTGGGTAAAACATTGGTTGGGTTGACTATAAGCCCAACGCTGGGCAAAGCATTTGCCCATTTTTTCACAGTGCGTATGCTCTACGATAACTTATTGAGAAATAAGACTTCTCAAAATAGAAATATAAACATTTTGTTAACTCCTTTGCAGATTTATCAGAACTCTTAATGACTGTTATTTAACCCTATTCAATATAAACTGCATTTACAAAGACTTGAGAGACCGTCTGACAATGACAATGTGTAATAATACTCTTGATAATATTAATAATCAAAATTCAGGGGCAGCGGAAGCGGAAGGGGGGGGGGGGGGTCTGGCGGGGCTCCCCCGCACTTTCGGCCAAAAAATATAAAACTTTATTAGTTTTAAAAAATTATGAAAATTGTAAATATAGTAATAGAGTTTCAAAATCAGTTTCAACCCCCCCCCCTCCCCGAACCCCCGCCAGGGCCCTATCTGCAGGATCTGGATTTCGCCTGTCAGCTCCCCTCTCCCTCTAATAACGTTCGGTGGCCTCTGAAATGTACCCCGAAACTCTTGGCTAATGTCGGAACCAAACGGCGGCTTTCGTAACGTATCAGCCAAAAGTAGTATCAGACGTCTGGTTCCGCAGGAACGAATCAACTAGTCGTTTGGTTCCGGGGAACAAATCGACTAGCCATTTCGTTCCTGCGGAACCCGGAACACATCGACTATCACACCGGCCTGGAGCGCAGCAGCTAGCTGTCGCTTTACAAAATTGACTAGATTTACATTCGTCATGTTAATATGGTAACAATTATCATTGATTGTAAAGCCTGTCTAAAGCTTTAGTAAAGATTCACAGGGCTCTCACTTCACTTTTTTTTCACTGGTTGCCAGCCAGGCAACCAATACAATTTGTTAGGTTGCCTAATGGCAAATTATGTGGTCACAGTGATTATGTTCAAATAATAGCATTGTGTAATGAAATTTAATGTGAATCGGCGAATATTGCTCGCGATTCGCAATTCGTGTGCTTTCTTTAGTGGAAAAACCCCTCTTTTGGAGGCCCTACTCTCAGAAAACTGAACACTGCATACCTGAGGGTATGCATATTTTTATCTATTTCTGCAGGCATTATTCCTGTGTTTAATTGAGAAGTCCAATGAAAAGTGTTTATATAATCTCAGGAAAACCTGGACCGGACGTCTGCACTATAGACTAATTAATGAGGAGATATTTCTTAAACCTGTTAGTAATGAACAAACACTAGTACTTGCCTACTTGGGTAACATTACTTATCTTGTTGTTCTGTCTTGAAAGCCTTTGGCAAGCTTTCCGGTTGTCAACAACAACCAATGATTGAAAGGTATGCATAAAAATTGAATGTTAGTAAACAAGTCTATTAACTACAAAAATAACTTGGAATCAAGTTTCCGCACACTACTTGTTGCTATGTCAGTCAAGCCTATGACAAGCATTCAGGGTGTTCAAGAACCGCCTTTGTTTTAAAAGGTATATATAAAATTTGAATATGCATGTGTGAAATTAGTTCCCATGACTGACAGCTTACCTCAGCACCACGTCATGTCATCATTTATAATGATTAGTAAAAAGACTAAGGAAAGACTAATGTAAGACTAACTGATTTCAGTGTAGGACTATTTACGGACCAATTCTTTCTCATGCAATACTAATTATTTCCAGGATTACTCAAATAAGACATAATCTGATTGACTAATTAATATTAGTCAGTTTAAGAACAAATGACTAATTATTTCTTAGTCAAATAAGACAGTGAATGACTAATCTTTTTAGTCATTTGACCAACTTTCGTTTTCAGTGTAGATTCTCAGCCTTTTGCATGTTTTTGGCGCGTTTTGGGGGGTTTTCAAGCCCAATTCGCAAATATTAGGGCGACGATAGTTCAAAAACAAGCACATGGACCCCACTTTTTTAATGTTTTACTCTCTTCAGTATACTTTCCTCTACAATTCTAGAAAAGACGAATTTGACATGGGTTTTGAATGTTTGGGGCCATAAAATTGAATCGGCCGTATTTTGGATTAGATTCTCAGCCTTTTGCATGTTTTTGGCGCGTTTTTGTGGTTTTCAAGCCAATTCGCAACTATTGGGGCGACGATAGTTCAAAAACAAGCACATGGACCCCACTCTTTTAATGTTTTAATCTCTTCAGTATACTTTCCTCTACAATTCTAGAGAGAAAGACGAATATATGACATGGGTTTTGAACGTTTGGGACCATAAAATTGAATCGGCCGTATTTTGGATTAGATTCTCAGTATTTTTGGCGCGTTTTTGTGGTTTTCAAGCCGATTCGCAGCCATTAGGGCGCCGACAGCTTGAAAACGAGCACATGAACCCCCCTTTTTTTAATGTGTTTACCCCTTTAGTAGGCATTCCTCTACAACTTTGCAAATTTTCATGAAAATGACATGGATTTTGAATAAAGTGCAGCTTAAACTGTCCTTTTTATTTTTCGTGTAGATTCCAAGCCTCTAAGATTATTCTTTTTGTCCTTTTTGGCACCATTTTCGCCACATGAGGGCGCTGCTAGTTTAAAGAGGAGTACAGATGGCCCAGTTTAAATAGTCTTTCCAACTTTGTCATACATTTCGCTACAAATCCGGAAAGTTTGATGAGGTTTAATAGGATTTTGACAGAGTAAAAGTGATTTATACTCGTTTGTCGAAATCGTGAGGTCTAATGGAGGCCTAAATCTCTTGATTGCATCATTTTATCTTCCATCAAATTAAAGCAACTTCAAAGTCCCGTAGAAAAAAAATAAGCACATGAACCTCTATTATTCTTTGCATTTTGGCCTACATAGGTACCAAAGTAACTCTATACAATATTTGGAGGAAATGAAATGGATTTCATTTCAACCGTGGAACGTCCTTTATAAACAATATCATTGGAAATTCGCCCGATGCTTTTAATAACGTATGTTTACAATACAGGGAATGTATTTTAAACAATGTTGCTCAAAATTTAAATAGCACAGTTTTAAACATCGCCAATTTAAACAGCGTTTTTACAGTGTAGTTGCATGACCTTGCCCTCTCTTGCCCATACTCTTCTTTCTTCTTCTCTCTTTAGCACTTGAAAATATAAAGAGATATCCCCCCCCCCCCCCCCCCCCCGGAGCGCTTCCCCTGCTTACTGCACACAACTGCAATACAACACACATACGATTTACGCGTTAGCAGAAAAAAAAACAACTAATTTCTTAGCAACTTACCCGGCAAGTTACACTATAGGGCGGGGTGCGTTTTGACTTTACAAACGCCACGACCAGAAAGACGGCATCGGAGACGGACATGCTGACGATAAGGGCACACAGCCGACGTCCTAGTCAAGAGTTGGCAAACTTAGCCCAGCTAAGCAGTAGACCAATATTGCGAGGATATCTTGATAGTCTGGTTCCTGGTGTTGTGCTGTTGGTGTGCGGTGAGCAGCCAGGAAAAAGGGTTCCTAAACATGCTAGCTTGAAATGCTTGCTATATAGTGGGGAAAACTCTCTACATGCAATCACACCCAGGTCATAGGACAACACGACAGCCTCTCAAGTACAAGAGGAGGATGTATATATATATACAACCTCTCCTCACCAAGGTTAAAATGAGATCTGTACTAATTTTCCTACACACCAGCCCCGCAAGCAGCTCTCGCTCCAGCTTAGAACTCAACACACCCAAAATTATAACCAATCACCTACTAACTTTCCCTGCATACCTAGCAACAGAAAAACAAATTTAACTGCATTGCTCGAATCTTAGTCCTAATTAAATGCAAAACAGAGCTCCTTACAAATACAATGCAGCAACCATTACCGTGTGCAACCCTATTGATAAAGCATGCTTACACCTGGCTACAGCATGCACATACAAAAGGGCAAGGCATAATGAAAGAAAATGCTATTGACCTTTCTTTTGCTGAAAAGAAATCAAAGTCAGGCACTATGAACATGACGGACAAAGAAAGCGGACAAAATAAACAACCCCTCATTCTACCCTTCACAATAGTTCTGGTAGTCAAAAGAACATCCTTTCACTGCTATTGTCTAAAATATGTGGAACAGGACCTGTGTCGCATGCATATTCACCTGGAACTACATGATTAAACATAATAGCTGTAAAGGATGTTCTTTTGACTACCAGAACCATTGTGAAGGGTAGAATGAGAGGTTGTTTATTTTGTCCGCTTTCTTTGTCCGTCATGTTCATAGTGAGGGTGACATGTCAAAGATGACAGATCACCTATGACGAAATTAAAAGGAGCAGTTGTAAGCTGATAATGTCATAATTATCTTCCCTGACCCCGAAAACATGGGTAAAGGCACTAAGATTAGCTCTATACGTGTCTCAGATCTAGAGATATAGGCTAAAGTATGTTCTGCGTGTTTAATGTGGTCTGACATGGCCGCCATTTAGAAGTGGAAAGGGGTTCATTCATGTATGCAAATTTATGCAAATCAAGAGTGAGTGGATAGCTATAACTTGCTAGTAATGCTTATAAATCTTCTTTATCCCCAAACCATGGATATAAGGACATTGAAATTGACTTTCCATGAGTATCAGATGTGATTTTGTTTTTAACACACAACTTGGGAGCCATTTTGAATTTTTTAAAAGGCTAATTTTATGCAAATTTATGCAAATTAGGAGTTGAGGAATAGTTGTAAGGTGGTAATAATACCGTGATCATGTTCCTTGACCCCAAAAACATAGGTAAAGACACTAAAATTAGCTCTCTACGTGTCTCATATCTAGAGATATAGGCTAAAATAGGTTCTCTGTGTCTCACCATGTCTACTGCAGTCTGATATGGAGGCCGTTTTGAATTTATGCAAATTAGGCATTGATCCACCACTTCATTTTTGTTAATTTTTAGTAGGCCTATGTTATTTATTTTTTTTAGGTATTTGTCAGACTATATGCAAGAGGAATCGTTTCTGTTGCAATTAGTTCTAGGTTGACCCCCCCCCTTTTTTTTTGTATTTTGACTGTACTATTTTGTTGCAGTCGCACCGTCGCGACGCGTCGTAGGCACGTGGTCGTAGGCCCCACATCCATAGTCGAGGAGGGTCGTATAATTAGGTCAAGCCCGCTAGTCATAATGACCGCTATTCATAAGGTCCGCTAGTCATAAAGCGAAAAGGGGGTCACTATTCATAAAGTCATAAGGTCCGCTATTCATAATGGGAGATGAGGGTCACTATTCATAATTCACCATAAGGGTCATTAATCATAAGGACCGCTATTCATAATCCGAAATTGGGGTCGTTATAAGGGTCGCTAATCATAATACATTGAGGGTTACTAATCATAAGGACCACTATTCATAATCCATCACTGTGTTCCCTATTGTAACTCACATGCTGATTACGATCAACATGATGATATGATATTACATGAAATTCAGAATTCATGCGATCTCTCTTCAACATGTTCACGATTTAAAAGCTACATTTCAGGAAATTTGGTGAAACGTACAGGCGAAAGGTTTATTATTTCTACTCTATACGCTTCAGGAAAATTTTGATATACATGAACAACTTACTGCTGACGCAGTTACCGACTTTAGCGGCTTCAGAACACTTTTTTTTTTATTCATGTATTTCATCAAGTTTGATGTAAACATGTTAATGTCTGATGCTATCTTCTTTGATTGAAAAGCTTCACGTATGTAAATAATTTCACTGGATTCTGAGATGATTTTTTTTCCAATGTTAGGAAAGATTAAGTGCTACCAGAATAAATATGGATTTATAAATATGATGTACTTCATTTAACGCTGTGAATACCCTTGCTTGAAAGCTTATATTTGCTTATCATATTACATTTTGCTGGCGTAGATGGGGGATACCTAAACTTTCCGTGCACATGATGTATTTTTTCCTTCTATCTTTTCCCCATGATGCATCTCCCTGCCCCTTCCAAAGCTAGGAAAAGTTTGTTATTGTGAGTATATGGTACTACAATATTCTAATTATCATGGTATTTTGAAAGAGCCATTGTACAGTTATTCATAGCCATTTATAATCAGATCAATTGTTGACATGTCATCAATGTATTGCTAAAGGCTGACCGATGGAAGTTATACCTGAATACCTATTGCGCCCATAGCCCACTATCTACTTTGCTCGAAACTCATTGTCTTGTAGCACGGATTTATTATATCCTTTACATGGTCTTAACAAGGAGTTAAACTTACAGTCCAGTTCTGTTGATTTTCATGACACCTCTTTTCTCCCTTTTAAAACTTGAAAATATTCCTTCACATTTACCTAGACAAAGGCGATGAAATATTTTGAAGGTTTTGACAACTGTGATATCGATCACAGAGATACGATGCATACATGTACACAGTATGCCTTCCGAAGGAAGGCTAGAGGGGCAACTAAAATCTGACCTTTGACATGCATGCAACCTCTTTCTTTTTGTAATTTTTAAAGGGGACCTGAACCTGATGTAGTCCTCAGATGGTACTGTACAGGCAGATTTGGTTATCAAGTCAACTACACTTAATCTAGTACTGGCAAGGTATCAAATAAGCCCATTATAGCTTTGAAAAGTGTAGATTTTTAAAGTTTATCATTTATGTAGTACCGTATTTAGGCTAGATTCTAGACAGAAATACCCATGTGCCGTGGATGTTTTTTAAAAAAAAAACCCAACATATTTTACTACAGAGTAGCCATACAAAGTAACGACTAACAAGTCTTAGCCTATAACAACCACCAATATCTTTGTTAATATTATCACAGGCTGAAGCTTGCAGTCTATGTGCAGACCTCCTAGTATAATGAATGCACTGTACTAAGTGTACATAGTATAAGTTAGAATAAAGTTTCAGGCAGGTTCATCACATCATTTATCATGTACTTAGAGGGGTGCCTTTCTTTCTTTTCTTTCTTTCTTTCTCTCTCTCCCTCTCTCTGTCTCTCTTGACTCTGCAGCATGTTTACAAATTTCTCTCTTTTCTTTTGTTTTCTCCTTGCAGGTTGTCTAAGAAGTTCAATTACAAGGCTTGTAGAGTATCCAGCTGCTTGAAGACTGAGGAATCGCACCCTTCCCCAAGCCCTTATTTTGAAACTTCATTTGCATTTTGCCTAAAGATGTACACCTAAATCCAAATTTGAGCCTAATTTCATGACAGGCTAATAAAATGTATAAATCTGTAAATTCAGTTGAAACATGGACCAAAACCATTTTAACAACTATTAATTAAAAAGAAAAAAAAAGTCAGGGAACACAAAAATTGTATATAGAAGTTGTGCCTTCAAAACCAACAATTTGGGACTATTACTCCTTGGGTAATTACCTCCAGTGTACTGTCCCCCCCCAAAAAAAAATAATCCCGAGGTCAATCAGTTACAGGAAGTAAAATTTCCAAGTTAGGGGATGGGATGGGCATTGTAACTGGCTTAGGTTGATTGTCCAGGGGTAGACACTGAGGGGGGGGGGGGGGGGGTGATTGTTTGGAGGGTAGTTCTGGAGCAAGTCTAGTCAATTATTAGGGATGGGTTGCTTCACACTGCTACCTGAATTTACAAAACTACCTATGTAGGTATGTGAGGACCATATGAACCAATATGTAAGCTGTTGGCTAAATTGTCTCTGAAATTTGTAAAAACTTGTGTTTTCTGCCGATGAGCACTCCACAGAGTGGGTTTGGAGCTATATTAGTTAAATTTGTTTTCTTCATTATTATTATTATTATTATTATTATTATCATTATTATTATTATCATTATTATTATCATTATTATTATTATTATTATTATTATTATTATTATCATTATTATTATAATCATTATTAGTATTATTAATATTATAATTATTATTTACATTTATTATCATTTGCAATTATCATTATTATTTATTATTATTATTATTATCGTTATTATTATTATTATTATGATGATGATTATTATTATTATTATTATTATTATTATTATTATTATTATTATTATTATTGTTGTTGTTGTTGTTGCTGTTATTATGAAGTTCTAATAGGCTATATGGATTCACACTGCAAGAATGTTTAAATAGTAGACCTATTATGAGTATTCATAAAAGAGCTTTCTGCCTCCAGAAATGTTTGCTGATCTGTTGGTGCATTGAAATTAGAGTCACACATTTTTCCTAATAAAATAATTTTCTTCTCTATATTTTTTTTCTTTCAATTTCTGTTAACCTTAATTATGATTGAAATCTGACGTTGATGTTGCTTTTGTTAGTGTTGTTGTTGATGATGATGATGAGGATGATGACGCTGGCATAAGATCATATGAAGTTGCTTTGTAATTTAGGTTGATTGCAGCCATAAGGGGGGGGGGCAGGGCACTGTTTGAATGTCCGAAAATTCACTGAATAGCAAAAAAAAAAAAAAAAAAAAAAAAAAAAAAAAAAGATAGTCCTGATGATGATAATGAAGAAGATGATGATGATGATTCCGGCCTAAGATCATTGGGGGGGGGGGGGGGGGGGGCTCTCTCCCAAAATTCACGACTACCAAAAGCAAAAAAAAAAAACAAACAAAAAAATTAATAAATTAAAAAAAAAACATTGTTGATGATGAGGTTGAGGATAATGCATGATGCAGACAAAAGATAATATGAAGTTGCTTTCTGATTGAGGTGTGATTGTAGCCATACAGGGGGGGGGGGGACTGTCCAAAAATCCAAGGAGTAGCAAAAAAAAAAAAAAGCATTGTTGACAATGATATTGCAGGTACAAAATCATGAAGTTGCTTTATAATTGAGTTATGATTGCAGTGCACACAGGGCGGGGGGGGGGGGGGGGGTACTGTCCTAAAATTCACTGACTTGCAAGTGAAAAAATGCTCCTCGGCATTTTTTTTTTTTGAGGGGGGGGGGGGGAAGGGGCATACACCTTAATTTTTGCACAGAAATTAAAAAAAAAAATCCTTAGGTCAAATTCATTAGTGGGGATCCATCCCAGCCCAAAATGGCAACTTGGGGGGGGGGGGGGGTTATGTATGCCAGAAATTTGTATGACAAGGTGTCTTTTGTTCCAAAATTTTTGGGGATATACCCTATAATGTCAACCATGATGTCTACCCACTGTTAAAAAATTAGGGGGCGCGCCGCCCTGTCTCTTTGCCCCCACCCCCACTCCCACACGACTGATGCCCATGATTGCAGCCATATGTAAGAGGAATGTATCTGTTTGGGGGGGGGCAGGACTCCAGGAGACATGCATGTTACTTTACGTTGTTGATAGATTGCAGATCTATCTCCATGATGATTGAAAAGAAAACCGTGAAACGATGGGGGGGGGGGGGGGTAAAGGACAAATGATATGCTTGGTATTTAGTCTGCAAGTGATCACAACAAAATAAAGTCAAAATCAGAACTGCATGTTTTACTAACGGCATCGGCATTGGATAAAGAGAAGAGGTATAAGCTATTGGGTTAATATTGAAATTTTTTTTAAATGACTGAATATGAGAGAAGAAATTGTCATGAGGCTAGCTGGGCGACAGTAGATGAATGAATCATTCAGTGCGCATGCGTTATTATGTTAATAAGTCACAAAAATTAATACATATTCATTAATATTCATAGAAATGTGATACGCGCTGCGTGCAAGCCAAAAAACAAGCCTGATTTTCGCTGGTCCTCGGAAAAATGATCGGCGCCATAGGTTTATAAAATTTTGTACATAAAACGCGGGATCAATTTGACCCTCCATACCCCCCCCCCCGCGAATTTTTTTTCCGTACATGGAAACGCAAATCTTCCTTGTGCGCATGTGCGTGGACTTCATTTCTTGCTGGACCTTTCCATAGGCAATCCTCGCAATCCCATAGACTGTCGTCACATGCGACTCATTTACGATGGTTTGTAGTCTTCGCGCGCAGACCCTATCAGTGATCCTTGTTGCGTTCGCGCAGGCACTGATTTTTCTCTCCTTCCTCATTCTTTCTCTTTTTCTCTGTCACTCTGTATTAGTACTACTAGTACTTATTTCAAATGTTCTGCTGAGGGCCAGAAAGCCATTTACTAAAAGCACAACAAATGCCCTTCTGGCTCTCAACCAACTATGAGATCGATGTTGCTTGTACGAGTGGTACATAGTGAGGGGAGTCTACCGCTGGAAAAGTATTGAGTCAAAATACTAAATGTATAGTTGAAAATATAATTGTATTTCCAAATG